>CM057452.1:708085000-708635000 GCA_016271365.2 Neoceratodus forsteri | reverse complement strand
CCCACAGTGCCTCGTCCTCCCCCTTCCTACCCTCTACTACCATTGCTTTAATACCTTCCCTGACATAAAGGGTTCCCCCCCTTTTTTTTTTAACCCTCCCTATCCCTCCTGACTAGAGCATAACCTGGTACACTTAACTCCCAGTCATATTTTCCAGTGTACCATGCCTCAGTAATTGTCACTATGTTCAGGTCAGCCTCTGCCATCAAGGCCACCAGGTCTGGGATTTTATTTCCCAGACTTTGACTTTTGTATACATGGCTTTCCATGTTTCACTGCCTGCCCACCTTTATTCCCGCTTTTGCCATCTTGTCCCCTCTTTCCAACTCCTTTTTGTTTCTTTTGCTGCCTACCTTTCTCTGCCATACCTATTATTATAATGGGTTCAGGCACATCTGTCAACAACTTATCCTCCTGATCTTCTCTGCTGGCTTCTCTAACCTTTGGGGATGGGCTGCTTGAGTCTCCCTGCTCCCATTGCCCCCAAATTTGGTCACTTCTGATACCAACCATCCGAGGCAGATGTCCAACCTTACCTCGGGTTGGTGATACCCATATCTGGTGTCTGAAATACATCCTTGAGTCTGTTGGGAGACTGATTGCTATTCCATTCATCAAATTATGTACCATCTATCAGATACCATTCAGACTGCCAAAAGTACAGTCTGAGTATCACTTGTCAGGCAGTTTTCTCTGATGAGCACCAGCCACTGGGCTGTGTTTTTTTTTTTTTTTTGCCAGGGATAACCCAGATGAGATGCAGTATCTCATTTTAAGTGGGGTCCTTTTTTCTGCCCATTACTATAGCTGGGTGGATTGAAACAGAGGATAAGTGACTTGCTTAGAGTTACTGAGTGAGTAAGTGATTCTTGTGGGATTCAGACCTGGTTCCCAAGCATGTGCTGCATCCACTAGACCAAGCGGCTTCTAACTGCTTGCCCTGAAGTAACAAATTAGCATCTGAACTGCATTATGTAGAGAGTTACTATAGTCTAGTGGTTAAAGCATACAGTTATGGACTGGGAGAACTAGCAGACCTGGGTTTAAATCCCACAGCCACCACTTACATACTGTGTCACCTTGAGCAAGTCACTTAACCTTTCTGTGCTTAATTCCTTCCCAGGTTGCACCTGAAAGTGAGTTTTGGCACAGTATGCATTTTCCGGCCTGGAATTCTGGGGGGAAAAAATAGGGGTGCGGTAGCGCCCCTTTAGTTAGGGTTGAGTAGGATATTCAGTGATAACTCCCTAACTTTTCACCTTAGTAACTTTGGCAGCTTTTGATGAAATTAGCTGAAATTTTGCATGTGTTGTCTGGGAGACGAGGTCTAACACTGTGGAAAACTTCATGGTGTCAGCTAGCGCGGTTTCTGAGATCCAGATATGTAATTTTCCTGTAGACGTCTTATGTTTTTTCCTATACTTAACATGGGACTTGGGTTTGCTCTCTCAGCCTACACGGGATGGAATTTTTTTCCCAAAACTTTCAGGGTAGAAGCATGGTATGCCAAGGTAGTGCTTTTGGAAGGTTTTGTGAAAAAAAATATTAAACTGTTCCAGAGTTTTAAGATTTAAAGTTTTTTTTTTTCTCCCCTCTTCTGAGTGTGCTCAGTAGGATTTTTGGGATAACGTTCTGTTATGGCACTAAAAATTCTGTGTCGCAAGCAGTGGGCCAGATAAGATTTTTTGGGACAAATATTGTACTCCTTATTTTGAAAGTGAGGTGACTAAAACCAAATTCAAATGCGTACGAATGCCTGCACAGAGTGGAGTGAAGAGTACATATTTAAAAACAATGTAGTTTTTTTCTAGACAAGAGCTGATCAAGTGTCAGCAATGCTCCAGATAATATTGACAGGCATGAGTAATTTACTCACCAGTTTTAAAATATGGTGAGTAAAACAAAATTGAGATGTATACCAGTGTAAAAAATTGCTCCTTTTGAATCATCAGTTATGTTATGAAGCACTATTCTTTGGTGTGGAGTATTTATAAATGTTGAGTGAGTACTGGTACTCATTAAAACATTTTTCTGAAGTGTATTTCTTAAAATGAGATGAGTAAACCGGGTCAATACTCCCCTTATCTGGAGCCCTGGTCGCAAGACTGATTTTGTTTTTTCACTACTTGCTTCTCACAGCACAAAACATTTTTCTAGGGATGTGGATATGATGTACTATTCACACTTCTGGCAGTGTCCGTTCCCCTTTAAGGCTTGCCAGAAAGTCTTCAAGCTTGCTCCTCCCACCCACCTGGGTGGTAATTTCCTCAGCAACGCTTCGTGATGCCAGATCTTCCTTTCCGCTGGAAAAAGAAGGCTCCCTCCTTACCGCTCTCACACTGAGTAGGCCCTTTGCTTCTAAAATCTTTTTTCTTTGTGAATATTTGTCTTAAGGCAATTTCTTCACTTCATCCGTGATGGATGACTCGAAGTCGGCACCGGGATTCAAAAAATGTGAGTGCAGGTAGAAGCTGTCCTGGATGGACCCACACACTGTATGTGTCTACTGCGTAGGCCACAAACACGATCCCCAGGTGTGTGGCCTGTGTCGCATCTTGCATCCTACTACGTTGGAAGCTGGCACGCTCAACTTCTTCTGGGGTGCCCTGAGGAATGGGATCCTCCCATTAAATCTAAAGACTCCCTTCGTGGCTGCCGGGTCCACTGAACAACTTGTGGTGTTTGAAGAAGCTGCGGCTCAGGCTGCGGAGCATGCTTCTTTGGCTTCCTTTTTGCGGCTCCCTTTAGGCGGCACCTTTTCAGTGGCATTTCGAGATTTGTGCCAGGCCCCTCCCACCTTTGGGCAAGGCCCATCTTTGGGTACAAAATCTAAGTCTAAAAAAGAGACTAAAAAGAAGTCTCGCCGGTGATTATGAAATCGTGAGCACTCTTGGGCCTCGATTCACGCCTCACGTGGAGGTTTTGACATGCCGATCCTTTCGCCCAGGGGCCGCTGGCTCCACAGTTTCTCTGGCCCAGTTGGTTGAGACTCCAGTTGACCATCCTGTTGAAATTTTTCTGGAACGGGCCGAACCGTTGTCACCAAGTGAGACCGATACCTACCTCTCTAGGACTCTGGTCCTGCCTATTACCTCCCAGGGTGGGTCAGACCAGCATGCTGATCCACTCCCTCCTCCTCAGGATACGGTGATCCTGGAGGATCCTAGTCTTTCGCCAGCTCCCTCCGAGACCCGGTGGCAGTGGTCCCGATGGTCCCGATCCCAAAGTCTTGAGTCGAGCAGCCTATGTTGACATTGGCATTCCTGCTGTTGATATTCGGGCAAGCGGCGTTGTTGTTCTTCCTTTACAGATGAGGAGAGGCTCTGCCGCACAATGTGTCGGTGCTATGAGGAGCTTATGTGGCACCAGCTCATGTTCATGGGTTAAACCGATTCCAGCCACCACCCCGGCTATCACATGGCTCCCGCCACTGAGGCCCCAGCTTACTCTGGCTTGGCCTACCCCGGCCTCTCTACCTATCCTGGTGGAGCCACCGCCTAAACAGCCAAAGGAGGGCCCCACATCTAGGGATTGCCGCACCACTCCAGGGCTTCCTTATTGACTGTCAGTCACCGCTACTCCCGATAGACCCCGTAGGGTCAGTGGGGACTCTGACGGTCAACCTTTGAGGAATCCTTGGAGTCTGAGGGCTCCTCCCTGCACTCCCATCCGTTGGACGCCAAGTCGGCAGAGGATTTGTTGGTGGAGCATGGTCCCACCTCTTTCTCAGACCTTTTCCGACTTATCTCGGAGTCGATGGCTCTTCCGATGGAGCCTGTCCAGATATGGGCTAAGTACCCGCTTACCGAGATTCTCGACTGGGGTGACCCATGGGGAAGCCTTCCTGGTTGCTGAGGCCATTCATGGCCCTGCTCTGGAGCTTTGGCAGCATCCAGTCTCTTGCCTTGTGCCTTCAGCCCAGATGGCCCGCAAGTACGCGGTCCCTACTGGTTCTCTTTCAGGATTCACTGAACACCTCTTGGCTGAGGGTCTGGTGGCTGACTTTGTTTTCCGGCATACTGGCAATGTCGAGGACGTGGTTAAGCCTTCCAACAAGGAATCCAAGAAATTGGATCAAATGGGCAAAAAGGTCTATGCTGCCTCCTCTCTTGGCCTTTGACAGGCGAGTTTGGCACTTTGCTCATGCCCTTTTAGGCATGCTCCACAAGGTGCTTCCCCAGCTCCCGGCCAACTTACAGACTATGGTCAAGCAGGTCTGGGATCAGGGCTGAGCTCTGGCTAAGCAGCAACTCCAGACAGCCATAGATATTGGCGACTCTTGTGCTCGGTCCGTGGTGGCTGCAGTTGCCATGCGCCACAGGGCTTGGCTGAAGATCTCGACCTTTTTGGCGGTTACTCTGCACAAGTTGGCGGATGCCTCCTTCTTTAGGCACTGACTTGTTCGTGCCAGGGGTTGAAGGGCACCTCACTCGTATCGAGAAGTCCAGTGCCACCTTGGACTTGGTAACCTCTGCCCAGAGGGATCCCAAGGGCTCTAAGGCTCAAAAGAGGAAGCCCTTTTTGGCTCCTCTCTGCCCCTGCAGCCAAGCCGTCCCAGCCTCCAGCTGGGCAGCAGGCCCAGGTTTGGCGTCCCCGGCCGAAGTCTGTTGCTTTGATCATCTGGAAGTCAGGAGATCGAGGTCCCACTGGTTCTTCAGACAGTCCCTCCTCTGCCTCCAAGCCCTGCCCAGTGACTGGATGGGGGTGCCTCCCCCATGCCCATCCTGACTCCCCTGGGTCCTCCCATGGGGGACCGGCTCCACCACTTCCTTTCCGCCTGGTCCACTATTTTTTTTTTTTTGTTTTGTTATACTGCTTTTCCTGGCAACTCTGGACTGCCCCTTATTCCCTGGCATCCTATGGGATTCCAGCTGCTGTCCGTTACCACCGCACCCCCTTAGGTCCTCGCCCTTTTCTCCTGTGGCCTACCCCCTGCAGCGAGGTGGTGGGGAGCCCCCTACTTACCCACCCTATCTGGATTCAGTTCAGGCAATGCGCCAGAGCCAGTGTTCCGTCGGACGTCCATCAAGCCGCTTGGCCAAGATGCCTACTTTTTTCACCGGTTTTCTTCCTCTGGGCTGAGGAGCATGCAGTGCCATTGGGGGATGTACTGCGTGCGCGTCTGCCTGCAGCATGTCTGACAGCTGCTCTTCTGCTCCCCCATGTAGACACAGCGTTGGTGTGCCAGCCCCCAGCCACCACTAGGGGCCAAGCAAGCACCAACTACTGGGAGACCCCCACCACGGAGAAGGAGAGTTGTCTGAGGACACGCCATCCTTCTCCACCCCTGCCGACCCCTATTGACCTGCGCTTGCTCCTGAACACGGGTCGTTGGCGTGGTACAAAGTAATGTGTCCAGTGCCTCAGCCCTCAGCACCACCGGGCCGGTGCCTGGTTCACTATTACTACGGACAGGTGGGTCCTCGAGGTGATCAGTCAGGGTCTGCCTCTGGAATTTGAGGCTTACCCACTGTGCCGAGACTGTGCCCCACGGGAGGACATGATGTCCACTGACATTCTGTCAGCCCTTTGGGAAGACATTGCCCAGCTCTGTGGCTCCTGTCTCAGACCTTTCAGTACACCCAAGGTTTATCTCCATGTGCTTCCTAGTACCAAAATGGACGGGGGAGGGGCTTGTGGCCCATCTTAGATCTGTACGACCCGAACAAATTTCTTTCGCTGCGCACTTTCAGTATGGTCACTTGGTCTCAGATCATACCATCTCTGGAGCAGAACATGTGGTTTTGCTCTCTGGTTCTTCAGGATGTCTTCCTCCATGTCCCAATCCGTCCATCCCACCGCTGGTTCTTCCAGTTCCGTGTGGAGGGGAACCTCTACGAGTTCCAGGCCATGCCTTTCAGCCTCTCTTCGGCTCCCAGGGTCTTCACCATATGCATTGCAGTGTTGGCAGCTTACCTGAGGCACTGAGGGGATCACGTACACCGCTACCTGGATGACTGGGTAATAGTGGGTCCCTCTAGGGAGGAGGTGGCGCAGTCCAGGAATCTGGCCCTCCAGACCTGCGTGTCCTGTGGCCTCCTGGTCAGTGAGGCCAAGTTGGAACTCGTACCCTCGCAGGTGATTCATTTCATCGGGCCAGAGCGCGACTCTTGCAGAGCCAGGGCTTGGCTTCCGGCGGACCAGGCAGAGGCTCTTTCCTCCTTTTGCGCGATCATTTCGGGTTGGGCAGTTGTGCCCTGCTTTGGACTTCCTGAGCCTCCAGAGATACATGGTGGCATGTACCAGTGTGGTCCATTGGGCCTGGCGGAGAATGCAATCTCTGCAGTGGAAGTTTGCCCAACAGTGGTCTTGGCGCAAGGGCCACTTTGAGCAGCCAGTCACTGTGGCCCAGCTGATGTGGGATGCCCTCCAGTGTTGGTTAGTCCCGGAACATCTGCAGGAAGGGATCCCGTTTGTCCGCCCAGAGCTAACGGTCATCCTGATGACCGATGCCTCCCTGATGGACTTGGGTGCCCACCTGAGGGATCACAGAGTCCACAGGGTCTGGACCCCAGAGGAGAAATGACTAATACATTTAATACATATTCAGGGGTCAATCTTTACATTAAATTACTGGCCCGGGGCATAGTGCAGATTGATTCGGGCAAGTGCAGTGCCCCCCTCCCAACTTTCCCGGCTTGGCTGATCTCCACACATGCCTGCAGACAGAATAGAGATCGGTTTCATCTGCAGAAGTACTATGCGACTGACCGCTACCGTGACCAGGATGGAGCCAGTGATGCCTGGCTGCCCCACAACCGCAACACCTTAGGTAAGCACATTTAAAAGAAACCAACACAAGATAGCCAGGCTTCTTGTTTAAAGTAAGGTCCGAGTTTAAAATGAGTGGTCGACCCTTTGTGTGGGCTATGACAGTTCCGACTAAGTCGGGATCCTAAAATGTATTTTTTGAAGCAGCTGTGCAGCTGGGGGCAGGTGGTTTGTCATGGTTCTGACACTTACTGTTGACCTAAATGTAAACTGCTATACTGATTCCTAAGGTGTCTGTTAGAGTGAATTCCCTGTCTTTGACTGTGACTCGGATGTGTGTGTGTGTGTGTGTGTGTGTGTGTGTGTGTGTAGAGCAGCGTGCAGTCACAGTCAAAGGCGAGGAATTCACTTCTAACACCTTTAGGAATTTATTTTTTTATTTTAGTCTTTGGTAACCAGGCAAGGCCCATTAGGCACAAGTGCCTGTTTTCAGGCGCGACTTGGGAGCACTGGGCGGTTAAGTGGCTGGCTCAGAGTCACACAGTATGCAAGTGGAGGTTGTGGGACTCAAACCCAGGTCTGCTGGATGTGCCAAGCTGATTCACAGCTCGTTACTGTAACCTCTAGGTTATACTACAATATGGAAACCAGTTTACATTTTGGTCAGCAGTAAGTGTCAGAACCACGAAGGACTCCCTGCTGGCCCCCCAAAATAAATTTGGAGGATTCAACCTGGCCTTGTGAGTGATTCAGCCTGATTGCATCTGCACTGTGATCGATGTTTGGTAAAGATCATTCAGTGAGTGGCTGAGCTAAGATATTAATTCAATCTGTGTGCTGCTGTGGCTTGCAGGGGTAGCGTAGTGAGTGTGCTGGGGGTGGGGAGGGAGTCAGAAAGCTGAGCAACAGCTAATGTGTGCTGCTTGGTACTGGCAAGGGCATCAGGTAAAATAGCTTTTCAAAGTGACTATGGAGAGGTGGGAGGGTGCCGACATGAGAGAGGGAGGGTGTGGGAGGGAGTTGCTGTACAGAATAAAAGCCCCGCCACATGCTGTACCTACGAAGAGTTTGACTTGGTCGTGCACTGCAGAATGAAGGAGTGCTGAAGGCCAGCTTCTGTGTGGTGCAGCCGGGAGCCGAAAATTCCAGTAGATACTTATGCTGGCTACACTGAAATAATATATGCAGGTATCTAGGAGTCGATCTTTGTAGATGGGTGATGCTGGGGATTTTCTGGCCTGCTGGTGCAGGAGCTCAGTGACTGGGCACGATGCTCCTGGGGTACAGGGGATGGTGGTGGGAGCCACACACTGCTGGCCCCCCCCCCCCGCAATCACTGGCAGCTATGTAGGTGGTTGCATTAGTCTGGGCTGGTGTGGATGGCTGGGTGTGTTTTCTTTGGAGCTACAGTGGATCTGTATGATGCTCAGCGAGACGATTTGTAATTTTTTTTAGAGGATCACAAATTAACAACAGTTTGTGTTTGGAATGTCAGTGTGTTTAATGTATTGCTGACCTGAAGAACTGAAAAGGCTGCTAGGGAGGGGAGGTGCTGGTTTTGGCTGAATTTGTGCAGCTGGCAGAGCATGCTGCCTAAGATGCCAAACTGACCTGCTGCCCGGTGCCTGTGGGAGGTCGGGGCGGGGTGAAGGGTGAGAAAAGAAGTCCCAGGCCATGGAAACCAGGCATCTTTGGTTTGTTGGGTGGTGGGGGTGACTGGGGTGAACTTGAGCTTTGAGGCAAGATGATCCCCTCTGGGATAAAATCCTGAGCTGTGGCGGGCAGCGAGTTCCCAGTCAGTCAAAAATAACCGCCTTTGCTGGTCACTTTACTTGACTGCAGCTGAGCTGTCTGGGAGCAAGAATCATCTGCTAGTTTGTAGCTTCTGGCAGGCCTATAACGCCAAGTTGCGGCTGTCTGTGGGAGGGCTCTAAATCTTCTGGCTCAGGTTGACATCTAAGAATACTGGCCAACTTTGTACACAAATCCTTTCTGGCTTGTTGGGGGGAGAGGTGTTGGTGAACTTGCGGCAAGATCCTCACTTGGGACAAAATCCTCAGCTCTGAGCTGTGGTGTGCTGTGGGCAGCCTTCGGTTCCAGTCAGTATGCCATACAGCAACAATGTACTTTGCAGTGCCCTTTGCTCCAGCAGCAACTGCTTGTCACACTTGACTGCAGCTGAGTTATTAGTGCTGGGAGGGAGCAACTGCTGCTTGTAGCTGCTGGCAGATTTAGACCTAGCACTGTGGCTGTCTGGGAGGGTACTTTAATCTGCTGGTTTGGCAACCTGGCAGGCAGCCAGAGAGCGAGATCCATGACATGAGAGGGTGGGAATAAAGTTCATTTGTGTCTCTTTTTCCTGTTTATGGGGCATCTTCCATGGCAGCAGTCAATTTAATTATCTTTGTTCTTCAAATAGTAAAAACTGCTGTTTCAGGCATCTAACTTTGTTACTTTGTGCTTCTTTTCATAAATTTGTCATGATGACGTTGGGGCTAGTGCAATCTCTGTGGGACCAGTGCAGCTGGGTCACCACTTTCCCGGGTGGACCAGTGCAAAAAAAAACCATTAAGCGTGACCCCTGATATTTTACATCAGTTTATATCAAAATGGTTAACTACTGTATCTCTGTAAACATGGACACTGCAATAGAACCACATATTATAGACAAACAGGATATAGTAAAGTTAATAACTGATTTGAAAGACCACAGTTCACCTGGTCCAGACAATATAACACCAGAAATGCTGAAATTAATGAAAGATGGCAAGGCAAAGCAAAATTTATTTAAAAATGCCCAATCCCGGCGGCTCTGGGCACTGTACAAACGGTAAACACATCTTCAGAAAAAGAATCATTAGATACAAAATAATTAAAAACTCAGAATAGTAATGCAACATATTAAAATAATGAACTAATCAGATCAATAAATTTGCATTCCATTAAAAGTATTATATGAGAAATCATTACACTCAGGTGAAATACCAAGAGATTGGAAATTCTCTGACATTATTCCTATCTACAAGAAAGGCGTAAAAACAATAGTAGATAATTACAGACTGATTAACTTAACCTCGATTCCATGCAAAATGTTCGAAACCATAATAAAACCAAAAATATTACACAAACTAAATAGTATAACCACTTTTGACACTAATCAACACTGGTTTAAAAGAGGCAAATCTTGTGCAACAAACATGATTTGTTTTTGTGATATAATAAGTAAAAACAAAGATAAAAATAAATCAATGAATGTCATAATGTTTGATCTTAGTGAGGCCTTTAATCTGGTTCCAGATTGGGCAATTGATAGCAAATTCAAAAAAATACGCTATTGACAAACTTATTATACACTGGATTAGTAACTGGTTAACAGATAGGAAACAGTGTGTCCATCAGAGGCCACCTCTCAACCGAAGGTGATGTCACAAGTGGTATGCCTCAGGGCTCAGTTTTAGGCCCACTAATTTTCCACATTTTCATAGCAGATTTGGAAGAACAAGTAAGCAATTACATCATAAAATATGCTAATGACACGAAATTAAGTGGACCATGCAACATGAAAGAAGAAATATCACTGTTACAGAAAGATATAAATAACATCACTTTATGGACATCTGATTGGGGATGAAACTAAACACGGAAATATGTTGTATTCTCCACTTTGATAAAAAAAAAAAATCCACATATTTTATTTTATTTATTTATTTATTTATGTTTTTTGGTAACTGGGTAAGCAGACTGATCCAATGGACCATTTTCAGTTGCGACCCGAGCCATACAGTAGCAAGACAAAACAGATGCAAGTTATAATACAGTGGACTGACCTATAATACAATGAGTGCAGAGGTGTCAGAAATAGTGATACATAACATCACCTCATTAGATAGAGATTTAACATAGAAGCAAGTTCATCACAGAATAGGCAATGTTTCTCTGCGTGCATAGAAGTAGGATGTGCACTTCCCAAAAGATACAGACATTTCAGCCAATAGATGGATAAAATATAGGGCATAAGAGATAACATTTCAACAGCGTCCACACAGAGTAATAAGACCAGACAATTGTTTATATAGTAACCAATACATGGGAAATAAGGCAGTAGGTATGCTGGGCCCCTCAAGGCAGTTTATTGGCAAGGGTGTAACTTAGGGAGCAGGTACAGGTGGCCTGAGATATAAGCCAGTCTCTTAGTTTCAGCTTGAGGGACGGATGAGAGGGTAGCATACGAATGGCAGGTGGCAGTTTATTCCAAAAGGAGGGGGTTGAGACAGAGAAAGCCTTGCTCCCCATGACAGTGGATACACAGGGATCAACCAAGGGGGCAGCGGAAGAGACCCTGAGGCACCTAGTTTTTACCTGATCAGTGAGAAAGGAGGAGTAAGGGGACTTTTGTGGGCTCCTGAGAGAGGTGTCGACTAGACAGCCCAAGGCAAATTCAAAACGGCCCTGTAGCGAGATCCAGCCTAGGGACTGGTATAGTGAACAGTGATGAGTGGAGTAGGGGGCCTTCAGAACAAAGCGACAGATTGAGTTATATGTGGTGTTTAGGCGAGTGAGAAGTGAGGAGGACATGGAAGAGAACACTGGGGAGCAGTAGTCAATAAGGGGCAGGAGATTACCTTGGGCAATTGCGAGGTGTGCCTCTGGGGTCAGGAGGTGGTTAATACGGTAGGCTGCCCCCAGCTTTTGGTGAAGTCTCAGTATGGTGTTAGAAATGTGATCACTATATGTTAGGGAGGGATGAAGAGTCACTCCTAGGTATTTGAAAGAGGACACAATGTCTAGAAGAGGGCCTGCAGGGGTAAGTACTCGTAACAGGGTTTCTGACTTGGTGGTTTTAGCAAGGTATGGCTTGGAGCCAAAGAGCATGGCTTTGTTTTTTTCTTGTTAACAAGAGGCTTTTTGGAGAGGAACCAGTTATGAGCGGCTTCGTAGCTTATCGTGAGGGTAGCAGATATTGATTCAAGTGACTTGGCACTGTGGTAGATGACGAGGTCATCCGCATAGAGGAGCACGTTACAGTTGATGCTTTCAGCCAGGAGATTATTTATAAACGGTGAGAAAAGTAGAGGCTCTAGGATGGAGCCATGGGGAACACCAGTGTGGACGGGTAATGCGTCAAAGGTGGCTTTCCCAATTAGAATAGACTGGGATCTGTTTGTAAGGTAGCTATGAACCAGGCGGTAATGTCTTGGGAGCAGCCTATGTTTAGCAGGGTGGATTGGAAGAGGTGATGGTCAACCAGGTCAAAGGCCTTGGATAGGTCCATAAACACCGCACCTGTGGCCTTACCCATGTCCTTGTTTCTAAGGACCTGGTCGGAGAAGAGAGCCAGGGCCGAGGAGGTGCTGTGGTGTTTGCAGAAGCCATGTTGGAGGCGACACAGGAGGTTGTAGTTATCTAGATGCTCAGATAGTTGACAGTGAATGATTTTTTCTAATAGTTTGCTGAGATGTGGGAGGAGGGAGATGGACCGGTAGTTTTCCGGGACAGTGGGATTGCCAGATTTAAAAGTTGGCACCACTTGTGCATGCTTCCATGGTTCAGGCATAGTAGATGACGTGAGGGCAAGGTTAAATATGTAGGTTAGAGATTTTACAAGGGCAGGGGAGAGGAGTTTCAGGAAGGTGGGATATAGACTGTCACTGCCTGGGCTTCCCCTGTTGGGAAGTGTCTTAAGGAGTTTGCCAGTAACGCTATGGCCAATGGCTCTGAAATAAAAAAACAGGGCATGAACAAAGTGGGCAGCTTGGTTGGTTGTCCTGGGCAGGGGGAGGCTGTGGAGGGAGTTTGTTGGTGTAGGAGGTTAGCTCAATGAACATCCTGTTGAAAATGTCAGCAATCATGCCAGGGTTAGTAGTGGGTCAAGAGGGGGAGGTTAGTGTCGAAATCTGTTTATTTGGTTTTGGGTTGATGAGGGAGTTTATTGAGGCCCAGATATTGCGAGGGTTGCCAAGAGACTCATATTGCTGGTCTGTGAAGTATTTACACATGAGCGACTTCACAGCCTGCTTACAGGAGTTTCAAAGTTGCCTATAAGCATTCCATGATTGGGGGGAGGGGATGCCTTGAAGGCTAGCCAGGTTTTGTCCCTTTCTTTCATTTGGGCCAGAAGTTCATTTGATAGCCAACGGGAGTTACCACCTTTTATCCTCCTAGTGGTGATAGGGAAATATTTGTCCTGGAGGTTGTGGAGAGCTTCTGTGACTAGCATCACCACCATGGAGACATCTTTTCAGTTGGTAGAGTGAGGATTGTTTATGGCCCAGGCAGCACTTAGCACTAAGTCATGATCCTGACTTGAAAATTTCTTAAAAGATAGCAGTTTGTGAGGAGGACATGTTGATTTGGTGATTAGAGCGATGTATGTAAGGATGTGATCACTGATAGAGTCTGCTATAGTGCCGGCCTGGATGACAAGGTTCGCACAGTTTGTGGCAATCCAGTCGAGGGTGGAATGGTTGCGGGAGCTGGGGTTATACCTGGTGGGGGAGGAGATGATTTGTTCAGAGTGATGCACTTTTAACAGATGAGCATAGTTCGGTGCTGGGGACTCTGTCCAGTGGAGTTTAAAATCTCCGAGTATGATGGTGTCCCTGAGGTAGTGGGCAGATGCGATCCCATCCAGGAAGTCCGATAGTTCCTGCACACCTCCTGAGGGAGGATTGTAGCAACATCCTATGTACAATTTTTTCTATGCTTCCAGAACAATTTCAGCAACAAGCCATTCGCTAACCGAGGAGGAGGTGGAGCAAGCAGTAGTGGTGGCACTGATATGTTCTTGTACATATAAGGCAACGCCGCCACCCCTCTTTCTGCCAGGCTGGACGAGGTGCAGCAGAGAGTAGCCAGGGAGTTGGTAGGAAGCGTCACTATGGTACAGTATGGCTTAAGCCATGTTTCAGATATACCCAGCCTTCGAGTTCAGAGTACTTAGCTGGGAGGCTGCATATATTCACGTGTGCGGCGCTCGGGCTACAGCGTCCAGTCCAGATGGTGTTTGCATGGTCTATATGCACATTAGACTGTCCAGGGTTAGCCTCCACATCCCCTGCAAGAAGGAGCAGTGAGAGGAGGTGGCAAGTGGGAGGGTGCCAGTGGGGGGACTGCATGGAAAGGGAGTGGAGGAAAAGACCAAGTAAATGACAGTCATGGTTAGACAGAAGCGCTAACATGATGGAGCCCATGGGGGAGAGCAGGAGAGTTATGTTTATTGTAGAAGGGTCCATGGGTGTAGATGAATATGAGAAGGATTGTAGGTGGGCCTGGTCGACAGCGAGGATGCTGGCACAGATGTCAGTCATTAGTAGCATGCCAGACATAGTACATAAAGTGAAGAAGAGCACAGGGCAGAACATGCTTGTGGTTGACAGTAATTTCACAAAGCTCAGTTGTGTGGCCAATCAAGATTGATAGTGCAGTGAAGTGCAGTATGGATAGGAAATCTGGTAACAAACACAGGTGGCTGATTTGGAGATGGACACCTACAGATGTATGTCCCTTTTAATAAGTTCTGTGTCTTTAAGGGGAGTATCACGTTTGTGAGAGGGGGAGGAAGGATATAACCTGGGGGCGGTGTCGGTGGGAGGGAGAGTATTTAATTAAGGCCAGGGGTGGGAGAGGGCGGGAGGGACAAAATACATAGTAGAATCCGATTTTTAGAGGCAGGTTTAAGGGATTTCAAAATCCGATGCTGGGAACACCAAACGCCCGTAGCAGCAGAGTGATCCCCGGAGCAAATGGAGGCAACAGCCAATCAGAGGGGAGCCGTGAGTTGTAGCTGCCAAGTAGTCTCTCTACCGTTCCAAGGAGCCAGTCGAGTACACGGCTTTCAAGCCGGGGGATAGAGGCAGACAGCGTACCTTACAGATGTTGGCAGTGGTCCAGGTGAGGATGAAAGCAGCCGGTCGGCAGCAGAGCTGAGCCGTGCGGGGTCGTCCTGTAAACCAGGAGGGCTACATCTGGAAGGGGACAGACAGAAGATCGAAATTACCTATAAGCCAGTTCGGGAGCAGAAAGTTACAAGGGCAAGGGGGGCCAGGAGGAAACAATACAGGGAGAGTAGGTGCTAAGTGGGGCGTAGCTGGGACGGTGGAGGAACTGGGGGTTGGGTCAGGTTAATGGTGCCAAGGCACTGCACAGCCAAGGGATGTGGAGGAAGGGCGAGAGAAAAGGATTAAGAGAGACAAAATGGCTGGTGGCTAGCAAGGGGTATCAGAGAGAGGGAGCAGGTTAGAGAGACTGGCGAAGGGGAGGAGCTGAAAGTAGCAGGAGGGAAAGGGTTAGGAAGGTTTCGGAAGCCGTAAGGCAACCCTACAGATGTTTGATGGTGACAGAGCTTGAAAAATGAGGGTTGGGAGATAGAAGTACTGAGTGTGAAGCTTGAGAAAATGAGGGTGGGGAGATAGAAATAGCGAGTGTGGGGCCAAGGACAGTAGCGGGAGGCAGTGAGAGGGGCAAAGGCAGTAGCTAGCACTTAATTAAAGCAGTCAGCATATACAATTTGATAAGAACAAAAAAAAAGCAGAAAATACAGGCTAAGTAGTTAGACAGATAATTAGATTACGAATAGTTTTTAGCTACGGGTTACAAAAGTAAATTACAGAATGTTTCCAAACAGGTCAGACAGAATATACAGTAGAATCTGATTTTTAGAGTCGGGTTTAAGGGATTTCAGAATCTGATTCTGGGTGCGTCAAACGTCCGTAGCAGCAGAGCATTCCTGGAGTAAATAGAGGCAACAAGACAATCAGAGGGGAGCCGGGTGCTGGAGCAGCCAAATAGGAGACTCACTACAGATCCAAGGAGCCAGTCGAGTATACGGCTTTCAAGCTGGGGGCTAGAGGCAGACGTCGTACCTTACAGATGCTGGCGGTGGTCCGGGCGAGATGAGAAGCGGCGGTGCGTCTGCAGAGCCGAGTCGCAAGGGTCGTCTGTAGCCCAGGAGGGCTACACCTGGAAGGGTGTATAGCTATTTACTTAATAATGTACAAAAAAAAATTAAAAGAAAAAGACTTGGGTATAATGGTGGATGATAATTTAAACTTTAAGTAACAGCACACAAATATTATTGCAAAGGCAAATGGAACAATTCATGTAATCAAATATTACAAGCAGGTCTGCGGAAGTTTTACTCCTGTTATACCAATCTTATGTTAGGCCAATAATGGACTATGGCAGTCGTTTGTGGAATCCACATACTAAAACAGAAATAGACTGGAAAAAGTTCAACGCAGGTACACAAAATCAATAGATTCCATAAAACAAAATACTTTGAGGATAGACTAAACAAGTTAGGATTACATACTCTCGAAACCCGGCGGAAAAGAGGAGACATGCTGTTTTACTATGACATCATGACAGACCCACAACTGACGATGGAACTAAATATAGACTACAAAACAGAAAGATTTAATGTTAGAGGACATGCTCTACAAGTTAAAACACGTATGTACAAATCTAATAAAAAAAAAAAAATGTTATTACACAATGAGCTCAGCGAATCTGTGGACAAGTTACTGGAAAATGTAATTAAAAGTCAAGATAGGAACAGTTATAAAAGAAATTTGGATAAATACATAGCCAGTGGAGGTAATATGAATTATTACAGTATGTCCTAACAGAGTAACCTCATGGGCTTCAGACTCTTTTCTGCTCTCAGTTTCTTAGTGAATCTTAGTGAGTCCTGATACCATATCAACCTGCTGGAGCTCCGAGCAGTTTGGCTGGCGCTGATGTCCTTTGCGCCACACATTCGGGGTCAGGTCGTTCAGGTCCAGACGGACAACACCACGACCATGTACTACCTCAGCAAAGAGGGTGGGACGCACTGCCTTCCTCTGTGCAGGGAAGCTCTCTTTTCGTCGGCAAAACATTGGAGTCCCCCCAGATGTTCAGTCCTGGGGGACTTCAGTGTTTGGGTGGATGATGAAACCTCGAGGCTGAGTTCTAATTTCCTTCAGATGATGTCATCTCTGGGCCTGTCACAAGAAGTTTTGTCCGTGACACACCAGGGTGGCCACATGTTGGACCTGGTTTTCTTGCTGAGGCTTGAGGTTAGTAACCTCAAGACTGATCGGATCATTTTGTCTGATCATTGCACGGTGGAGTTTTCATTCGGGGCCCCCCCTGACAACCCTCCCCCTGCAGAGATAGTAAGCTACCGCCCTTTGAGGGGTTTGACCCTGGGAGGGTTTTCTGGCGGTGGCGATCTATCTAGTGTGTGCAGTGCGTGCATGGGGTAATGCATGCAGGCTATTTCCGCCAATAATAAGGCACTGATGGCAGCACTCGAATCTCTTGTACCAGTCCGTATACGACCCAGATCTTCTCACCTGAGGTCCCCTTGGTTTGATGGGGAGCTCAAGATGATGAAGAGCATGGGTCAGGGGTTGGACCGCTGCTGGCAGAAGTCCAGGCTAGAGGTGGACAGACTGGCCCTACGTTCCCATTATGGTGAATACCAGGGGGCAATCACCCATACCTATAATAACATCTGTCGTTTTGCCTCTAGCTCCCCGAGACTGAAACATCACTGTCTCCTGTACACTGATCTAGGATGGCTTCCTCCCCAAGAACTGAGATCCTATGCTCTCGGGTCCATCACTAATAATATTATCAGATCCTGTACACCCAAGCCTCTGGCCTGTCTCCTTCCCTTAAACCAATTATGCGTTGCGATCTGCAGAAAATGCCCCTGTTCTTATCCCGAGACATCATACCAAAAAAGGGAGTCGTGTCTTTGCCTGTCATGCACCCCATTTCTGGAATTCACTCCCTCTAACACTTTGCTAAGCAGCTTCCCACATCTCCTTTAAGAGAGAACTTAGACATTATATCATCTACTCCCACAGATGCTCCTGCTTTAAACCACCCTAGCCTTTACTCTCTAACTCCACCTCATTTTCATTTGTTACCTTGGGTACTGGGGTCCACCCCACATGGTGCACTTCCTCTCAGTTTCACTTCCTCATCTCTAACCTTCTCATCCTCTATTTTCCCTCTTCTCTTTCCTGCATAAACATAGCTACCTCCTTCTCTCTAATTCTATATCTCCCATCTCTTACCCTTTATACTTCTGCCTCTATACTCCTCTCACCTTCCCTCCTGCTCCCCTTTCATCTATTTCTGCCTGACTTGTCTCACTGTCTTAGCACTTTATCCCTTATTGTAAAATCAGTGTCTGGATGCTTTAATTTTGCCTGATTGTATGGTCCTGTATAACCTGATTATTGTATTTTTTGGTGTATCTGGTCCTGCTACCTAAAATCCTTGTCTTAATTACCGTTGTCATGCTCAAATATCTGCATGTAACTTGTATTATGTATTCTTATTTGTTTCTTTCGAAGTTTGTCTCTGACTCTCCCAGGTCGTGCCTGAAAATAGTCTTTCTGGCTAGTGTACCTACCTGGTAAACAAAAACTAAATAAACAAAATAAATAAGAAGGCAGAGTTCCTGTCCAGGCAGATTACTGCCAGGAAGAATAAACCAACTGTGCTCTTTCGGACTGTGAACATGCAGCTAAACCCAGCCTGTCTACAGCCAAGAAAAGCCTTTTCAAATGCTGTATGCAAAGAGTTTGTTTGGTTCTTCTCGGACAGAGTGTTCACCATCCGGCAGGGTGTCCTGCCAGTGTACCTTGGTATGGCTGACAGCTGTCACCTTGGGCATCTGGAAGGCACTTCGCCTGGTTGGGGGGAGTTTAAACCGGTGGAGGCAGCAGAGGTCGTGAAGGGAGTTACTCGCGGACTGAAGCACACATTGTGAACTGGGCCAGTGCGACAACGTTCTTAATGAGATGTTGACTCTGTTGGCCCAGTATTAACCTTGATTGTCCGGTGTTCTCTCTCAGAGGGAGTCTTCCCAGATGCATTGAAGGAGGCTCTGGTTAGGCCCCTTCTGAAGAAACCATCTTTAGACCCTGATGTCAAGTCAAATTACTGTCCTATCTCCACCGTCCCATTTTTAGGAAAGGTTATTGAGAAGGTTGTGGCGCTTCAGCTTGAGGAGCACCTCATGGCCTTTGATTTGTATAAAGTTTTCCAGTCGGGGTTTTGTGCGACACATAACACTGAAACCGCATTAGTTTGGGTGCATAATGACCTCCGCAGGGCTAGAGAGCGAGGGGAAGGGAAAATTCTCGTACTCCTCGACCTCTCCTCAGCTTTTGACACAGTAGACCATTGTGTGTTGGTTGACCGCCTGAGGGAATTTTGTGGACTCACCGCACCGTCATTTGCTGGTTTGAGTCCTATCTCACGAACAGGAGGCAACGAGTAGTGATGGGGAATTCTTCCTCCTCTAACCTCCTGTCGTGTGGAGTACCTCAGGGTTTGGTCCTGTCACCAGTGTTGAGTAGCCGCGTATATGCTGCCCCTGGGAGTGCTCATTTAGAAGTACAGCTTGGGTTATCATTTCTATATGGATGATACCCAGCTGTATCTTTCTTTTGCACCAGGGACATCCAATGCGATGGACGTGCTAAATAATTGTCTCGGTGAGATCAACCCCTGGATGGCCTCCAGTTGGTTGCAGCTGAACCCGACAAGACAGAGGTACTGGTTGTGGAGTCAAACAGAGGCGTGATAGGATGGCCCCTGGCTCAGACACAGGATTGTTCCTGGGGTCTGTGCCATTGAAACCTCCCTAGGGTATCGATCTTGGTGTGACCTTTGACAGTGGATTGACATTTGAAACTCAGGTGTCATCCTTTGGTCCAGCTTTACCACCTGAGGAATATCGCCAGGATCAAGTCCTAGTACCACCCCTGGACCTTCCCGCCCTAATACACACCTTCATGATGTCAAGGCTAGACTACTGTAATGTGCTGTACCTTGGAGTCTCAGGAGGACTTTTCATAGACTGCAGCTGGTGCAGAAACGCTGCTGCAAGGTTGGTGATGAGCCAGTCGAAATACTGCCATGTCACCCGGTGTTGCATGCGAACTGCACTGGCTGCCAGTCAGGTGGAGGGTCCTCTTTAAGGTGGGTTTACTCACCTTTAAGGCCCTGCATGGGCTGGGGCCTGACTACTTGTCTGACCTTCTGACTCCTGCTGCCTCGGTCCGCTCCCTCCGCTCTCACGGTAGTGCCTCCTTGTGTTTCCCAGGATGAGGTTGAAAACTGCCGGTGACAGAGTGTTTAGTGTTGCCGGCCCCTTCGGTTGGAGTATTCAAAACCCGCCTAAAGACCCACTTGTTTAGTCAGGCCTTCCCGGACTTTCTGTATTAGATCCTGCCCAGGCTGGCCCTTTTACCTTTTCTAGTTACTGCTCTTTGTTACAATTTTTAATCTGTGTCTTATTTATTTCTTTTATATTTATTTATATTACTGTTGTAATTTTTTTTTTTTCTGATTAGTGTTTCTGATTTGTACAGCGCCCAGAGCCTCCGGGATTTGGCGCCTGGAAAAATAAAACATGCCTTGCTTTGCCTCTCCACATCTGGACCCTCGTGCTCAGCCTGGACGCCAATCTCCCTGCCATCCATGTGGCCAGTGTCTCCAACCAGCTGACGGACACCCTCAGCCATGTGGGTGGGGTGTCTCATGAGTGGTCTCTCCCTCCGGAGGTTGTATGCAGCTTGTTCTCCCACTGGGGCACCCCTCTGGTGGACCTCCAGGGAGAATGCAGAGTTGAGGCTGTATTGTGTCCCCCCAGCAGGGAATGCTGCAGAGGGATGCCTTCTCAAGGCCCTGGGCCCCGGGCCTTCTCTATGCCTTTCCTCCATTTTCTTTGAACACAAGGTTTGCTCAAGGCCAGGAGGGACAAGGCGCGGATGATTTGGTTGGCTCGGACGGGCCCTGCCAGTTTTGGTATCCCGATCTCCTCAGCCTTAGCAGCAGGCTCCGAGGTGTCTCCTCTACACCTGGACCTGGTCTCTTGCAGTCAGGGGAAGGTACTCCACCTGGACCTTCAATCCCTGCATCTGACAGCCTGGTTCCTGAGTGGCTAGAGTTCCAGGCTTTGGATCTCTCTGATGATGTCCTCACTGTGGTTGAGGCTTCTCGGAAGGAGTCAATCCAAAAATGCTATGCCTTCAAATGGAAGAGGTTCTCCATTTGGTACCAGGGCAAGGGGTCGGACCCTTTCTCTTGTCCGGTGGCTTCTCTCAGTCGGGGCTTTGGTTGATGACCCTTAAGGTGCACCTGGCAGCCATCTCTGCTTATCGGGCGCAGGCCGATATGCAGTCGGTGGCGCAGGAGAAGGTGGTCTGGTGCTTCTTTAAAGGCCTTGACCACATTTCCCTTCCAGTGCATGAACCACCACCACCCTGGGACTTATTGCTAGTGTTGGCAAAGCTCATAGGCAAGCCATTCAAACCAATGCACAGATGTGAGATGTCTCATCTGTCATGGAAGAACCGCCTTCCTGATAGTTATCATGTAGCGTCTCCTTACTCGGGTCTGAGCACAGGCTCTATACTTTGGACCTGTGGTGGCGCTTGCCTATTACAAGGGCACACTGCTGGAGTACAAGGAGTGGTTCGCCAGCCATTTTTGTGCAAAAGTAGACAGTGAGGAAGGGAGGCAGGCACTCGGGTTGGATCTAGCTAAACTTGAACACTGGTCAGAGGAGTGGCAGTTGGGGTTTAACAGTAAGAAGTGCAAGGTCATGCACCTTGGAGCCAGAAGTTTCAGGACCAACTACTGGCTGGGGGGTGTGCACGTAGCAGCTTCAGAGTAGAAGAGGGACCTGGGGGTACTAGTCACAGGGGACATGAAGGTGCTGTATCAGCACAGTGTAGGAGGGTGGTAGCAAGGGCAGATCGGGATGCTGGGGTGCATTGCCAGAGGTATCGCCTCCAGAAAAGAGGTGGTCATCCTGCCCTTGTATAGATCTCTGGTGAGGCCGCACTTGGAGTACTGTGTGCAGTACTGATGCCCATACCTCAAGAAGGATGTGAGATTGCTGGAGGGCTGCAGCGGAGGGTAACAAAAATTATCATGGGGCTAGGGGAGTAGCCTTATGAGGAAAGATTGAGGGAGCTCAACATGTACTTGCTGGAGGATAGAAGGGAAAGGGGGACACGATAGAGACTTTTAAATACTTGAAAGGCATAAACAAAGTCAGAACAAGGATTGTTCTGCTTAAAGGGGAAGGGTCTCTAGGGGCACAGTCTGAAGTTGGAAGGGGAGGTTCAGGAGGGAGATGAGGCATTACTTCACAGAGAGAGTGGTGGCAGGATGGAATGCACTGCCAGAGGAGTTGAACAAACTGAGGGCAGTGGATAGCTTTAAGCAGAGATGGGATAGAGTCGGGCAGGGCTATTACAGACAAGAACATAATGGGGTATAGGCCTATGAGAGGATGGACGGAGAAGATTGGGTGGGGGCAGCTGCAGTAGTATTAAACTACGAGCTGCACACTCTGTCAGAACTTGATAGATGTGTGAGCCTTTTCTGCCGACTATTTCGTATGTTTGTATTTGTCACCTATGCTGAAACCGAATGTAGCAGACTGGCAGCTAAGCAGACGAATGGCAGGTGGATTGTGTCCTGCATCAATCTCTGCTATAGGTTGGCGGGTAGGGAGCCTCCCATAGGGCTAAAGGCTAATTCCATCCGTTATACCGATGCTGTGGTGGCTTCTAGGGATGTCACTATCCAGGAAATCTGCAGGGCTGCTACCTGGAGGTCAGCACACACCTTCATCTCTCACTACCACATCGACCTTGAGTCATGCTGGGATGCTGGTTTTGAGGCCTCAGTTCTCCAACCTCTCTTCCCTAAATAGGGGGTGTGTGCCTTGCCCCCTTCTCCCAGAGAACTGCTAGGAGTCTGCCAGAAGTGTGGATAGTACATCATATCCACATCCCTAGAAAAACAGGTTACTCATCTGTAACAGTAATTCTAGGACTGGTATATGATGTACATCCACATTGACCCACCCAACCTCCCCTGGCAAGTAGCACACCAGTCTGATGTCACGGGGCAGTGCAGAGGGAGTTACCACCTGGCTGAGTGGGAGGAACCAGTTTGAAGAGTTTTCAGCAAGCCTTAAAGGGGAAAAGACACTGTCAAAAGTGTGGATGTATATCATATACCACTCCTTGAACTGCTGTTATAGGTGAGTAACTTGTTTTTTTTTTTTTAATCCTGTGAGAGCTGCCATCTTGTTTCTTTTCCCTTGAAATAAAAACATGGAAATACATAAACTGGTGTAATTTAAAAAAGAAAATAAAAAAATGCCTGATCCTAGCTCTGTTTAGCTAGATTCTGATGTTTGTTTTGTAAAATAATGGGCAGAAATACCTTTTCTGGGCACCCAAAATCCAGGGTGCCCTGCTTAGCGAGAGGAGCCATTCACCCATGTTCTCTGTATGAAAATAGCGGGACTTTCTTGAATTCTGCAGCTGCAGCTGGAGTCCTGCTGCAGGCTGCAGTGAGCTACCAATCCGCTGTTCTGTCTGCCCGTCTTATGCCTCTTATCTCTGTCTGTCTAGCTATCTGTTTATTTAGCTAATTAGCTAGTTAATAACATTCCTTTAGCAGACGGGGTGCCCATCTCCGGTGCCACTTCTCTTCCCCGGTCGCCCTGCTTGCTTCCTGTATTTATTTTATATAAACTATTGTAATATGAAATCTAAGTGGACTGGGGTGTCCACCTCTGTACAACTTCTTTCCCTCACCCTCCAGGTTGCCAACCTGCACTTCCCAGTATTTATTTTTTAATAATATGAAATATAAGCGGACTAGGCTGCTCACTCCGGTACCACTTCTTGTGGCCCCCCGGCGCTAGCCCCCATTGTAACAAAACTATCCCAGTACTGGGGTGCCCAGTCTCCAATGTCGAATATGATCTGAAATAAAGAAAACTGTTTCTTGATTACTTTTTTTTTCTCTTCTTAAACCTGTAAATAAGGGGAAATTGTTTAACCAGGAGAGGCACACTAAGCCGGAGCTTGTTTTCAGGCGCAACGTGGGAGCACAAGGAAGTTAAGTAACATGATCAGGGTCACACAGTATGCAAGTGGGGACTGATGGAATTCAAACCCAGGTCTCTAGGTTTGTAGCTCAGTGCCCTTAACTACTGTGCTATACTGCCTTCTACCAAATAACAGATCCAGAAACAAATGATTTGATACCTTTTATTGGACCAACATGGATGTTACAGAAAAGAACAAAGTGCTTTAGCTTTCGAACCAACCAGGTCCTTCTTCAGAAGCTTTGTGGCAGTTTTTTCAAATATCCCATACTATTAACACCAGATTATATAGAAAAAGCAGAAATAATTCTCATTGGTTTAACATATACATTTAAAACATAATAGAAGATTCGTCAGAGAAGCTAATTAACACCAGTATGCCTTAAACTGAGGAGCCTCAGAAGGGCAAAGGTTATCAAGAATTCTCTACAGCCAGAGAGTTCTTGTCACATAAATTTTAAAATGTCTCAGTATGCCAAGAAAGCATTCTAGTGATAAAAAAGCCTTGAGTGGCATTCTCCTAATACATGTAAGATGAGCTTACAACTTACATTCCAATTGTCCTGGTATATTAAAGGACAGATAATGAGAGACAAAATCCTGAAATTAGGTATAACTGCAAGTTGAAATCAAGCCTCAAATTAACCTACACATATAAACATGATGCATGAAAGTATCACTTGTAAGTGTAAGTGCAAAAAAAAAATCCTTGTCAAGGACCCCCAAGAAAACGAGACCATGAGCCTGATAAATGCAGATTTCAACACAGTCTGTGTATAACAAAAATGCACAGAATCAGTCTAAGCAATCTAAATGAAAACCCAAAGGAATTACACCTTTAATGACCCCCAAGTAAATGAGATATGCATCTTAATATGAGCAGTTGAAAATGTGACAGTGTGAAATCCACCCACTGACAACTAATAGAAGGAAATAAATGCACACTATATGTGAAAACTAAGTGTTCTAGCCACATAACAACTGCCCCATGCCACGCTCCACCACACATATGTGTTTACATACACCATACCACACCCATACACACACACACACACACACACCACACCCCACAACCACAACACACAAAAAATATAGCAAACACATTCTGCACACACCACACCACGCACAACAAACAAAACCCACATACACACCATACCCACAACACATAAAAACACAACACACACCAAACACACACATACATACATCAGTATACACACACACACACACACACTCAAACGCACTCACCACAGTGTTAAGGTGAAAAGTAAACAATGTAGATAACCATAAACTTACAAAATCAAAGGCCCGCTGAAGAACTAAACAACTAAACCACTGGACAGAATACAGTTTTGTGGTGAAATGGAGGAATACTTCCGCAGATTGAGACTCAGGGAATTTTTTCATGGCAGAGAAGACATCACAGACAGGGAAGAAATCACAAACAGTAAAACTACTATGGATAAGAAAAAGAAACCATATGAGTTTACCCCATCAAGTGGCCGTAACAAGAAACTGGACAAATACATTAATTGCTTTCGCCAGAGAGTTACTGGTGAGATTCTTAATAGGCAGAAACAGGCGCTACAACCTCTCTCCATTGGAACGGAGGGCTATACAAACACTAAAATCAAACCATAACATTGTCATAAAAAGCTGATAAAGGCTCGCAGTGGTGATATTGAATCGGAAGATTACATTACGGAAGCCAACCGGCAGCTAAGTGACCTTACTTACTACAAAGTACTGGGAAGTGACCCAACTACAGAATATAAAACAGAACTACAGAAGTTAATTAAAACATTTCCAGAGCATGTCCAAGACAAACTAAAGGACCTCGTCCCCAGTGAACCTAAGCCAGGGACATTCTATATGCTTCCTAAAATACATAAGCCTGGTAATCCTGGTAGACCCGTAGTCTCTGGTACTGGCACCCTGACAGAGGGGATATCAGGGTTTGTAGAAGCTATTTCAAACCACTGGTTATACAAAGGGATAGTTACATCAAGGACACTACTCACTTCCTACATAAACTTTCTGGTTTTAAGGACTTACCACCTGATACCCTTTTAGCCACGATGGATGTAACCTCCCTCTACACTAATATTCCACACACAGATGGCATTTCAGCCTGCCTCAAATACCTGCATGACAAAGAATTGGACCCCAACATTGACCCTGGAGTTGTGGGTAAACTCACTGAATTCATTTTGACACATAACAACTTCGCTTTAATGGTAAACATTATGTTCAAACTATGGGAACGCAATGGGAACCATGGCTCCTCAGTATGCTAATCTTTTATGGCTAATTTGGAGGAGGATTTTCTAAGGCACTGTACACATAAACCACTCGCTTATTTCCGCTACATTGATGATTTGTTTATAATTTGGACAGAGGGCACTGACACACTTAAAGATTTTCACCAAGAACTTAATAACTCCACCCAACTATAAAGCTTCCTAGAATATTCTGCCACAAGTGTACATTTTCTGGATACCACTGTCACTATTAAGGATGGTACCCTACATACCTGTCTTTACAGGAAACCAACAGACAGACAGAGGTACTTACACAAGAAAAGTAATCACCGAGCCACACAAAGAAATCTGTTATATATAGTCAAGCACTTCGTATCACCGCTTCTGTTCAAATGAGGAAGACAGAGACACATCATCAGATGTTGAAAAACACCTTTATTGAGCAGGGACACTCATCCAGGGAAATTGACAGAGCAGTGGAGCGTGCAACACAGGTCCCAAGAGAACAGCTACTGCAATATAAGAGGAACGGATGACTACCAGCAGAATACCCTTAGTAGTCACATACCATCCTGACCTTGAACTCCTACGTAAGATTACTAAGGATCTCCATCCAATAATTAGTGAGGATGAAACCCTTAACTGTATTTTTCAAGAACTACCACTACTATCTTTTAAACAACCACCTAATTTAGCCAACCTGATTATTAGGAGTCAACTTGAACCGAACAGAATACCATGACATCATATGGTACACGACCCTGTCATCAACGCACATATAAGACATGTAACCTCATTTCCACTTCAGACTGTGTGGTTACATCACAAAAAGACTATTCAGGATACAGGGAATTATACATGTACATCAAGTAATGTGGTCTATTTTATCCAATGCAAGAAATGTCCCTCACAGGTTATGTGGGGGACAAGCCAACAACTCGCACTAGAATGAATTCACACAGACATTCTATTAATCACAAGATGATTGAGAAACCAGTAGCCGCACTTCTCCCAGGATGACCACTCAATCTCAGATATGTCTGTGATGGTCTTAAAAGGACATTTCAACAGTACGCAAACAGACGGGCTCTGAAATTAGACTTATTTTACTTCTCAATATGGTGGCGGATGGATTGAACATTGATGTTGGGTACATGACACATTATTCCACTTAAACTTACACAGACCTTTACTTTAAAAGATGGACATAAACAGTTTAGTTCTTCAGCGGCCTTTGATTTTGTAAGTTTATGGTTATCTACATTGTTTACTTTTCACCTTAACACTGTGGTGAGTGCGTTTGAGTGTGTGTGTGTGTGTGTGTGTGTGTGTGTGTGTGTGTTTGTGTGTGTTGTGTTTTATGTGTTGTGGGTATGGTGTGTATGTGGGTTTTGTTTGTTGTGCGTGGTGTGGTGTGTGTGTGCAGAATGTGTTTGCTATATTTGTTGTGTGTTGTGGTTGTGTGGGGTGTGCAGGTGTGTGTGTGTGTGTGTGTGTGTGTGTGTATGGGGGTGTGGTATGGTGTATGTACACACATATGTGTGGGTGGAGCGTGGCATGGGGCAGTTGTTATGTGGCTAGAACACTTAGTTTTCACATATAGTGTGCATTTATTTCCTTCTATTAGTTGTCAGTGGGTGGATTTCACACTGTCACATTTTCAACTGCTCATATTAAGATGCATATCTCATTTACTTGGGGGTCTTAAAGGTGTAATTCCTTTGGGTTTTCATTTAGATTGCTTAGACTGATTCTGTGCATTTTTGTTATACACAGACTCTGTGTTGAAATCTGCATTTATCAGGCTCATGGTCTCGTTTTCTTGGGGGTCCTTGACAAGGATTTTTTTTTTTTTTTTGCACTTACACTTACAAGTGATACTTTCATGCATCATGTTTATATAGGTGTAGGTTAATTTGAGGCTTGATTTCAACTTGCAGTTATACCTAATTTCAGGATTTTGTCCTCATTATCTGTCCTTTAATATACCAGGACAATTGAATGTAAGTTGTAAGCTCATCTTATATGTATTAGGAGAATGCCACTCCAAGGCTTTTTTTATCACTAGAATGCTTTCTTGGCATACTGAGACATTTTAAAATTTATGTGACAAGAACTCTGGCTGTAGAGAATTCTTGATAACCTTTGCCCTTCTGAGGCTCCTCAGTTTAAGGCATACTGGTGTTAATTAGCTTCTCTGATGTAATCTTCTATTATGTTTTAAATGTATATGTTAAACCAATGAGAATTATTTCTGCTTTTTCTATATAATCTGGTGTTAATAGTAGTGATATTTGAAAAACTGCCACAAAGCTTCTGAAGAAGGACCTGGTTGGTTCGAAAGCTAAAGCACTTTGTTCTTTCTGTAACATCCATGTTGGTCCAATAAAAGGTATCAAATCATTTGTTTCTGGATCTGTTTTTAAAAAGGACCAATACGGCACCTACAACATTTTTCTACCAAATAAGAAATTGGTACTTTTGCCTATCTGCTCCCCACAGCCTCCCACTCGGCACCCACACCCCCACACACTTTCACTCACATGAACATGTCCCATGGTGAAGATCCACTCTGAGATCAAGACGATCTTGCTGCTGAAACCGCAACTGTGATCTGAGAAACTAAGATAAGTACTGTTCAATGTATTTCTGTGGGTTTTGAACTTTGATACATAACTTTGTCATTTTTGCATATTTTCAGCAAACGTAGATTTGACCATTTCATGACCAGTGGTGGCAGAATTGTGCAAAATCAGGCCTGAAAAGTCGATGTCATGAGGTGCTAGTTGGCTAAATCAGCTTTTACGTGGATTTGACAAATTTTACCTCCTTGTTCATGAGGGGATCATAAGATGGGCCGGTTGAAAATTTGGGGTCAGAATATGTAAATGTGGCAAAGTTATGCACGCATTGAAATTTTTCACGCTTTGCTTGTAACTTTGGTAATCTTCAATATTTTGACACCAAATTTTCAACAGCTTTCATTTTTTACACCGCCTCATGAGTGTGACAGCTGTCATATTTTAAATCCTGACTAAAATGTGTTTTGCTCTGTGGTGTGGAATCATGTGTCGATGGTGTCGAATCATGTTTTAGGGATTTTAAATGCTTCACCTACTGGGTTCATGAAGTGGGCAATAAGAAGGATATGCTGAAAGTTTGGTGTGTAAATACAGTAAAATGTCCAGGTTATGACTGAACGTTGCAGTATTTCATCGTCCACTTATAAGTTTGCTAATTTTCAATATTTTGATCCCAAACTTTAAAAATACCCATTTTACCACACCACCTCATAAGTGTGATGGGTGTCATTTTTTAAATCCTGGACAAGACATCTTTTCGCAGTTGTGGTGCAAAATAACATTTTGGCCAATATGCTATAAATGATACATGTCATGTTTATAAGGGCAGTCATAAAATGACCATCTTGAAAATTTGGGATTGATAAAAAAATGTGAATGTGTGAAGAGTAAATATGTACTGAATGTGTGAAGAGTGAATGTGCCGGGCCCTGCACTTCTGTAAGTGGATGGAGTCTTCCCATAGCACACGGCCCAAAGGATCTGCACCTGTTGAGGATACGATTCCACAACCTCAAAAAAAAAAAAAAAAAAATTCTTTGCAAAACACTTCATTAATGCACTAGTTAGGGTTTCAACAAAAGTAGGGAAATGTGGCATTAGGGTTTCCTCCACCCGCCATTTCTTTTATCTCCCCACCAACCAGCCCCTTTCCACCGGCCTCCCCAGCCCTGTCGCCCTGACATTCACTGATGCTCATCTCTTGGCTTAGAGATGCCAGCTGGTCAGGTGCATTGCTTGCGTGGGGTCAGTATCATCCCACCAGTCGGTGATATTTTTGGCCTCCATGTTTCTCCCTTCCCCGAGTGCGGAGGAGGTACAGCGTGCAACGACGCCAATGGCTGAGCCGCGTACACTTCTGCACATGTCACGCCGAGTGTCTGCTCTGCCTCCGCCCCCTCTGTAGAGCCGGTGTGCCAGTCTCCAGCCACCACTAGGAGCCATGCAAGCACCAGTCTCTGGTCTCACTCCTCCCCGGGAGAGGAGAGCTGTCTTCCAGACACTCAATCCTCTCCCTTCTTGGCCAACTCCCGGCAACTCGCTCGGACTGCGATCATCGGCTCGCTGGCATGGCAGGAGGTAAGCAAGTGATGCTCAACCTTCCACGCCACTGGGCCAGCAGCGCTAGAGTTTCCAACCCTATCTCCCAACCCCCATCACCCAAGCAGCAAAGGAAAATATATTAGGGTTTTGGGTCTTCGGAGTCTTGGAGAATCAGTGGTGGGGTCTTCCTTGGGGTTGTCAACCCTCATGCTCACCCTATTCCCCGAGCAAACAATATCACACATGATATGAAGAAAACTACAACAAACTGTGTTGGAAACATGTGGCAAGACATACTTCTCTACCTTTTGAAGAGTGCTTCACTAAAAGGCACTGGCTTGGAGCTGTACCTTGTGTTTCAGGCTGGAGGCTACAGGCTGGTGGGGGAGGGGGAAGCATTAGGGCTTGACCCCACCACTGATTTTCCAAGACTAGGGAGACCCAAAACCCTATTTTCCCTTTTGCTATGTGGGAGTTGGTGGGAGTTGCATTTTGTGACTTAAAGCAGCAGCCTTTTGTTGGCTGTAATGAAAACAAACAAAATGGTTTTTGGTTATAAGGCAGTGTCTGCGCCCTGTATTGATTAGAGCTTATGTTCACCTAAAATAATTGCTGTTTTTATTTATCTTAATTATGTTTTGCAGATCTGATCTAAAGATAACCCTGGTCTGCCCCTACCGATTCTTGTACAATCACAGAAGATGTCTGAAAAGGACATCTGTTTATTTATTTAGCTTTTGTTAACCGGGTAAGCACACTAGACAAACGTGTGCGTATTTTTAGGTGCAGCCCGGGAGGTTACAGGAAAATTACAATCAGGAAATTACAGATAATACAGGTGTTGCGATTAAGTTAGAAGCACTGGGGCCAGGTAAAAGCCAGCATTAGTTGAACTCAAAAATATAAATTATTTTACGAAGTTATTTTTAGGTTGCAGTTTTCCAATTTCAGAGAAAAAAGGAACCTAGACGCTTACTGAATTATGCAAATTCACACCTTTTTGTGAACCAGTTTCTAATGACCCATCATAAAAAGAATGTAAGCTGCCCCCCGCATCGTTTAATGGAGCTGATCTCTTGCAGTCTATAAGCCAGGTGTGTGTGTGCGCTCGTATGTGCACACGTGCTCTAAGTATAGAAATTATAGTGTATTGTTTTAAGACCCAGCTGTGTCTGCAAGCCTAAATGTAATTGGTTTAACTCAAGATTTTCTAAGCTAATTATGAGAGACTTCCATCCTTGGTAGGCTATTAAAAACATGATGTAAGCTGAATAAGTTAGGCATCAAAAAAGTGTCTGTTTACTTTGTGAATTTCAACCAGATCTGCAGTAAAGCATTTTGGATTTTTTAGCTACAAATCTGCATCTTTATTATGGACCTAAAACTATTTGGGAACTGTAAGGCCAAAACTTGAGGATCAGTAGGTTCTTAACTTCAGTTTTATAGTTCGATTAGATCCAGAAGTACTGTATTACTAGTATTATTGCTAAGGTGGCTAAGATTCACACTCGCAACCGGATAGGCCTTCACTGAAAAAACAATTCATGAATCAAGCATGACTTCAAAGCATAATTACATGCTTAAAAACTCTTATGGGAAGATGGTATGTCTAGCTTTCTTTTACTGGAGATGTAGATAAAGTGATCAAGATTTGAAAAATATTTGACTTATCAGGGACCATTTAATATTTTGTAAGCAATAACCCACTTCAGGGTGTGTGGTTATTTGGGATTAATCGACACCCTGGGTGCGTTGTGAGGCATGAGGCCGCAGGCCGAGTGTCCTCACAGCAACCAGGGTGTCGACTAATCCACAGTAACTGCACACCCTGGAGTGGGTTTTGCGCTTTATAATATGGGCTAAATATGCAGTGAAATAACTGAAAATACTGTTCTTACATGCAAAAACGAGGAACTTTTTTTTGTGTGCCAGCACATTAGGACGCCAGCCACAAACCATTCTGTCTCCTGCCACTGGAAAACATAGTGCCATTAATTACACATTAAAATGTAATTGCTTTACTCAGAAATCATGAAATAATGACAGATTTACAGTCATTCTCCTGATTTTGCTCTATCCAGCCTAATGCCACACAAACAAAATTCTGTCGTTCTGACAACAGCACTGCACTGGAATGCTATTTAGTTCCGCTACATGTGCATTAATTCTGAACCCGCATCACTTTACATTTCATTTTCTTCCAAGGTATCTCAAGAACAAATGACAACTGTTGTGATTATCATACTAATAACTTGCTGAGCCCTCCGTGTTACTTATATTACTTGTACCTTCAATGGTACGTGTCACCATGTGCTTCGTCGCACGGTTAGGGAATGGAATGTAAGCATCATGGATAGATGCTGTGACACTGATTCAAACCTCTCTGGCTCCTGACAGCTGAAGATACTGTGGGGCACAGCTACAAACTTCACGAGTTTGGGGGGGTCTCTTGCCTAATTGAAGAGTCACAAAGGAATAATCACACTTGGCATTCACACATCAGCACAATTTATTGCAAGCAAAAGATAATTACACTTCATGTAACAGCAATGTCACTATCAGCATTAATGATTACACTTTAGCATTCATTCATTAGCAATATTACTATCAGCATTAATATATACTTCAATTAAGCAAAACATGATACATCACCGATTCAATAAAGCATCATCCAAGCCCTCTTCCAATGGCTGGGAAGCCCTTGTCAGCCTGGCTAGAGTCTCTCAACCGAACTGGCCCCACAGCGGCGCGCCCACCCTGCAGGAGAGGCTTCAAACCAGGCATTGAGAAAGCTACATTTATATCTTATTCTATGCTAAAATAACCGTACAGCCTTCATTGTGTTATTTTCCCACATTCCTAGAAAATGGCCGGGCTTCCAGGATGTTACCAAATTCACCTGATAAGGACTGCTCAGAATTCCCACACCTGCTAGGTCACTGTGCTCCAAACACTGGCCGGTGCCTAGAACACTATGAGCTAAGCAGAAGTTTAAACAAAACTACAAAAACAGGTTGCTCTGATAATATGCCACCTTCAAGTCAGCAAAATACACTGTCTGAAGCAAAACATAATAATGAGGCTATCTAAAGAGCAAAACGCCAATTAAATGAAGCAGCATGTAAAATGGAGTCACACAATACAAAATGGAGTATAAAATGACATATATTACATGAAATAGCATACAAAATGGAGTAACAATAATCAACATATTATACTATCACTACATTCGGTCCTTTGATTATTGTGAATACGATTTGTATGATATTGGTACCATACAAAATTACTACGTAATATAACATGATAAGTAACAAGTCCAAATAAGCAAGATAATTGTCACTACAGCAATGATTATGATAGGATGTATCAGAATATTTAACACTTTTGTAGCTGATGGAGACCATCCTGTAAAAATATCCCACCAATAATGAGTAGTCTCTTGTTGAATCTTGGAACTTAAATCAATCATTTTATTTTTAACTGTCGTAGTTTGCACCTGACTTTGCACTAATGATTTATTTCTTATTGCCAAATGAGCCTTGCATTACATCTGTTTCCTGAATTATCTGTTTAATTTTATTTAACGAGATATTCAATCTTGATTGATCTAAAATATTGGGCTGCCAATACAAAATAAGCTTCTGCTCATTATCAGGGACCTGTGCATTTTACTGTGGTGGATGACATTACAATCCAATGATTACTAGGAATCCATGATTTGAACACGGTCCTCCACACATATTCATTATTACTCATTAAATCACTCTGGGCCTTATTTCTTTGCATTATAGAATACATATGTCGCATTGTGCATTCTGTCCAGTCAATAAATCTGAAATATTTTCTGCTACTCCCATTCCCCATACCTGTGAAGCATTAAATAACTGCAAGAACTCAAAATCATAATTCAAAGTTAATCTTTGGGGTAAGAAAACAGTTGGCATCCATTGAGCTTGTAAGTTAATTAGCTAAATACATCAATTCCTACTGCCTGAAGCCTGTTAGTCAGTGTTTCTATATCAACACTATTTAAAATTCCCATGCCTGCCCCTGCTCCACCTAATAGCGTATCATACCAAGCTCTTTTATATTTGCATTTTCTACTAAACATAAAAGTTATGTTAAAATGGATTACATTTTTCTGATACGCTACGCTACTGATGTACATGTGGATGGAACCTTAACTATACTATCATTGCTAATTACAGGATGATTTTTCAACACTGTAATGTGATCTGCCCAAGTAGTTCTATTAGTTATTGCAGTAGCATTCATGCAGAATAACGTGTTTATGTCAATCAAAGTAATACTTGCATTGAAAATGTCTGTTTGATTCATGCAGCAATCAAGTCTATGTTGTACAGTCACCATGCAACTATTCGTAAGTTGCAACATTTAATAGCAGTCTTATTCTGCAAAGAGATTTCATCTGTTTCGTAGGCATATTGTCCTGAGCCACCAGTTGTCATCCAGAGATTGACCCCTGGTGAAATGTCATGTTCAGTACCACACACTTCTGTCCGGATGGGCAGCTAAAGTTCCCTGGGTTCTATCTTTGGTATCATTTTTCCAACTCCAGGTTCCTTTACAACCAGTGTCATTACAGTTAACCCTTTGAATCCTTCCTCCAGGGGTAACTAGCTCTGCCAAATGGACCATAAGACACACCAGCATTCCTTTTAAAATCCATTGCTGGAACCTAAAAGACACAAATTTCATTATTCTCGAAGATAACATTTATGTGCAGGCACGTATTCCCATTTTCTTTCCCTGATCTGATAATTAACACTGTGTTGTCTCGTCCGTGGCTATCACCTCAGCTGGTTCAGGAGGGCCATTTGGGTTTGTAACCCATATTTTGGCACCATTGTTAAAACCTCCTGTAGATCTAAAACCTTTATCCCCCTTGCTGTTAAGAGTGTGGGGCTTGTCCCTTTATATAGGGTCACTTTGTTAACTGGAATAATTAACAATTGAGCCACTCTGTCATACTGTTGAATTAAAGATTTTGTTCTCTACTATTCAACAAAATTACTTTCACTTCTCCTTGGTAATCACAATCAATCACCCTCCCAAAATTTGTATTCCCTTGAGGGCTAGTTCTGATTTAGGTGCTATCCAACCAAATGTCTCGTGGAATTTGTATTCCAATACCAGTTTCTATATTCTTGAAGGGCATGAAATCAAGTCCAGCAGCTTCTGGGGTTGCCCTGCAAGAGACAGAGCTCCTGGTGTAATTTCCCAATATAACACTGTTTCTGTAGTTGAGTAAGCCTGCACTTGCAAATTAGGAGTTATCATTGCATTAAGGGGTCTCAGATTCTCCAATTGGTCTATTATTTAAAATCTGTAATGCTTCATGCAAATTCTCTTTCCATTTTCGTAGGCTCTCCCAATTGTCCTTTCACAATATGAGGGATTGGTCTTTGTTGCCCATGTTGGCATATAGGACACTGAGCAATAACAGTTTTAACCAACCAATGTTAGGGGTACACCTACTATATGCCCACCTGTAAGTGGCTTTCTCTCCCAAATGTCCACATTTTTGATGTGCCCATTTTGCCAGCCCTGATAACTGCTGACTTTGAGTTTCTTCAATATCCACTGGAAGAATCTTAGCTTTTTCATCTGCAATAGAATTATACCATCGTTCTAGTGTATCTGAAGCACAATGAGCATCAACATGAAATACAGTGGTCTGAGTATTTTGCACCATAGTCCATATTTCCTGCCACAGTTCTTTTTCCCATATTTCTTCAAATAAATTTTCCACTCATCCTTAGCCCAAGTGGGCAGCCAGGTTGTTAAACCATTGGCTACAGACCATGAATCAGTATAAATATGACATGTACCTTGCAACCTTTGTGGGTATTACACTGGAAGGGAGGAAGGGTAGCTTACCCCCTCCCTCCAAGCTCCTACTGGTGGAAGACACAGCTCGAGGTGCAAAAGACAGCTCGAATACTGTAGCAATGAAAAGGTTAGCTGTGAAACACAGACAAACAACAAAAACAAACACACATCAGTTTAAAAATAAAACAAGATTATTTCCATAGGATAAAAGAAGCCAAGCGTCCCTGGGTTCCCTTATCCTAAGCATGACAAAATGTCCAGATTGATGGTAATACCGTATACGTATCTCTGTAGATGGTAAACTCTCAAAACAGCTGTAATAGTCCTTTTTCAAAATTGTAAAAGTTTGTTCCTCTTCACTTAGAATACTAGTTTTGCAAAAAAGTCAAATTATATGGTTCACTTGGTGTGCTTTCATGAAAACATACATTTTGTGTGAAAAGTTGTGCTTTAGGCATGGAATACACATCAAGTTTGAACTGGTAGTAACATAAAATGTTGAAACACAAGAAGGTCAAATAACGTGCAAAAGGTCACAGTGTACATGCAAGGGTCATTCAAACCCAGCCATTCCTGTAGTGTCCTTGAACACCACCAATATTAAAATATCTTTAAATACTGCTGGCCAAGACAGTACACACACATACACATACACAAAAAGAAATACTTAACACAAAATAAGACTGACATTGTTTCACACCAATTTGCTGAGGTAATGCCCATAGTTCCATTAGAAAACTGTACGTGGTTTAGATATATGTGCTGCCTCCTGCCTGTCTTGTAACACTGACAATTTTTAAACCAACACATTTATACATATTGCCATGCCAAATCTTTCCAGAACAAAACACTGTTTAAACACATCATCTGTAAGTGAACACATCTCGTATAACATGATTACACTTTTGGCACATAACTAAAATATGGCACTCTGCCATTTTGCAAAAGTTTCTGGTTTTAACTAGAAGTATGATAAAGCCATTTATAGCTGTTAACACATTACATTTTCACCTAGCAGTGGCTTGGCACGTTGTTTGCAAACTACAACTCTTTCTGCACATTGCAATCTATATGACGTCATAACTCTTCACCATCAACACTACCTGCTCCAAGCAAACAAAGTTCTTCACTGACCCTATCTAGGCAGCACAAATGTTCCATTAAAAACAAAGCCAATTAAAACAGTCACTATGAGGCAATGAAGCTTCTTCTTCCTTTTTTTTTTTTCTGTAACCTGTTGTGCATTGAAGGCAGTCAATCCTATCTCGCAACCTTGACAACAGAACATAATTACAGAACACAGATATAAGCTAGAAAATATGCCTGAGAAAGACGGAACATTACCTTGTTTAAATAAAACAGACAGACATAAAACAACTTTGAATAAAAAAAAATTCAGACTTACCCGGTGCCAAGGTATTTTTCTTCTTCTTTTCCGATACACTAGTCTAAGTAAGAAAACTGACTGCAGGACCTTCGTGATAATTTCCAAACGCTGCAGCTATTAACTCTTTCAAAGGTTTTAACCCTTTCAAAGGTTTTTTTTTTTGGCCATTTTGTAACCTGCCAAACTAAGTCTTTTTCCAGAGCTTTGGTTTGCAGTTTAAAACAAAACAAACAAAAATCTCTAACAGTACTAGGTTGAGATCCATCTGGTAGAGGTCCCCAGTACTTGGGTTTAGGATCAAATGTATACAGAAAAACTTGAAACTACACAGATAGGCAACATGGGGGGGGGGGATTTTCAAATCATCCCGTCTGTAGTCACCTACTGTGCGTACATCCACAGTAGTTTATTTTTCTTTTCTAGATGTTGCTTATCTAACTTTACTTAACCAGCCGCTGCTTTTCTCCTAAAAGCAGCCTGAACTGTGAAAGCCATCATTGGCTCTAACAGTATATACTTGCAGCAAGCACAAATTACAAGTACAAAGGGCAGTTGCCCTTGCTTGTTTGAGCCTTAATACACCTTTAAAAAAAAAGAACTCATCCTTTTTCCTAAAAATAGACATTTTATTTTCGAATCCTGCCGACTACGCCAAAATTGTCTTGCCTAATCGAAGAGTCACAAAGGAATAATCACACTTGGCATTCACACATCAGCACAATTTATTGCAAGCAAAAGATAATTACACTTCATGTAACAGCAATGTCACTATCAGCATTAATGATTACACTTTAGCATTCATTCATTAGCAATATTACTATCAGCATTAATATATACTCAATTAATCAAACATGATACATCACCGATTCAATAAAGCATCATCCAAGCCCTCTTCCAATGGCTGGGAAGCCCCCTTGTCAGCCTGGCTAGGAGTCTCTCGAACCGGGAACTGGCCCCACAGCGATGCGTCCACCCTGCAGGAGAGGCTTCTAAAACCAGGCATTGAGAAAGCTACATTTATATCTTATTCTATGCTAAAAATAACCGTGCAGCCTTCATTGTGTTATTTTCCCACATTCTAGAAGCTGGCCGGGCTTCCAGGATGTTGCAAATTCACACGATAAGGACTGCTCAGAATTCCCCACACCTGCTAGGTCACTGTGCTCCAAACACTGGCCGGGTGCCTAGAACACTATGAGCTAAGCAGAAGTTTAAACAAAACTACAAAAACAGGTTGCCTGATAATATGCGACCTTCAAGTCAGCAAAATACACTGTCTGAAGCAAAACATAATAATGAGGCTATCTAAAGAGCAAAACACCAATTAAATGAAGCAGCATGTAAAATGGAGTCACACAATACAAAATGGAGTATAAAATGACATACATTACATGAAATAGCATACAAAATGGAGTAACAATAATCAACATATTATACTATCACTACAGGGGGGGGCTTTCTCTCTCGTCCTTGGAAAACGAGCTGTTCACAAGATGAGCCTGCTGACGACCACACACTGTGCCCTAATGTAAGTTGCGGGCTCACCACTGTCTCCACTGTTATATCTCACTGCAACAAGTTTCCAAAACTACTGCTCTGCTAATCTTTTCTTTCCCACTACTTTATTATTTACTGTCTGTTTCACTTGGTTTTACAACACTGGGATTTACTTGCCAAGGTCACCACTACCTACCTCTACATTTTTCCGATACGCTCATGACGTGAGCAACTTGTGTGTGACACGTTTCTGTGTCTCTTTTTCCACTACCAGCTTCATTTGCAGTTTTCTGAAATGCACTTTTCTTTTTGCCTACTCAAGGTGTGCACATTTTGGTGCAATTTACTGTGTCCATGGGGTGAGTGGGTGGGACATTCTGTCATTATACTTTTTCAGCAGTATGGCTACTTCTGTTTCTGGTTTCAGACTTAGGATTAACAAGTGTCGCATACTTCAGTGGGGAGACACTAAGCATGGATCATAACATCCACTTGTTGAAAAAATATTGGAATTAATCAACGGTCATGTGGTACAGATTAGCCAATTACTTCTTACAATATAGATGCCCATGTTATAATATATTATAATCTCCAGGACCCTGGATGTGTGTGTGTCTGTCTGTCTCTCTCTCTCTCTGTCTCTCTCTCCTTCATAGAAACATAGACGTTGACGGCAGATAAGGACCACAAGGCCCATCCAGTCTGCCCATTTCTTTTTCTGCCTTATAATGTGCTTCGGCCTTGCTCTGTCAATGGCCTATCTATTCACATACTGCCTGTATTGCCCCTTAAGCCTATCCCATACCTGTTTGAAGCCCCGCACTGTATTCATATCCACCACTTCCTGAGGTAGGCCATTCCATGCATCCACCACCCTTTCTGTGAAAAAGAACTTCCTCACATTACCCCTTAATCAGCCTCCCTCTAATCTCATGCTGTGTCCTCTTGTCCTGCTATTTTTCTTATATTGAAACATGTAAGACTCTTTCACCTTGTTAATGCCCGTAAGGTGTTTGAATGTTTCGATCATATCACCTCTCTCCCTCCTTTGCTCTAGGGTATACATATTGAGCTCCGGTCATCTGTCCTCATATGTTTTCTGATGCAGTCCTGCACCATTTTGGTTGCCCTTCTCTGGACTGCCTCAATTTGGTTAATGTCCTTGTGAAGGTGTGGCCTCCAGTACTGCACGCAGTACTCCAGGTGGGACCTAACCAGTGTCTTGTAAAGATGGATTATTACCTCCCTCTACCGACTTGTGATACCCCTACTAATACACCATAACATCCCCCTAGCTTTACCGACTGCTTTAGTGGTCTGCTGGGATGATTTAAGGTCATCGGTGATGATGACGCTCAAGTCTCTTTCTTCCCTTGACTGCCAGCAACTCTTCTCCCAGCCTATAGGTGGCTTCAGGGTTTCTCTTCCCTATGTGCATGATCTTGCACTTCTTTGCATTAAACCCCAGTTGCCACTCTTCCGACCATTTTGCTAGTTCATCCAGATCTCTTATCATTCTGCCCACCCCATCTGGATCATCTTCTCTGTTGCAGACCTTGGTGTCATCTGCAAACAGACAAACCTTACCCTCCAATCCATCTGCAGTGTCACTGATGAAGATATTGAAGAGGACTGGCCCCTGAGGTACCCCACTTGTGACTTGCATCTCTTCTGACTGTATACCGTTTACCACAACTCTCTGTTTTCTGCCCATCAACCAGTTTGCCACCCAGTTGACCAACTTCTGACCCACCCTGAGCCTACCCAGCTTATTTATCAATCTTCTGTGTGGAACACTATCAAAAGCTTTGCTGAAGTCAAGGTAGGCAACATCAACTGCTCCCCCTTGGTCCACCTCTCTGGTTATCCAGTCAAAGAAATCTATGAGATTAGTTTGACAGGACCTTCCTTTTGTAAACCCATGCTGTCTTGGATCCTGTGCTCCTATGGATTCCAGGTGTTGCACTATCCTTTCCTTAAGGAGTGCCTCCATAATCTTGCCCACTACTGAGATAAGACTGACTGGTCTGTAGTTCTCTGCTCTTCCCTGCTACCACTCTTGTGGAGCGGGATCACAAGAGCCCTTCTCCAGTCTTCTGGGACCTCTCCTGTGCTCAGAGACTCACTGAACAGTTCTGATAACTGCTCTGCTAGTTCCACCCTTAGCTGCTTTAGTACCCTGGGATGTATGCCATCAGGTCCCATTGCCTTGTCCACCCTGAGCTTATCAAGCTCTTGTAGGACCCTTTCTTTTGTGAAGGGACTAGTGCTCACCTCCTTCACCCCTGTGTCCATGGTGCTGAGCTGTGGGCCCTGCCCTACCTTCTGTTCAGTAAATAACTGAGCAGAAGTATCTATTTAGGATAGATGCTTTTACATGGTCCTCCTCCTCACACGCCCCCTTATCTCCTTTGATCTTAGCAATACCCCCTCTGGACTTTCTCCTTTCACTAATGTATCTATAGAAAGTCTTGTCCTCTTCTTTTACTGTTTGTGCTAGTGTTTCCTCGGTTTGGGCCTTTTCCTGCCTTACTGCCGTCCCTGCTTCCTGCCTGAGAAGCCCCCACTTGTAAATATCTTGTGTAAGGAAAATTGCCCCCTTTGTGGTTGTTTGGTTCTTCTATGGTAGAGATTCACAAAAATGTGATTGTAACCTCCCACATGGTTAAACATGAGCTGATCAATAGAGGCAGCTAGCAACTCATAAGTATAATGGACACAAGCATAGCACTTAGATGTGGATCTGTCAATCAAATTTTAATTAGAATAAATTGACAAGTCAAGACATCAAAGAGCGGTTGATTTCATCACTTATGGATAGTGACCCTGTTCGGGAATGAGCCTGGGACACTGAGGGCCAGCCGGGGAGGAGGAGGATAGGGTTCTATGGACAGCTCTCCTTCTCCGAGGGGAGGGGGTGGGTTAGCTCCGGCGCCTGCTGGCTGCTAGTGGAGGCTGGGTGCAATGCAGGACGCATGGAACAACTTGCGACAGGAGGGAGGAGCGGATGCTGGCGTATGCCTTACCGTCACTATGCTACCCTCCACAACATAAGGAGGAAACTGGCTGGATGCTTGCCGGATGACTGCCGCCGGATCCTCTGCCTGTCTGCCTCCTCCAGGGAGCCACTCCCCGAAGGCCTCAGCAGCTCTCCGTGGCCTAGGAAAAGAAGTGCTGGTGTCGCCCCTCCACTGGTGCATTCCCTCGGAGGAGAGGGACCTGGTCCGCGGCGGGGAAACGCCGGATACCATGAGGTAGGCTGTGTGTGGGACCTGCTGAGGAGGTCATGACTGGGAAGGGGAGTGCAGAGGGCAGGAGGGGTTCTAGGAACGCCTGAAGGAGTGGCAGCATCTGAGCAAGGAGGGGGGAAAAACAAATAATGGAAAAAATAAAAAGAATAAATTGACAGAGTAAAGAGAGAGATATTAAAGTTTCCACGTAGCTTTACATTTAGCACAAAGAGTCCTGAAATCATACCCTTCCTTATGCTGGTGCAATCCTGGAGGGGGTGGACGAAGATAGAGTTAAAAAAATTCTGTTCCAGTCACTACTGTCTCGAGAGTTAATCCAGATATCTTCTCTCCTCCTTCTCCTTGGTTGGCAAGCAGAAGTCTGGATCAAGATTTAGGCACTTCCGGTCACAAAGTCTAAAGGTGAACTCCAGAGTTGTAGGTTCTAATCTCAGTTACCCACTCTAGTAGATCAGCCTTTGTTGTAGATTGTCCCGAGATCTGTCACTTCCGCTGGCTGGCAGGATTTCAGCTCAGTCATCAAACCACTGACTTTGACAGTTAAGTCATTGTGATTGTTTAAAGAAAATAACTGTATTACACCCAATAATGCAAAGCATCATGGGGATTTGCATATGTTTCCCATGATGCTTTGTATTATTGGGGTATGTGCAATTGTGTTTTCTTTTAAATTTGCTGCATAGCCATTAGCCTCTGGGATAACCCATACTTCAGGGTATTTGCTGTGGGGATCTTTTGTAGTATTGCATTGTTAATGTGTGTGGATCTTGGCAGTAGAATGCTCTGTTGGTTTCCTTACACCTTCCCTGGAAGCAGGTGCAGTGCACAGCTTAGCTGGCAGATAGCTCAGAGGCTGATCTTGCCTCAGGTTTGCTTGTTTTTCTCAGCTTACCCTGGGTATCGTAAGCCAGAGGAAGTCAAATGGCTTCCATCTCAGGTTTGATCTGTCCCTCCTCATTCACCAAAATTCATGAGCCCTTCGGGAGATCCAGGTTCAGTTGGTATCGGGTTCGCATCTAACCTTCCATACATTAAGAGCATGTTGTTAACTCCTCCTGGCTGGGGCCCTCAAACCACTCTCTTCCACCTATCCACAAGCAGCCACCATAGGAAGGTCTATGATGTCAGGACTTACTCAGAAATTAAATAATAGTTTAGTGAAAATACACAGTAGTCAGTTTGCTTATCTATATTGCAAAGGTCTGCCTTTCTACATCTGCCCAGGGCACACTGTACAGTCTCTTCCCTTGGTTCGAGGGGAGTGAACAGTCTTTCCCTCTTCTGCTTATCTTGTCCTTGAGGGTACTGAGGCCCATTATCTTGTTTTTTTTTTTTTTGTATTTCCTATTTTGCACCTTCCCATGCGCCTCGGCCAGTCTCTCCTTCAGGCCACCTAGGACCTCACCCCAGGCAACCCCTGCTGCCCCATACTGCAGCCCCCCCCCCCCGAGTAACCCAATGTAACCCTTCATCAGATGGGTCCTCTCCTTCCAGAGAGAGTGAGCCTCTTGGCCCAGGGTGCTGCTGGGGTCGGTCCCGGCTGTCCGGGGGCTCTGTGGCAGCGAGGATCCGGCGGCCATCATCCAATCAGCCAAGCCACCATTTTCTTGTTTTTCTCTGCCCCACTCCTCAAGTTCTCGGCCGTGCGTGGGTGGCACCCTTAGGCAGGGGCGTGCAGGGTGTGTGTCGAGGCATCACATCCCCCGAGCATGCACCCAGTCTGCCAAGAGGTGCCCAGGCAATACCCCCAGGAGGGAAGTGTCCAGTGGACGCTTGTGCATCCCCTCCCTGCTGGACTCTGCTCCTGGTACCCAGACTCGGGTGCGAACCTGGGTTGCAAGCATGCTGAACGGACCCCTTTGCTCAGCATCACGGAGCAGACTTTTTTGTTTGTAATGTACTGAAAAAGCTGTCTTTTAATTTCAAGTTTATTTGACCATTCTTTGTTGTAAAAGCTACTTTTGTTTTCTCATATAGGTTTTTCTCTTGCTCCCTGGCAGGCTGCGCAGCTGTCTTAGCCCTGTACCATAGAACCGTGGCCATCCTCAAGATCAGGCGGGCCGCTGGTGCCAGTAGGGAGGGCTTCATTAAGCCCATCCTCCAAGTTTCCTCCTGATTTTCTCTGGTGCACAGCGTTGCGTGCAATGTGTATGCACGCACACTCTACCACCAAGGAGGTGCTCTAGCACTCTGTACTCTGGCCCATCCTCTAATGATGAGACTTACATATGCCACCACTTGGCTTCTGCCCTGTGGCAGTTGAGCGGTGAATTGGTGTCCTATGGACACTCAATCTTCTCTCTCCTGGCTGGGCCCCTGAGCAACCTGAGTCTGTTTCTGAACCCGGGTCGCCAGCGTGGCAGCAGGGAGGCATGGATGCCTCAACCCACTGTGCCAGCCTTGTAAAAGTTAACTTTTAACTTCTAGTGCACTTGACCATTCTTAGGGGCCAACAAGTAAAGGGCCTACATATCCTGTTTAATATAAGCATTGGCAATATCCATGTTACACATAGCATATAGATCAGCATCTGAGGAGTTCTTCTTGTACGCAACATACAAACATACAAAGAAGTCAGCAGAAGAAGGCCATTTGGTCTATCAAGTCTGCTTGTATTGCAGATTCCACAGCTTGAGCTAATGTCCCTGTCCTCCCTTCCCACTCCTCCCATCCCATGATCCTTACTTTCCCCATGCTTATCCCAGCTTCTGTTAAAGCTGCCTACTGTCTTCAACGAGATGACCTCTTCCAGCAGTGCATTCCAAGTGTCTACCACCCTGTCTGTGAAGAAGTGCTTCCTGACCTCCTCCTAACCCCCCATCTTAAGACTGTGCCCCTAGTGTTATGGTTGCCACCGCTTAAAGAGACTCTCCTATCAACCTTATTTATCCCTTTCAAGTCCTTGAAGGTCCCAATTATGCTCCCTCTCTCTCTCCTGTCTTCCAGAGAGTACATGTTCAGTGCCCCCAACTCTCTCTTTGTATGCCTTACCCTGCTGACCCACTATCATCTTTGTAGTCTCCTCTTATCTGACGTGTTACACTGGGTTTGTAAATACAGTATCTGGTTGTCTGGTTGGACTGTCATCTAGATATTTCCTCCCAGAAAAATCTCCTCTGATGCTGGTCGCACTGCAATATGCCATAACAAAGTGTGTGTCCATACCATGCATGTCACATCATGAGATTGTTATAAAATTATCCTCCTGGCATGGAACTATGGAGACGTGGGTTTATAGCGCTGCCTCCAGATCCACCTCCTGTAATCCTCTTCCACTCAGTCTGCAGCTTGGCACTTACGCCTCCACTCCCACCACTGCTGTTTGCACTTATTTCTCTCACTAACTTCCCTGGAGAGTAGACACCTTTATTGCTCGTGTACATCCATTGTTATTCTGTCTCCTCCTCTAAGACCTCTACTGGGCAGGCCACCTTTTAACAGGCTTCCTTCATCAGTGCATGATATCACGTGATCTAGGATGTCAGAGCACTGCTACTCTAGTCCTCATAATTCCATGGGGAGAATAACTGATGTCTGTCTACACTTTGTAGCTATGTTTATACCAAAGGCCTAAACGTTTAATAAACAGTTGGGTTTTAGCTAGAGATTGGCTGTCCTGGTTCTGCAGTATCCCGCTCCAGGTGCAATGCAAATAATTGCATAAAATGAATTATAAAAACAACCTAGAATTCCCAGTTCTCTGCACATGGCTTACAAGTAGAGAAGCCGTTATGGCACCTTTGCCTTTGGAAGCTAGTAGTCAGTGTTTTTCTTAGCATCTTGCTATCCAAATATAAGACACTGTGTTGGCCAATGGGGGTGGCAAACCAGAATACAAAGCAAATAAATGGTTTCGTGCCATGGTCATGACATTTGCTGTTGATTGAGCAAAAATAATTATTTTACTGCTTTAAAATCTCCTTGTACAAAGTGCGACAGCACCGTCTCTGTGTGGGACAATAAGCTCCTGAGTGGTACAGTGAGGTTCTGTCACTATATATCTGAGACAGTCAAGAGAATTGATGTGGTCAGATATGATTGTTAAAGTGAGGGATTACAGTAACAGTTACATGTAATTTGGTTATGTTTTCCAGTAATATACTGAGGGGATTACTTTTAGGTGGCAAGTGGTAGCTTGTTTCGCCTTGTAGTCATAAGTACAGATTTTAAAGATTATTGATACGTTTAATGTGTGCAAGTCAAGTGTGGTGAGGTCTAAATAGTAACATGGCAAATGCTATGTAGTACCAGTCGAAACATTTCGTACTCTGCTTACCCTCACACATACACCTACACGGATTTGCAGAGCCATGATTCTTTATGTGGAATTTGAGGTTATAGTTGCACATTTGTCTACAGAAACTACGAAAAGGAAAGTCTATTGTAGGCGGCCAGCTAAACTAGTTTAGGAACATATGTTAGGATATACTGTACATTTGGAGGAGACCAATTCCAGAGCAGTCCGACTCAATATGAGGAAGGCTCAACTCCTTAATTTAAACATGTTTAGTTATTGTCATTTCTTCCACCACAAAATGGCAATGTTTTGTGGCAAGTCTCCACTTAACCAGGGAAATGGTTGTTACCCAGCTGAACTTCCTTCAGCCACATGCAGTTTATTAAAACAGCTATGGCTACGGGCTCCCTTTTGATTAAAAAACTTAGCTGGGTTCTTCCACCGTCCATTATCCATATCATGTAGTCTCTTCCACGCTAAGTGTGCTATGGTACATTTCTTATATGGTGACAGACGGAAATGACCATCTTGTTTACTGACAGGAGCTCCTGTACGTTGGTGTTTTGTGGTAAAAGAAATAAAAATAAATGTGTTTGTCGAGCCTTCCTCATTTTCTGAGTTGTTTACAGAAACCGCACCAGTCAGAAATTATCTAATTTCTAGGGACATGGATATGTTGTTCATCCACACTCATTGGCAGGTATCCTTGCCGCTTTAAATCTTGCCGGAAGGTCTTCAAGCTTGCTCCTCCCACCCCACCCGGTGGTATAACTCGGCCCGCCCCATGACGCCCAGATCTTCCTTACCGCTTGAAGCTCAGGGTTCCTCCTTAACGCCTGGCGCTTGTGACTGGTTCCTATTTCTCCGCTTATGGATTTAAAAATAAATTTTGCAAAAGACTTCAGTCTTTCTATCCTCAAGGGCTGCGGGCGGACAAATCGACTCCCGGATTTCGAGATGCCATGCGGGCAGAAGATGTCTCGGACGGATCCACACTCCACGTGTGTTCATTGCTTAGGCCTTGAGCACCACCCGCAGGCTTGCGACCTGTGCTCATCTTTCTCGGCCCACGCCCTCGAAGACCGTGCTGCCCGATTGCAACTGGGCCGCCCAGAAGCTCTCTGTGAAGTCCAAGGAGGCTCTGGTTGGCGGTGTCTCAGGGCGCGGGTCATGGATCAGCTCGAGCGGATGGTCGCCTCGAAGAGGAGGCGGCGCGGTCAGATCTTCCTCGGCAGCGGCATTTATCCCGCCTCTCTGGGTTCTTCCTACACGGCTTCTTTTAAGGAGCTTTGTCTGTCCCTCTCCACTAAAGGAGAAGGGCCTGCGTCTGCTGGACCTTATTCTCGGTCCAAAAAGAGGGACAGGGGTAAGTCCCTCCGTCGACGCTCTTGGAGCGGAAAGGTCCTCTCCTCGGCCGCCGACCGCCGGCTTCGGGCGATCACAAGCCGCCACTGGCCTCACGGTGTCCCCCGCCAGGTCAGTTGACCGAGACTCCCACCGATGAAGTCGAGATTTTTCTCGACCCATTGGACGGGCTGTCGCCTTTAGCAGCCGAGATTCCCCTCTCCCCGGTTCCCCCGGGAGGAGTTGAGGATCCCGTGGGTTCGCCTGTGCCTCCGGTTCCGGAGCCCTCGGATGGACCATCCGAGCCGAAGGGAGTGCCGGTTCCGGCCGACACCTCCCCGCACCGACCTCGGAAATTCCGGGACTCTCGGTCTCGGTCTCGGACCTCTTCGCGGTCCAGCCGATCCCACCGCCATAGGCGGTCTCGCATCATGGTAAGCGGCGTCGCCGCCGGTCTCGCCCTCCCCTCCGGATGAGGGGAGGCTTCGCGAATTACGCCGACGGCACGAGGACCTTATGTTGCAACAGCTCTCCTGGCCGGGAATAAGCCATCGCCGCCGCCTCGCCATTAAGTGGCTGTCACCGAACGGCCGACACAACCCCCGACTTATCCGAGGGAGTCTATACCCAGGCCGGTTGTTCGGCCAAACCAGTTGCTCCACCGATCCCGTGGAACCTCCGCCCACAGCCACCACTGGGCTCCACCAAGGATTCTCGGCCGGCTAAGGGTCTACCCCATCGGCTGTCAGTCACCTCACTCCCACCCACCTCGGCAGGTGAAGGGTGGCTCAGGCCAGAGGCAGTTCTTCGAGGACTCTTCCGAGTCCGAAGATGATTCCTCCTTTTCTCCAAGCGACTGGACTTGGAGTCTTCAGGAGGTCAGTCAATGGACGAGTAGTCTGCCGTCCTTCCTAGGACTGCTTCGCTCATCTCGGAGTTCACCGGATGGAGCTCAACCCGCTTTCCAACGGGCCAGGTATCCTCACGGAGATTCTGGACCTAGGGATTCTCCGACGGAGGCTTTCCGTGGCCGAGGCCATAGTGGGTCCGCACTGGAGCTTTGCAGCGCCTGCTTCCTGCCCTGCGCCGCCAGGATGGCCAGGAAGTATGCGTCCCTACCGTTCCTTGTCCGTTGAACACCCTCCGCTTGAGGGGTTGTTACCGACAGCGCCGCGCCGGGCAACGCCAGGGATGGGACAAACCTCCTGACAAGGAGTCCAAGAAATTGGACTATGTCGGGCTTAAAGTCTACGCCAAGCCCTTCTCTCGCCTTCTCCAGGCCAGTTCGGCCGCCCTCATGGCACATTTTTCTCATGCCCTGTTGGGCTCCCTGGATGAGGTCATCCTCATCTTCCCGCCGATCTGCAGACTACGTGTTAACAGGTGCGGGACCAGGCAGGGTAGTGGCCAAACAGCAGCTCCAGACTGCTTTGGATATAGGGGACTCATGTGCAGATCGGTGGCGGCCGCAGTGGCTATGCGTCACGTGGCTTGGCTGAGGATATCCACCTTACTCGATACCCAGCACAAGTTGGCGGATGTTCCTTTGGGGACTGACCTCTCGGCCCTGGGGTGGAAGGTCACCTGCAGAGGATCGAGAAGTCCAATGCCACCTTGACTCGGGTCTCTTCCGCCAGAAGGACAAAGGTCAAAACCACAGCCTAAGCCCTTCGTCCCTGTGCCCGCGCGCTCGCCCAGCAACGCCAGGCCTGCAGGCTCGGCCTTGGATCCCAAACCCAAGCCGCTTCCTAACAGGAGGCAGGGAGGAGGGCCCAGGAGGTCCCTCGGCCGTCCCTCCTCCAAGCCTGCCCAGTGACGGGCTGAGGGTGTCGCCCCATCCCCGTCACTCATTCTGGGTCCCCCGTGGGGACGGCTCCGCACTCGTTCCGCCTGGTCCGCTGTTACCACGGACAGGTGGGTCTTGGAGGTGGTGGAAGAGGCCTGCCTCTGGAATTCGAGCAGGCACCACCCTTCAGAGCCGCCGCCTTGGGGCTTCGGGATCCCCAGCTCACTGGGCTCGCCGAGCCGACATCGCCTCCTCCTCCAGAAGGAGGTGGTAAGAGAGGTGGTGGACCCTCCTTCAGACCCAGGGTTTGTGTCCAGGTACTTCCTGGTTCCGAACGACGGGGCTGGGCCCATTCCGACTCCACACGACCTAAACAAGTTCCTAAGGTCTCGAACCTTCAGGATGGTCACTCTGGCTCAGATAATACCATCCTTGGAACGCGGGCGTGGTTCTGTTCTCTGACTTGCAGGACGCTTTTTCGTCCCTATCCGGTCCATCTCACCAGAGATTCCTTCGCTCGAGCGGAAGGATCCTCTTCAGTTCCAAGCCATGCCTCGGGTTTTCTCCAGCTCCCAGGTCCTCACCAAATGCATGGCAGTGCAGACAGCATTTCTGCTACCGAGGGGTCCGGTGTACTTACCTGGACGACTGGCTGATAGCAGCTCCTCCAGGAAGGAGGCGGAGTGGTCCAGAGATCTGGCCTCCAGGTCTGTTTCAACTGGGCCTCCTTATCAACGAGGCCAAGTCGGAACTCGAGCCAAGCAGGTGATTCTATTCATCGGGCGCAGCTCGACTCTCTTCTGAGCCAGGCGCTCCGCGTGACAGGGCCGAGAGGTCTTTCCTCCTTGCCCGATCATTTCTGGTTGGGCACTGCGCCCTGCCCGGACTCCCCTGCGCCTCCTGGGTCTCATGGCGGCCTGCACCAGCGTGGTCCTGGGGCCCGCTGGAACATGCGTCCCTTCAGTGGGGACTGGCCAGCCAGTGGTCACAACGCCACGATCCCTTGACCAGCTTAGTCGGTGACATAGGGATGTGGAACGCCTCCAGTGGTGGACCGCTCCAGATCATTTGCAGGAGGGCATCCTGCTCGTCTCGCCCGAGCCGACGGTCTCTATCGACCGATGCCTCTGATGGGTTGGGGTGCCCATCTGGGGAACACTGGCTCATGGCCTCTGGTCCCCGCGGGAGTCCCGATGCCAATCAACCTGTTGGAGCTCCCGAGCGGTCCGCCTAGCTCTCACCGCCTTTTGTTCGCTCCTCCGGGTCAAGTGGTCCGAGTCCAGACGGACAATACCACCACCATGTACTATCTAAACCGCCAGGGCGGGACGCGCCCATGCTTCTATGCAAGGAAGCCTCCCATTTGGTCACTCGTGGCGCAGCCTGGAGGCGGATCTCTAGCCATTCACGTGGCAGGAGCCTCCAACACCCTGGCCGACTGCCCTGAGCCGGATAGGGCTGCATCCCACGAGTGGTCTCCTGCCGGAGGTAGTACAGCATCTGTTCTCCCTTTGGGGCACACCTCAGGTGGACCTGTTTGCCTCCATGGAGAACGCGGCTGAGTCTGTTCCATGCCCGCCTCAGGGCAGGGCTCACTGTAGGGGATGCCTTCTAGGCAATGGACCCCGGCCCTTTAGCTTTTCCCCATTTCCCTTGATCCACAAGGTGCTTCTCAAGCGAGGAGGGACAAGGCGCAGGTGATTCTGATAGCCCCAGACTGGCCTCGCCAGTTCTGGTACCCAGATCTCCTCAGTCTCAGCTCCAGGACTCGCGGCAGCTTCCAGCTTGCCCGGACCTGCTCTCAGTCAATCAGGGAAGGTGTTCCATCCGGACCTTCAATCCCTGCACCTGACGGCCTGGTTCCTGAGCTGCCAGAGTTCCAGGCCTTGGGTCTTCCGACGAGGTCCTCAATGTAGTTGAGGCGTCCGTATGAGTCGACCAGAAAATGCTATGCCTTCAAATGGAAAAGGTTTTCCATTTGGTGTCAGGCAAGGGCTTGACCCTTCCTCCTGTTCCTTGGCAAGCATCTTGGACTATTTATGGTCCCTTTCTAGTCAAGGGCTTAGGTGCGACCTGGCAGTGCACTTCGCAGCCATCTCTGCTTACCGGGCGCGGCCGGAAGCAGTCGGTGGCGAGGAGAAGGTGGTCTTGCCAAAGGCCTTGATCACATTTCCTCTCCAGTGCGGGAACCCCACCTCCGTGGGATCTACTGCTGGTATTGGCAAAGCTCATGGGCAAGCTTATTCGAACCTATGCACAGGTGTGTGTCTCTCTCACCTGTCGGAAGACCGCCTTCTTGGTGGCTATCACGCCAGCCAGAAGATGGGAGAGCTCCAGGCTTCCATCGAGTCCCCTTACCTGGTCTTCCACAGGGACAAGGTTGTCCTGCGCCCCCACCCGAAATTCCTTCCGAAGGTGGTGTCGGAGTTTCACCTTAACCAGGTGTTGACTGTGCCGGTGTTCTACCCCAATCACACCTCGGAGGCCGAATATAGGCTCCATACTCTGGACCCTAGAAGGGCGCTCGCTATTATAAGGAGCGCACGGCTGAAATTCGGGGAGAGGTTCGCCAGCTGTTTGTCACCTACGCTGGAAGCCGCATCTGGCAGACCTGCAGCCAAGCGGACGATAAGCAGGTGGGTAACCTCCTGCATAGATCTCTACTATAAGTTGGCGGGCATGGAGCCTCCAGAGGATAAGAGCTCATTCTCCCGCCATACTGTTGCAACGGTGGCTGCTTCCAGGGACGCCCCTATCCAGGAAATCTGCAGGGCTGCTACCTGGAAGTCAGCAAACACCTTCATTACCCACTACCACATCGACCTTGAGTCACGCCGGGATGCTGGTTTTGGGGCCTCGGTTCTCCAGTCTCTCTTCCCAAGTAAGTATTGGGTGTATGTTGCCTCCTCCTCCCGGAGAACTGCTAGGAGTCTGCCAATGAGTGTGGATGAACAACATATCCATGTCCCTAGAATACAGGTTACCACCTGTAACAGGAGTTCTAGGGAATGGTATATGTTGTTCATCCACACGACCACCCGACCTCCTCGGCTCGGCACGACAACCTGAGCTTCCAGCGGCCAGATCTGGCGTCATGGGGCGGAGCCGAGAGTTATACCACCCGGGTGGGTGGGAGGAGCAAGCTTGAAGACCTTCCGGCAAGATTTAAAGCGGCAAGGATACCTGCCAATGAGTGTGGATGAACAACATATACCATTCCTAGAACTCCTGTTACAGGTGAGTAACCTGTATTTCTTGTATCATTTATACATCCTACATATTGTTCTTTTTCGTCAGCATGTAAGTTGCTTCAACTGTTCCCACTCACTGTGACAGTAAAAAGTGTAAACATTTATCCTCTGCCATTCAGTTGCAGCAGCAGTAGCTGGCCATCCTGGTGGGACTCTGCTTATGGCAACAGTGAGTTATTAGCATTTGGAAGTAGTTTCATGACAGTTTAATCCTGAAATCCCAAGTGTTGGCTGTAATCAGAGGCTACTTTGATTGCGATATGTATCCCATCTTGAAGCTAAAGATAGATCAGGGGTCCATCCTCGGGCCATTGCTGTTCTGCCTCTTCCTAAACTCCTTCCCCTTGTCCTGCACAAACAACCTGCTGCTTTACGCAGATGATGCTGTCCTATACGCCACCAATTTGGACCCCTTTCAACTCCATCACTTCCTTCAGACCTCCTTTAATGATGCTGAAAACTGGTTCTCCACACAGCGCCTTCTACTGAACTATAAGAAGACAAAAGTTATGATCTTCTCCCACCCTAGAACTCACAGAGAGAACACTGGCCCCCTCTACTAACTATCAACCAGTCCCTCTCGAACTAGTGGACTCTTTTCAAATACCTGGGCATCACCTTAGACCCAGCACTAAACTTCCAGCAGCATATACACCTCCTATCCACCACCCTCAACATTTGTCTTGGGATACTGCACCGCTTCAAGCACTCTCTCAATCAAGACGTCCTTAGGCTCGCTGTCTCCTCTTCGGTCCTCTCCCCACCGAATACCAAATTACCGAATTCGATACCGAATTAGTGAAGTGAGATGGCCGCCAGGCTGGGCGTGTTGCCGTCACTCGGGCTTGAACTTCTGTCCGTGTGTTAGTTTTACGTTATTTTAACTTATTATTTTAGTCTATTTTAGACTTTGTGAACTCTTGGGTTCGTATTGATTCGGCAGGACAAATCGAGGGACTAGGCGGTTTGGGCTCTCCAAAACTTCCGTTATCCACGGACCTGCGGCAGTCTCTGGAGTTTCGCCAGGGAACTGTTCGCAGAGTTACCGGAGGAACTCTTCGTTCTGCCCTAACCTGCGGTAGTATTTATTCCCACAGGATTTATTTTAACGGAGGAATGTCGGAGGGTTTTCTTGATTCCGCCCTTCCTTTCAGTTTTAGCTCTTGGACGAGTTCGAAAGAGAGCTGAAGCTTTCGGTCCCGAGAGATCACTTAATCTCATTTTCTGGGACCGTTTGTTGGTTTGGAAGGCTCGTGGAGTCCCGGATTGGTCTGGGTCAGATGGTTTGGACTTTTCTGTCGGTTGCTTTCTCGATTAATTTAATGGATTCATTTCCTGGGAATTAGGGCCTGAAGAGCCACTACTTCCATCGCTCTGAATTTTGATGAGGATTGGAATGGAGTTACATTGGATGGGTTGCCGTCTCTCCTTTTACTAGTATCTTAATTTGACGCTATCTGACTTGGTCAAGTTGTGATCAGCTTAGTTTTCAGAGCTGAACGGCCCTGTCTTAGTAAGGTTTCAAATCTGGTTGTGTAACCTGTCTGTTAGTTAATTACCTGGTAGGTGTCCTGACCTGGAGCTTTTGCTACCCTGCAGGGGTTTGGGGTATTTTTTTAGTCAGGAAGCTGGCTGGAGTACCCCACCCGCTTGAGTCATGAGGACTGCCACTTTTGTGGTACTCTTCATGACCCTTTGGTAAGGGTAGTTTTGGACTCCTTCAAGGATTACCTATTTGTGAGAAATATGGGCATGAGTTAAACCGATTTTTTTCTGACCAAAATTTTATACTCTTCATGACCCTTTGGTAAGGGTAGTTTTTGACTCTTTCAAGGATTACCTATTTGTGAGAAATATGGGCATGAGTTAAACCGATTTTTTCTGACAAAATTTTACAGACTCTCGAATCATTCTGGTGAAATTTCGGACTCTTCCTGCTTTATTCCCATCTGTTCCTGCCTGATATGGACATATTAATTTTATGGACTTTGCATTAGTTTGATTTGTTCTATTTTCGAGTTCTTTGATTACGGCTTTTGGACACGGTGGGTGAGAGGTCTTTGTGTCCTTTAGCCTTTTTTAGTTTTGTTTACTTTTTCCTTTTTGAGGCTAGAACAATATCATCTTCCCCTTGTTGTGAGAGAACTTGAGAGGAGTTCTGTTCTTGGCCTTTGCTGTTATATATCATAAGGGCTAGGCAGTAGAGTGCCTTGTCCCTTTCCTCTCCCGTAGAGAGCAATCCGGGGCGCTAACAGTTTAGGTTTAGATTTTCTTTTCTTTTAAGCTTATTTTTATGATGTTGTTAAATTGATTTTTAATTAGTTCTGTTGTGGGTTTTGGGTTTCATCTAGCTTCAACATGTGTTGGTCTTTAACTCCCACGGGTGCGCTACTCATCCTCCTCCTTCGCGCCTCCGCCCCCTTTGTCACTCCTCCTCTACTTTTTGATACTTACCAGTGCTGTAGAGCTCTGGGTGTTGTCTGTGGGGGTTGTCGAACAGGGTGGATGAATGAGCGGGTCCGTCGATCGGGTAGTCGGCCCAGGAGGTGCCCTGGGGCTTAAATTGAATCCAGATCGAGGTTCTCCTTGTCTGGTAGCCATACCCAAGGGGTCCACAGAAATTAGTGGGCAGATAGGCTTGACAACCCCTGAAGTTTGTCCAGCTCGGGTGGTGTTATGCAATGCCAGGTCTGTTAGGAATAAGACCGCTATCATTGTCGATCTTGTTGGTTCGGCTGACCTGGCTTGCATCACCGAGACCTGGCTGGATGAAAACTCTGGCCCCACCTTGGAGGCCATGATTCCGGCCGGGTACTCGGTGATACACCGCCCGAGATTGGACCACAGGGGCGGGGGTGTTGCAGTCTGTTTTAAGACGGAATTGGGCCTCACGAATGTGGTAGTTGGTGAGACTGGGTCTTTTGAGTGTACAGTCGTAGCAGGTGTAGGCGTTCGAATCGTCCTCATCTACCGTCCACCTGGAGATGGGAGCGCTCTTACAGGAAGTAGTAGATTTCCTCGTCGACATGTCGCTTGAGTCGCCCAGGTTGATGGTCCTGGGTGACTTCAACGCCTGGCCGACGATTAATACTCAAATCTGGGTAATGACTTCCTCCAATTGATGTCTTCTTTGGGCCTTACACAGGTGGTTTCCACTGCAACGCACAAATCTGGACACTCTTAGATCTAGTCTTCCTTCTAGGGATCAACACATCCGACATGGGGGTGGAACCAGTCGCCTGGTCTGATCACCACATCGTGAGGTTCAATTTTTGCACCCCCCTGAGAAGACCAGGCCCTGTGGAGATGGTCAGGTACCGCCCATTACGGAATGTTACTCCACAAGGTCTAGCGGCGGTCCTTGACCTCTCATCCTTCGGTTCGGTGAGCAGTGGTCCAGAAGCACTAGTGTCGGCCTATAATAAGGCCGTCACAACGGCTCTGGATTCCATTGCTCCTGTTCGTGAGCGCCCCAGATCCCTTTGCCCCGGAGCCCCATGGTTTGATGGGACCCTAAGGGAGATGCGGAGACAGGGGCGAAGGTTAGAGCGTCGCTGGCGCAGGTCCTCCCTCGATGCCGACCACTCTAGATTGATGGAACATTATGTTAACTATCAATCTGCAATCACCCATAGGAAGGCAGAATTCCTGTCCAGTGAGATTGCAGTTGCTCAGAATCGACTGCTCAGCTGTTCCGAACTGTAGACAGACTGTAACCCAGCCTGCCTGCATGTTCGGAAAGCTTTTCGCAAGCAGAGTGCGACATTGCTTGCTCGACACTTTGCAGCTAGGTGGCCGGCATCAGGAAGAACCTGGGTCCGCAAGCTCTATGGGCGAAGCTGGTCAGCGTGAGATGACAGTGCCCCATTTCTCCTGGAGTTCTTCGATGACCTGAGTTCGTGGACATTATGAGGATCATCCATTCTATGTGCCCCATAAGTTGTGGTTTAGATCCCGTCCCACTCCCTTATTCTGGGTTGTTTGGATATCACTGGTCCGGTCTTGGCGCAATAGTCTGGTGCTCCTTGGAATTGGGTGAGTTTCCTGTTCCTTGAAAGAGGCTGTGGTAACTCCTCTTTGAAGAAAGCTTCTGGGACCTCGATTCTATTCTAGTTATCGACTCTATCTCTAACCTCCCTTTATTGGGAAGGTTATCGAGAAGGTCGAAGTGTTCAATTGGATGACCATTTAACCATCCATAACGCCTAATGAATCCTTCCAGTCGGGCTTCCGTAAAGACATAGCACCGAGACTGCGCTGGTTCGGTGTTAAATGATCTTCTGATGGCGAGGGATCAGAAGAGACGATCCATTCTTGTTCTTCTTGATCTCTCTGCAGCCTTTGACACAGTGGGCCACATGGTGCTATTAGCTCGCCTGGGGCAAATTTGTGGAATGACTGGAACCGTTCTGCAATGGTTCACGTCATTTCTTACCGGGAGATCGCAGAGAGTTGTGTCGGGGATTTTCTCCTCTGACCCAATCCCTCTGTTGTGTGGAGTGCCCCAGGGATCCGTGCTGTCACCATGTTGTTTGCAGTGTATATGCTGCCCTCGGAGGTATCATTATTAGACGATATGGGCTGAGGTTTCACTGCTATGCGGATGACACCCAGCTCTATCTGTCCTTTGCACCCACCAGATGGAGCTCTCTCGGTGTTTAACAGCTGTCTGAGGGAGATCCAAGACTGGATGGATTCTAGTTGGCTAAAGTTGAACTCGAGAAAACAGAGGTGCTGGTGGTGGATCCTGGTGAGGGTGGTGAGGCCGGATGTTGGTGCTCCATCTGGAATTATTCTTGGTGGAGTATCTTTGCCGTCCTCAGAACAGGTGCGTAGCCTTGGAGTTATTCTTGATGATAGGCTGACTCTCAAAGCTCAGGTGTCAGCTGTTGTCAAGACTTCCTTTATCATCTCAGGAACATTGCCAGGTGAAGCATCTTGTTCTGTCTGACTCCTGCCTACTTTGGTTCATGCTTTTGTATCTTCACGCTTAGACTATTGCAACGCCTGTACTTTGGGCTTTTGGGGTTGAAATCCATCGCTTACAGCTGGTGCAGAACACTGCAGCCCGGTTCTGACTGGGACAAGTCGCTTTGTCACATCACTCCGCGGTTGCGCGAACTGCACTGGCTGCCTGTGCGGTGGCGGATCACCTTAAAGTCATTTTGCTGACTTTCAAAGCCCTTCACGACCAGGTGCAGCCTATCTGAAAGACCTCCTAGTGCCTTACTGCTCCTGACCGATACCGGGCCGACATGGGTTGTTAGAGATCCCAAGAGTGAGTTTGAAATCTTCTGGCAGCAGAGCATTTTCATATGCTGCACCCACTTTTGAACTCTCTACCATGTCGGCTACGGCAGTGCACTGTGGAACTCTTTAAAAAGAGCTGAAAACCTACTTATGGAACATGGCTTTTTAGATAATTAGTTATCTATTAATGCTTTGGTTTTTATTATTATATATTTTATCTTGTGGTATGCCGATTTTATGTATATGTTTGTGTATGTTGTGTTTGAACTGTCAAATTGTTCAGCACCTTGATATGTTGAAAGGTGCTATATAAATAAATTATTATTATTATTATTGTTACTTGACTATGGCTTACTTATTCTATAGCGCAGCGAGCACCTCAGCCCTATCCAGACTACGCCTTGCCCTTAATAAAGCCTGCCGCCTTACCCTGGGTTGTGACCGCCTCACCCACACTTGCTCACTATACATTAACACTAACTGGCTCAACCTCAAAATAGAATCAGGTACCACGCCTGCCTCATGGCAAAATAAGTTACACTTGGCCTCGCTCCCGAGGCTCACCCTGCTAATCCACTCGCCCCAGCACTTAAACACACCAAACTCTGTTAACAACTTCTACAGTACCCCACTGCCGCACCTCTCAGTTCCAAAGGTCATTTAGCTACAGAACCCCTCTTGGATGAAATGGCCTACCCACCTCCCTTGCTAACGAAAACTGAATTGGCACCTTCAAAACTCAGCTTAAGAAACACCTCCCTGCCCTCTAACTACTGTGATTGCCACTGATTACCCTCCTTCCTGTCTAAGGCCTCTGGCGGCTTATTTCAAACCCTGCTGAGTCTCCAGCCTAAATCTGTCAGTTTCAGCTGGATTGTTGAGTAGTATTAACGCTTTGTTTAAGAACTGTGCTTATTATTCTAAGTTTCTAACTGGTTAGCCTTTTCCTGCTCTATGTTTATTGCATACTCTGTGCCCTGGTGATCGTGAATTGCCATGTAATGTCTGTTTTGTATCTGATTTCTGTGACGTGGAACCTTTGTAAAGGAGTCTATGACTCAAAGGTACTTTTCCAAAACCTCAATAAATAAATAAATAAACAGTTGTGTAGCCCTGTCGTAGAGGCATAGATCAGGAAGCATAGGCAGTCTAGGAGACGTCATAACATTTGCAAGTAGCACTTTATTATCAACAATAACAATGAAATAAAATAAAATATTGTACAGGATGGCTCTTAATACTAACATACTAACATACTAAAATGCCAGCAGAATAGGCCTAATGGTCTTTCGTGTCAGCTGCTTGGTCAGCCCCACCCTGGGTGCTGACCTTGCTTCCCCTCGCCTTCTCTGGCTTCTCCTTCCCAGTTCGGATATTCTTGCTGCATTGGATTTGCTTCCTGAACCCTTCCCTGTACCTGTCCCACCCCTCTTGAACCCTCCACTGTCTCTGCCTCCACCAGCCCCCTAGGTAGTGCATTCCATGGCTCTACCACCCTCTCAGTGAAGTAGCACCTCCTCCTTTCTCCCCTGAATCTTCCCCCCTCCAGCTTCCACCCATGCCCTCTAGTGGCCCCCTCCTCCTTCCTTCGAAGCACCCTCACTGTTCCTCCATACAGGCAGCTCAAACAAAAGTCATTCATCTGAGTACATCTCTAATTCTAATACATGGAAAAACTAAAGTATTGCTCGCTTTATATGATGTTTGACTGACAGTTTTTGTTAACTCTGCATCCTGTCCTTGTTAAGCTATAGAACAGTCTGGTGCTGATCTCCTGCTTTCACACAATGTATCAGAACTTTGGTCAGTTTCTTTCCTGAGGCAAGTCTGTAAGAGCAGAAAAATAAAACTATCTGTCCCAAGTTGGTAGGGGTACCAGATTTTAGAATGCCAAAAAGAGGACACTTATTCCCTCCCCCGATGAGCCCTTGTGCCAGACCCCGAGTAAATAGGTCTAAAGTCTCCACCGCCTTCACAGCTCATTTACAAGGAGATCCTGGGTAGAAGAGAGTAAAATATAATAAAATAATAATAATAATAGCACAACAGGATAGAGAAGGTACATGAAGAATATCTGGCAGCTGGGAAAGAGGACATCTGGTAACTCTACAAGTTGGTCTTCTGTTAAATGTTTTGCAAGCAAGCTTGAGATCAAAAGATTTCTCAAGGTCAACTCCCAGTGTTACAGATTTTTACCTTTTATAATGATTCCCAAATAGCCTTCTGCAATACATTTCGAACAACATAACTATATACATTTGCAAACAAAGGGATCTTAGTTTCACCTGAAGATTCACATATATTTTAACCACAGAGAAGCAAGGGGAAAGAAAGAATAGAAACAGTAGGAGAAACAGGGAGATGGCAGGAGGAGACTGTGGAATCTTTCGGAGTGGCCAGTTCTTCGGTGTCCCAAGAAAAAGATGTGATTGTGCAATCAGACAGGCAAAGCAGGGTTTGAAAGGAAAACTGTCTAAATTAGGGGGCTTCCATCCTGAAAAGCTTACCCTCTGTTTTAGCTTTCTACACTACTAACAGCGTTTTTCTCGCGCTGCAACTGAGTGTGTTTACTTATGAAAAGTCTGCGACCTGGAAGTAGGGTGGATGCTGGGGAGGGGTTTCATTAACTGTAATGGTGCAGTGCCGCCCATTACAGTTAGTGGAGCCCCTCTCACAGGTTCGCCATACTTGGGTCGCAGACTTTTTGCAAGTAAAATACATTCAGTTGCAGCATGAGAAAAACACCGCTTTTAGTGTAGAAAACTAAACTGGAGGGTAAGCCTTTCGGGGGTGGGAACCATCTAATTTAGATAGTTTTCCTTTAAATAACCGGTATAGCATAGCAAAACGGGGTAATTATAACCATTTTCAGAAATGCTTAGCAGTAGACTGCTAACCATTTTTAAATTTTGCTGATCAATCTGTGCCAAGTGCTATGCATTTTCACAACTGAGTAGCACTTTCACGTGTCAAACTGCTAATCAGTTTTTTCAGCTTTACCCCTCGTTTTTTGCTAATTTTCCATCACTGGGTTTGTATGCACATAATTGTTCCATGGTTACTGTAGAATGTATCTCAGTAAAGCACAAATGAATCCGCTTACCAGTTGTTGCTAAATATGTATTATTTGTAGTCCTGTTGGCCTGACTTAAAGTCTCCGTGCGACCGAAGCTTAGTCATGTTCGAGAACGCACAGAGAACAGCTGCGGTACCTGTAGTGCTGTCCCGGCCATGCATATTTTAACATGACCATGGTAGAAAACATAAAATCTCTTAGCACTAGTTATTCTAAACCCATCCTGGTATCTGGGACCGAAAACCTAGGGCTTGTTCTTGTGCAAAATACTTTTGAAAATGGGTGCCTAAATTCACGCATGCGCAGCAGTGGCATCGCTCGCGCATGCGCAGGATCTTTTACCTGGCCGCAGATGCATGTGGAGGTGGTACTAGGCTGGAGTGCACAGTGATTCCTTAGTGTCTCCTGTTTGATAGCGGTGTAGGGCCTGAGATTAACTGCACCATTACTCCATAGTCTGCATTTATCCTCCTTTATTCATCCCCCAGGATGTCAGTGGCAGTAAATTCTCCCAAAATATGTCCTTGGAGATGAGGCTTAGCCTCCACCATTCTGACTGGGATTTTGAGCTCAGACCAGAGTCCCCTACCTGGCATGTGAGAAGGCTCATCACTAGGCCATTAGACTGGTCCATAGAACTGGCTTTTGTTTTGGAGTCAAAAGAAGGATGCATGGTAGGTGATGTTATGAGCTCTTTCATATGATACTTTACTACTCTTGCAAATAATTAAAAAAAAATCTTGAATTGTTATACAGTTACAAATAAACAGATTTGAACCCTTCAAACAAAAGCATACAAGGAGCATCCTTTCATGTATGAAATAGAATTTGGTATTCTGTAGCCTTTTCAAACACATTTTGTCCCAAAGCACTTGGCATAAGATGTCTGGCTCTGAAAACGGGTAACTTCACTTTTCCACAAGGAAAGGCCAAACTGGAGGAGGAGGAGAAATTTGCTTCCAAACTAAATTGCAAGTGGGCCTATCAAAAAGTCGGCATGTTATGATTCAGAATTCAGATACTGTCAGGGGACTAGCACAGAGTGAGTGCTGGTTATGTGCAAGATTATGAGCAATAAATGTAAGAACAGCAGAGCTTTCCAGCTGCGTTTACAAAGCAGACTGTGCCTTTCTCTCATTTTCCACTTTATGCATGGCAGCAAGTTAATGTGACGAGATGCAAGTAAGGCCGAACATTATAATAGCTGAGTGTTAGCTTTTATTCAAGTTTTGTTTTCAGTCTGTTGTGGATAGGGAAACTTTTAATTTTTTTTTTTTTTTTTTTTTACTTTTAGGGAAACCTTTTACTTAATTTACTTACTTATATAAGGGTGGATGTGCACGTTAGGCACCTTAATCCACCCCAATAGTCAAACTACTTAGATCCCAAGAGTTGATTTCAGCGCCTAGTTGTTTTTGAAGCAGTTTAGTGTAGGTGCATCCATAATACCCTGGGGCAAGCTATTCCAGTGTTTCAATACTCTCTGAGTAAAAAGGAGCCCTTCTTGTTGGTACTAAATGGTTTCCAAGAGTTGTGTGTTGTGGAGCCTGAAGTTATGTTCCATTTGTCTTGATATAAAGCCTCGGTGAGACAAGCTGTTTATGTTTTTGAGTTGGTCGTAAACCACTATTAGGTCACCTCTGAGGCATCTCCTTTGTAGGCTATGTAGATCCAGTTTAGTTAGCCTACTTCGTAATTCAGTCATTCACATCCGCCAATGATTTTTGTATAGCGCCTTTGAACTTTTTCTACTGAGATTATATTGGTTTTTAGCTGTGGTGACCATGGTTGAGAGCAGTAGTCCAAGTATGGACGCCAGTGATCTGTACAGTGGTAATAGAATAGTACTGTGTCTGCTGAAAAAGTTAATGCATAATACAGCTCAAACTTTTATGGGCCTTCACAGATGCTGACAGACGGGACCTGAAAGACAAGTTGTTTTGTATGATAACCCTTAGGTTTTTTTCCTCAGTTATAGTCTTTAGCTGAATGCCACCAAGTTAATACAGGAAACCGGTATTTCTAGGGACATGGATATGTTGTTCATCCACACTCATTGGCAGTATCCTTGCCGCTTTAAATCTTGCCGGAAGGTCTTCAAGCTTGCTCCTCCCACCCACCCGGGTGGTATAACTCTCGGCTCCGCCCCATGACGCCAGATCTTCCTTACCGCTTGGAAGCTCAGGTTCCCTCCTTAACGCTCTGCGTTTTAGACTGGTTCCTATTTCTCCGTTTGCGGATTTAAAAAAAAAAAAAAATTTTGCAAAGACTTCAGTCTTCGATCCCCGCGGCCGCGATGGACAAATCGACCGGATTTTCGGAGATGCCCATGCGGGCAGAAGATGTCTCGGACGGATCCACACTCCACGGGTGTCTACTGCCCAGGCCTTGAGCACGACCCGCAGGCTTCGTGTACCTGTGCTCATCTTTCTCGGCCTACGCCTCAAGACCGTGTTGCCTGATTGCAACTGGGCGCCCCGAGAGCGCTTCTCCGTGAAGTCCAAGGAGGCCCGGTTGGCGGTGTCGCGGGCGGTGCTCGGCGGATCAGCTCGAGCGGATGGTGGTCCTCGAAGAGGAGGCGGCGCGGGTCAGTATCTTCCTCGGCCGCGCATTTATCCCGCCTCTGGGTCCTTCCTACACGGCTTTTAAGGAGCTTTGTCTGTCCTCTCCACTAAAGGAGAAGGGCTCTGCCTGCTGGACCTTTTCTCGGTCCAAAAGAGGGACAGGGTAAGTCCCTCCGTCGGCGCTCTTGGAGCGGGGAAGGTCCCTCTCCCGGCGCGTCAGTCCGTCGGCGGTCGACCAGCTTCGGCTTGGCCACTGGCCTCACGGTGTCCCCGCCAGGTCAGTTGACCGAGACTCCCACTGATGAAGTCGAGATTTTTTCGACTCCATTGCACGGGCTGTCGCCTTAGCAGCCGAGATTCCCCTCTCCCGGTTCCCCGGGAGGAGTTGAGGATCCCTGTGGGCTCGCCTGTGCCTCGGTTCCGGAGCCTCGGATGGACCTTCCGAGTCAAGGAGTGCCGGTTCCGCCGACACCTCCTCGCAGACCGACCCTCGAAATTCGGGGACTCCGGAATCCGGTTCGACCTCTTCAAGGGTCCAGCTGCTCCCACTGCTATAGGCGGTCTCGGTCTCGCACCGATAAGCTGTTGCCGCCGTCTCCTCGCCCTCCTCGATGAGGGGAGGCCCATGAATTACGCCGATTTGCACGAGGACCTTATGTTGCAACAGCTCCTCCTGGCCGGAATAAGCCGACCGCGTCGCCCCCGCCATTAAGTGGCTGTCACCGAACGCCGACACAACCCCTCGACTTGTCCGGAGGAGCTATACCCAGGCCGTTGTTCGGCCAAAACCAGCTGCTCCACCGATTCCGTGGAACCTCCGCCTCCACAGCCACAATTGGGGCTCTCACCAAGGATTCTCGTCGGCTAAGGGTTTACCCCATCGGCTGTCAGTTACCTCACTCCCCCACCGACCTCGGCAGGTGAAGGGTGGCTCAGCCAGAGGTAGTTTTCGAGGACTCTCCGAGTCCGAAGATGATCCTCCTTCTTCTCCAGCGACTGACTTGAGTCTTCAGGAGGTCAGTCACTGACGATAGTCTGGTCGTCTTCCTAGGACTGCTCGCCTTTCATCTCGGAGTCTACCGGATGGAGCTCGAACCCGCTTCCAAACGGGCCAGGTATCCCCTCACGGAGATTCTGGACCGAGGGATTCTCCGACGGAGGCTCTTCCGTGGCCGAGGCCATAGTGGGTCCGCACTGGAGCTTTGGCAGCGCCTGCTTCCTGCCCTGCGCCGGCCAGGATGGCCAGGAAGTATGCGTCCCCACCGTTCCTTGTCCGGTTTCGGAACACCCCTGCTGAGGGGTTGGTTACCGACAGCTGCCCGCGCCACGCAACGCCAGGGATGTGGACAAACCCTCCTGACAAGGAGTCCAAGAAATTGGACTATGTCGGGCGAAAAGTCTACGCTATGCCTTCCTCGGCCTTCTCGGCCAGGCCAGTTCGGCCCTCATGGCACATTTTTCTCATGCCCTGTTGGGCTCCCTGGATGAGGTCATCCTCATCTTCCCGCCGCATCGCAGACTACGGTTAGCAGGTGCGGACCAGGGCAGGGCAGTGGCCAAACAGCAGCTCCAGACTGCTTTGATGTAGGGGACTCATGTGCCAGATCGGTGGCGGCCGTAGTGGCTATGCTGTCAGGGTGGCTTGGCTGAGGATATCCACCTTTACTTGGATACCCAGCATGTTGGCGGATGTTCCTTTTGGGACTGACCTCTTCGGCCCTGGGGTGGAAGGTCACCTGCAGAGGATCGAGAAGTCCAATGCCACCTTGACTCGGGTCTCTTCCGCTCAGAAGGACAAAGGCCGCAAACCACAGCCTCAAGCCCTTTCGCCTTCTGTGCCCCCGCGCGCCTGCCCAGCAACGCTAGGGCCAGCAGGCTCGGCCTTGGCATCCCAAACCAAGCCGCTTGCTTCCTCTAACAGGAGGCAGGGAGGAAAGGGCCCAGGAGGTCCCTCGGCCGGTCCCTCCTCCAAGCCTGCCCAGTGACGGGCTGAGGGTGTCGCCCATCCCCGCCACTCACTTCCCTGGGTCCCTGGGGGACGGCCCCGCACTGCTCCGCCTGGTCCGCTGTTACCACGGGACAGGTGGGTCTTGGAGGTGGGGGAAGAGGCCTGCCTCTGGAATTCGGAGAGCAGGCACCACTCCTTCAGAGCCGCCGCCTCGGGGCTTCGGATCCCAGCTCACTGGCGGCTCGCCGAGCCGACATCACTCCTCCTCCAGAAGGAGGTGGTAAGAGAGGTGGTGGACCTCCTTCAGACCCAGGTTTGTGTCCAGGTACTTCCTGGTTCCGAACGACGGGGCTGGCGCCTCATTCTCACCTACACCACTCCAAACAAGTTCCTAAGGTCTCGAACCTTCAGGATGGTCACTCTGGCTCAGATAATACCATCCTTGAACGCCGGGCGCAGTGGTTCTGTTTCTGGACTTGGTAGGACGCTGCTTAACGTCCTTATCCGTCTGCCCTCACCAGAGATTCCTTCGCCCGAACGGAAGGATCTCTCTGTTCCAAGCCATGCCCTTCGGCTTGTCTCCAGCTCCCAGGGTCTTCACCAAATGCATGGCAGTGGTGACAGCATTCCTGCGCGCCGAGGGGTCCGGTGACCTTACCTGGACGACTGGCTGATAGCAGCTCCTCAGGAAGGAGGCGGAGGGTCCAGAGATCTGGCCTCCAGGTCTGCTCTCAACTGGGCCTCTTATCAACGAGGCCAAGTCGGAACTCGAGCCAAGCAGGTGATTTTATTCATCGGGCGCAGCTCGACTCTCTTCGAGCCAGAGCGCCCCGGCGGACAGGGCCGAGGTTCTTTCCTCCTTGCCCGATCATTTCTGGCTGGGCAATTGCGCCTGCCCGGGACTTCCTGCGCCCTGGTCTCATGGCGGCCTGTGCCAGCGTGGTCCGTTGGGCCCGCTGGAACATGCGCCCTTCTCAGTGGGACTGGCCAGCCAGTGGTCACAACGCTGCGATCCCTTGACCAGCTTGAGTCGGTGACACAGGGATGTGGAATGCTCTCCAGTGGTGGACCTGCTCCAGATCATTTGCAGGAGGGCATCCGCTCGTCTCCCCGAGCCGACGGTCTCTCTGTCGACCGATGCCTCTCTGATGGGTTGGGGTGCCCATCTGGGGGAACACCGGGCTCATGGCCTCTGGTCCCCGCGGGAGTCCCGATGCCACATCAACCTGTTGGAGCTCCGAGCGGTCCGCCTAGCTCTCACCGCCTTTGCTCCGTTCCTCCGGGGTCAAGTGGTCCGAGTCCAGACGGACAATACCACGACCATGTATATCTAAACCGCCAGGGCGGGACGCGGCCCATGCTTCTATGCAAGGAAGCCTCCGGATTTGGTCACTGTAGTGCAGCCTGGAGGCGGATCTCCTAGCCATTCACGTGCAGGAGCCTCCAACACCCTGGCCGAGCCCTGAGCCGGATAGGGGCTGCATCCCACGAGTGGTCTCTCCTGCCGGAGGTAGTACAGCATCTGTTCTCCTTTGGGGCACACCTCAGGTGGACCTGTTTGCTCCATGGAGAACGCCAAGCTGAGTCTGTTCCATGCCCGCCTCAGCAGGGCTCGCTGCAGGGGATGCCTTCTGAGGCAATGGACCCCGGCTCTTTACGCCTTTCCCATTTCCCTTGATCCACAAGGTGCTTCTCAAGGCGAGAGGGACAAGGCGAGGTGATTCTGATAGCCCCAGACTGGCCTCGCCAGTTCTGGTACCCAGATCTCCTCAGTCTCAGCTCCAGGACTCACAGGAGCTTCCAGCTCGCCGGACCTGCTTCAGTCAATCAGGGAAGGTGTTCCATCCGGACCTTCAATCCCTGCACCTGACGGCCTGGTTCCTGAGCTGCCAGAGTTCCAGGCTTTGGGTCTTTCCGACGAGGTCCTCAATGTAGTTGAGGCGTCCTGTAGAGCGACTCAGAAAATGTTATGCCTTCAAATGGAAAAAGGTTTTCCATTTGGTGTCAGGCAAGGGCTTGACCCTTCCTCCTGTTCCTTGGCAAGCATCTTGGACTATTTATGGTCCCTTTCTAGTCAAGGGCTTAGGTCGGACGACTCCTAAGGTAGCACCTGGTAGCTATCTCGTTACCGGGCGCTGGCCGGAAGCAGTCGGTGGCGAGGGAGAAGGTGGTTCCGGAGCCAAAGGCCTGATCACATTTCCTCCAGTGCGGGAACCCCCACCTGTGGATCTACTGCTGGTACTGGCAAAGCTCATGGGCAAGCTATTCGAACCTATGCACAGGTGTGCTCTCTCTCACCTGTCGTGGAAGACCGCCTTCTTGGTGGCTATCACGTCAGCCAGAAGGATGGGAGAGCTCCAGGCGCTTTCCATCGAGTCTCCTTACCTGGTCTTCCACAGGGACAAGGTTGTCCTGCGCCCCCACCCGAAATTCCTTCCGAAGGTGGTGTCGGAGTTTCACCTTAACCAGGTGTTGACTCTGCCGGTGTTCTACCCCATTCACACCTCGGAGGCCGAATATAGGCTCCATACTCTGGACCCTAGAAGGGCGCTCGCTTATTATAAGGAGCGCACGGCTGAAATTCGGGGAGAGGTTCGCCAGCTGTTTGTCACCTACGCTGAAGCCGCATCTGGCAGACCTGCAGCCAAGCGGACGATAAGCAGATGGGTAACCTCCTGCATAGATCTCTGCTATAAGTTAGCGGGCATGGAGCCTCCCAGAGGATAAGAGCTCATTCTACCGCCATACTGCTGCAACGGTGGCTGCTTCCAGGGACGTCCCTATCCAGGAAATCTGCAGGGCTGCTACCTGGAAGTCAGCAAACACCTTCATTACCCACTACCACATCGACCTTGAGTCACGCCGGGATGCTGGTTTTGGGGCCTCGGTTCTCCAGTCTCTCTTTCCAAGTAAGTATGTAGGGGTGTGCGTCTTGCCTCCCTCCTCCCGGAGAACTGCTAGGAGTCTGCAATGAGTGTGGATGAACAACATATCCATGTCCCTAGAAATACAGGTTACTCACCTGTAGGAGTTCTAGGAATGGTATGTATTTGTTCATCCCTGACTCCACCCGACCTCTGACTGACGCACAACCTGAGCTTCCAGCTGGCCAGATCTGGCGCCATGGGGCGGAGCCGAGTTATACCACCCGGTGGGTGGGAGGAGCAAGCTGAAGACCTTCCGCAAGATTTAAAGCGGCAAGGATACTGCCAATGAGTGTGATGAACAACATATACCATTCCTAGAACTCCTGTTACAGGTGAGTAACCTGTATTTTTGCTTCCCATATGTATGAGCACACATTTACTCAGATTGAACATCATACCATTGTTATGAGCTCATTTATCAGTGATGTTCAAGTCGGCCTCTGTATTTTGTTAGTGCCCCTGAGGTTGCTCGATCTTCCCCCAATCTTACTGTCATCAGCAAATTTATTGACAAGACTATGTAAGCTATGATATAAATCGCTAATATAGATATTGAACAGTACGGGGCCCAGTACCGAACCCTGGGGACACCTCTAGTAACCTCTACGTAATCTGAATAGCAGCCATCAACTCTCACCTTCTGTCTTCTCCCCTCCAACCAACCTTCCTCCCAGAGAACTACATTTGTATTTAATTGTAAGTTGCTCAATTTTGTAATTAATTTTCCAAGTGGAACCCTGTCAGATGCCTTGCTTAGGTCCAGATAGATCACAGTGCAGGGCGCATTGTTGTCTAGTAACATATTGATAAGTTTGTAGAATGAAATGAGGTTGGTCACACATGAACGTCCCATTATGAAGCCATGTCGTGTTTTATCATTTAAGTTGAATTTGTTAATGTGATTTATATAGCGCTTTAACAATTTTTCCATTATTTTCCTCAGATGATATCCTGTCTAGACACTTTTTTAAATAATGGTGTAATAATCCCTCCCTCCGATCATTTGGCATCATTCCAGTGCATAAAGAAGCACAAAAGATCTCACTTGGGGGTTTGCAGATGATGTTGGCCAGATTTTTTATGAGGGCAGGGTGTATGTTATCAGCTCCTGGCGATTTGTAAGTAGTTCCCCTTTAACCGTATCTAATGTAAATAAAGGAAAACCATTAAATGGTTCAGTGTTTGGGATGATATTTATATTTGTAATTTCAAGACCAGAGTGTGCATTTCCTTCATTAAAGTATATTGCAAAGTGTTTGTTTAGTTCTGTTGTATATAGTATCTTTTGGACTATCGATTGGGATACCATTAGTTTGTAAGGGTCCTATTTTTGATTTTCTGCCCTTTAGAGAGTTAATGTACCAAAAAAAAAGGTTTAGTATTTTTTTTATTGTTTTCTGGTGAATATTCATATCTGCATTTATTTTTTTGATTGCCTGCCTACAGGATTTGAGATTTTTTTTGTAGTCATCCAGTTTTTTTCATAAGGATCTGGTTTGTAATTCTTATAAGATGTTTTTGGTTTTTTAATTTTCTTTTTGATGTTTGTTGTTAGCCATTTAGGTTTCTTGTTGGTACTTTGGGATTTGGATCTTTTTTGCACCCATTTTCTTGACATTCAAGCAGTTTTTCCCTGAGTGTGACCTATTTTAATCCTACAGACTGATCGGTAAAGGTTATACTCCAGTCCCAATGAATTAGATCCTCTCTCTCATGGAAGTATAATCTGCTTTATTGAAATCATACCTGATTACAGTATTTGTTGTGGTTACAGGTTGCTTATGTATATTTACCAGCAGCATACAATGGTCGCTGTTTCCAAGTGGTTCCAATACATTAAATTGTATTGCCCTGTCATTCACATTTAGTCTAGGATGTTGACTCCTAGTGGGTGTAGATACAAGCAGTTATAATTCACTTTCATTGATCGCATCTAATAGATCGGCTCCGATTTGACTGTGTGCCATTTACTTTCCCAGTTGATTGATGGGATGTTAAAGTCACCCAAAACCAGGACATCTTTATTTGCAGAACATATTGCGTGTGCTAGTAAATAATCTATTATTGTATCTTCATCCGAGTCTGGTGGCTTTTAACATGTTCCTATTACTAGGGCTTGGGTTTATCTCGACTTCCACTCATATGCTTGATGGTATTTAATTCAGTTATACGCCTGGGGATAATTTCCTGATGCTTTAGTAGGTTATTTACACACACATATATATATGTATATGTATATGTATGTGTGTGTGTATATATATATATATATATATATATATATATATATATATATATATATATATTTTTTTTTTTTTTCCAATTGTTTAACCAGGTGAGACATACTAAGCTGAAAGCTTGTTTACAGGTGCAACCTGGGAGCACAGGGAAGTTAAGTGACTTGCTTAGGGTCACACAGTATGCAAGTGGGGGCTGTGAGATTCAAACCCAGGTCTCCAGATTTGCAGCTCAGAGCCTAAAACCACTGCGCTATACTGCCTCCCAGTATAATGTATAATATATGACGACTCCCTCTCGCCCTTCTGTCTTTTCTATTGACTTTAATGCAAATAAGCCATCTAGTTGCTGTCCCTAGTCGTCATATCGTGCCACCAAGTTTCTATGATTGATATAATATTATAGAAACATAGAAATTTGCTGGCAGACAAGGACCTGCCCCTTGGCCCATCTAGTCTTCCATTTTCCCTCCCTGTCTGGATTATCTTACTCCATTTATTCCCTTGTCATTGTTCCTTCAGTTTAGTCCCATGTGTTTGTCCCAAGCCCTCTTGAATTTGCCCACTGGATCTATCCCCACCACCCATTCTGGCAGCCTATTCCAAGTGCCCACCACTCTCTCAGTGAAGAACTGCTCCCTCACACTTCCTCTTAATCTGCCCCCTCTAGCTTGAGTGCGTGTCCCCTAGTTGATTTGTTCTCACTCATCCTGAATCTGCTTCCTTCCTTCACCTTGTTTATTCCTTCAAATTGTTTATTCCTTCAGATATTTGAAGGTCTCTATCATATCCCTCCTCTCCCTCCTTGTCTCCAGCATGTGCAAGTTTAGTTCCTCCAGTCGTTCTTCATAAGACCTGGCGTGTAGTCCTTGAACCATCTTGGTTGCCCTTTTCTGGACCTTCTCCACCCTGTCTCTGTTACCCTGTAAGTGTGGCCTCCAGAACTGCACCCTGTATTCCAGATGTGGTCTTACCATAGTTTTGTATAGTGGCATAATCACCTCCCTCTTCCTACTTGTAGTGCCCTCACTATGTATGCCAACATTCTCGGTGCCCTCCCGACTGCCTTATTGCATTGGTTTCCAACCTTCAGGCTATTTGAAATGACGATCCCCAGGTCCCTTTCTTGCTCCGTTTCCTCAAGTTCCTCCCTCCCAGCCAGTATTTTGCCCTTGGGTTCTTAAGCTATGTGCATAATTTTGCACTTTTTTGCGTTGAATTGCAGTTGCCGTTTCCCTGACCACTCCTCCAACCTGGACAGATCCTCCCTCAATCTTTCCACCCCTCCCGGCCTGTCCACCCTGCTACAGACCTTCATATCATCTGCAAATAAACACACCTTCCCATTCAGGCCCTCTGATATGTCCCCAGTATATATGTTAAACAGTATGGGACCCAACACTGACCCCTGGGGAACCCCACATGTCACCTTCTCTTCCTTGGAGTGCACACCATTAACCACCACCCTCTGACTTCTACCTACCAGCCAATTCTCCACCCAGTTTGTTAGTTTACACCCTACCCCTAAACTTCCCAGCTTGCTTATTAGTTTCCTGTGAGGGACGGTGTTGAAGGCCTTTCTGAAGTCTACAGAGGCCACGTCTACCGCCCCTCCCTGATCACATATTTCTGTTACCCCATCAAAGAATTCAGTGAAGTTGGTCGACATGACCTTCCACCTGTGAACCTGTGCTGGTTGTCATCTGTGAGCCCCTCCTCCAGATATTGTACCAGCCTTTCCTTTATAAGTGCCTCCATCAGTTTACCCACCACAGAGGTAAAGCTGACTGGACGATAGTTGCCCAGCTCTTCCTTCCCTCCCCCTTTGTGCAGTATATACGTCATATTAGATCTAGAAAACAGGAAGTATTGTTGCCCTTGTTTCGTGCATACGTTAGACCACATTTAGAATATGCCTCACAGCTTTGGAATCCTTATAAAAAATCTGAATGCCTGTTACTGGAAAGAGTTCAAAGAAAATATACAAAAAAGTTTCTGGGCTATTCGCAGTTCCTGATGAGAACAGATTAGACATTTTAAAACTTATGCTCTTATCTACACGTCGACTTTGTGGTGATCTTATGTTACTGTATGATATTATTCAAGACCCTTATTTATTGTGTGAACTGGGTCTAGAATTTAAAAACTGTGGTCATAACATCAGGGGCCATCCCTTACAATTGGTAAGAAAACCTTTTGTCAAGTCTAGCCGTAAATATTTTTTTACTGCCAGAGTTGTTGGCCCTTGGAACAGGCTACCACTAAATGTTGTTATCAGTGAAACTAAAAGTGTTTTTAAAAATAGATTGGATAGTCTTATATGTAACGGGTATGACCTCTCCTATTATGTACTGGATTAGTATAAGAGCTTTATGGGCTTCTGCCTTCTTGCTCTTGCACCTAACCTTAGTATGAACCTTAGTATGGCACCATTTCAACCCTTTTCCAATCCCCCAGGACCCTCCCTTTGTCTAGGGACAGGTTAAATACAGTAACTTTGTGAGTGGTGTGGCAAGTTCCTTGCTTAACTCCTTGAGCACCCTGGGGTGAATTCCATCGGGCCCTTTGCCTTGTCCATCCACAATTTTTTCAGTTCCTCTAATACCCTACCCTCTGAAAAGGGCTTGTGGCCATCCCCTGCCTGCTCTTCCCCTGCTTTAGATCTGGCCCCTTCCGTCTTCCTTAGCCATGAAGACTGAGGTAAAATATTAGTTCAACAAATTTGCTTTATCCTGATCCCCTCCATCAGAGCTCCCCTGGTTTTGTTATGTTCTGCTATTAGTAATTCCATTTTCTCTATCCTAAGCTGGTCTCTGGGCTTCCATACAAATGGCTACAAATGGGCTGTACCTCTTGATGCAGATGTGCAGGCAGGAACTAAGCTCTGCAGCTGGGGATATCCAGCCCTCCACTTCCTGTTTCCACCAGTTTACTTCCTGCCTTCCAACTAGCAGGTACTCTGTAGCAGAGCTCTCTCACCACGTGGCAGGGCTGAAGACTTCAGACTGTAAGTCACAAAATTTAATTTCTTATTGGGATTGCTGAAGAAACTCAGCACTTTAGAGCACTCCTGCATGGGTTCCAGTCTCAGTCTTGCAAGCTGCACAGACTGGTCCCACTTTACCGCGGAGGTTTTTACCACGATTCTGGGCTCAACTCAGTGTTCATTTTAGCCTTGAAGTTCGTCGACTGGTGGATTTCGTCGATGGGTGCCGTTTTTTCGGCGATTGGACATTAATAGCACCCTAGTGCTCTGAAAGGATTATCTCCTCATCGATGGCAGTGCTGTTTTTCTCCCATCGATGGCTGGCTACCTGTCTCTTTCAGCCGCTCGTTGACGGTGGGCTTGCAGCTGTAATTCAGCCGCTCATCGATGTTCCAGTGCTCTCTCATCGACGAGCACGGCAGCTCACAGGGAGTGCTGCTCAGGACATAACAGAGCTTCTCGCCCGTGCTGCAGGCCCCCCCACCCTCCAGCACTAAGGGAGCAAGAAAGTGTTAACTAATCAGGATCAAGGCAGCAGTTTAAACAGCTCAGCTTTTTGCCCTTAAAGGGCCAGCAGCAGTGTTCCATCGGAGCGTCAGCATTCTTCCAGAAAGCCTCACGTATTATCAGGAAACCTCCGGTGGGGGGTACACTGAATCAAAGGGGATTAGAGCCATTTTCAGTCATGGCCTCAGACAAGTCTGCCACAGGCAGTAAATGCCAGCGTTGCAGATCCCCTCTTCTAATCACCTTTGCAGGTTCGCTGTGCCTAAAATGTGAGAAGGCAGCATCTGCAAGTGGGGAGGATATGGCAGAGACTTCCCATGCCTCGGCTCAGACTGACAGCCAGCAGACAGACAGGTCTGAGTGAGTAGCAGCCACTAGGTCTGGAGAGCAGCGCCACCAGGGAGACACAGCAGTCCGCACTCCTCTCGTGCCCCAGACCTCATTGACAAGCTAAATAGGGTCTTTGCACTGGACTCTGCATGCTTCAACTGCCAACCTCTGGGGTCACCAGATGCTCTCACAAGAAGGTGAAAATAAAGAGGCCCCCATCCCTGTCCTCATCTGAAGAAGGACAGCTGTCCTCACATCACTATAAAAAGAAAGATACAGGTGCAGGTCCTCGACGAGGAGGATCACCATTCCTCACGCCACAAGAGGAAGAAAAGATCTCATTCTCGAGCAGATTTAGGAGCACCCACAAGGGAAGCGTGACAGGGACCGTTGCACAGGCTCCTCAGACTCTAGTTCTTCTTCTCCAGAAGAGGGAGCTAGTGGACTCATCCTTGACTTGGATGACTCCCGTCCAGAAACTTTGACCTGGGGACTAGACTTTTCATCAAGAAGGTCATAGCTGAAATTCATCTTGATTCTTCCCCAGTGGCTCCAGCACAGCCAAAATGGGCTTTCTGGCATCTGCCACCAAACCCACCACAGCCTTCCCTATTCCTTCAGCCATAGAGGACTTGCTAAAGGAGGCATGGCAGGATCCAGAACGCACTCATCCAGTGCCCCGGCAGATCTCTAAGCTCCTCAAGTTTGACAAGAAACAATCTGAAAAGTGGCTAGACTGCCCCAGAATTGACCCTCTGATTTTGAACCTCACCAAGAAAGACGGTCATCCCAGCTGAGAGAGGGGCATCACTCGGGGACCCATGGATAGGAAAGTGGACGCCTCACTCAAGAAGGCCTTTCAGGCATCAGCAACGTCTCTCAAGGCAGCAACTGCCAATCTTTTTTCAGCCCAAGCCGCTCTGTCCTGGGCCTCAGAATTTGTTTTTCAATTCACTGAGAACCCAGAGAAGAGCAAGGTTATTATTCATCAGCTGCAGTTAATGGGTTTGGCATCTGCTTAGGTAGCAGTTGTATCAGAGGAGGCGATCAGGTGCGCCACTGACCATGTTTTATCAAACTCGTTCGCCGCAACTTCTGCCTCGCCTGGCAAGCAGATGCCTCTTGAAGAGCCATTTGGTAAACACTCCCATGAAAGTAATCTCCTGTTTGGCTCAGCTCTGAAGGAGGCGGTGAAGGAAACCGGTGAAACAGCTAAGATGCAGATGCCCCAGTCACGAGGCAGGGGCAAATCATGGTCCTCAGGCCCCAGATGCAATTTTCGTGACCAAGGTTACAACAAGGGTTAAAATCTAATTTCTCTGAATGAGAACGTGGTTCTCCCTCGCATAACCAGTGCAACTTAAGAGGAGGCAGATCCAGTGGCGGTGGTGGCATCAGAGACTCCGGGAACAGCAACAAGAAGTCACAATGAAGCTATCCGGGCACATCTTTGAGTAGGGGGCAGACTTTCATTTTTTCTCGAGGAATGGGTCCAAACCACGTTGGACAGATGCGTCCTACACATCATCAGCAAGGGTTATCTATTAGAATTCGAATCCAAGCTCCTACTACCTCATGTGGTGCCCTCCCCTGTCTCAGGCAACCTGTCCAAAAGACAGGCTATGTTACAGGCCATTACAGAACTTCTTCAAGCTGAGGCTGTCGAGCAAGTTCCCCCTACAGAGATCCATTGTGGGGGTCTACTCCCTATTCTTCATCATGCCAAAATGCACAGGGAGGGAGTTGCAACAAGGGGATTTTCTGGCATCCCTCGATCTGCAAGATGCCTATTTGCATATTCCCATCCAGGAACTACACAGGCAATATCTCGGGTTCAAGGTGGGGGAGCAGCACTTCCAATTCAAAACACTGCCATTCGGGCTTTCTTCAGCCCCAAGGACATTCTCTAAGGTGCTAGTAGCGGTCATAGCTCACCTTTGGAACCGAGGGATACAACTTTTCCCTTACTTGGACGATATTCTCATCAAGGTCCTGCAGCTTGACTAAGCAGTGGCGGAGATGGTCTGTTGGCACATGGATTTATCATCAGCTGGAGACAAAGTTCCTTAACTCCAAGCCAGACCTTGAACCACCTGGGGCAGACTTCGTGACACAAGCCAACAAGATCTTTCCCGTAGAAGTGAAATTCGGGGACCTGCTGAAGCTCATCAAGAAGTTTCATACAGCTCCTCGGGTGCCTGCATGCTTACTCCTTCATGCAGCCAGTTGGGACTCTAGTATCACTGGCGGATTCAGTCCCGTGGGCTCTAGTCCACATGCGGCCCATTCAAACACACTTGCTCAGGCTGTGGTCCCAGTCCAGACACAGCCAGCACCAACTGATCCCAATTTCTCAGCAGATAAAAACTTCCCTCCAGTGGTGGACTCAGAGGTCAGATGTCATGAGGGGTCGCAAATTGGGCCATCCACACCAAATCCGAATCACGACCAATGCCAGTCTCTCAGGGGCTAGTGCCTCACTTGCATTGACTGTCCGCTCAGGGCAAGTGGTTGCTGTTAGAAACAAGGTACAGCATAAACTTCCTCAAGATGAGAGCTGCACGCCTAGCCCTGATACACTTAGAACAACAAGTCTGCAATCAGGACGCATTGATTCTAACAGACAGTCAAACAACGGTTGTATGCATTAACCATCAGGGTGGAACAAGAAGCTCAAAATGCTACGGAGTCTCTTCTTCTTTCAGTGGGCAGAGTACCATCTGGCAAGCATAAGAGCAGTGTACATTCCAGGACAGGAAAATGTTACAGCAGACTGGCTTAGTCACCAAGATGTTCTACCAGGGAATGGGGGCTGAAGGACAGTGCCTTCCACATCCTAACAGAACAGTGGGCAATCCTCAGATAGATCATTTTGCCTGCCGGCAAACTCAAGGTGAAGCAACTCTGCTCCCTGGCCAAAGACGAACTAGCGGTGGCTCAGGACGCCTTTTTCCTAGACTGGAGTCAGTCTGGCTTCCTGTATGCCTTCCTTCAATACTGCTTCTATCCAGAGTCCTACACAAAGTGGCTCTGGACCGGCAGAACTAATTCTAGTCTGTCCCGATGGCCTTGTTGCCCATGGTTCCCGCCTCATTCATCTTTCAAGGAGACCCTTCTAACCTTCCAGATCAGCCCGGACCTTCTCCATCAGGGTCCGGTACTGCACCCCAATCTGAACAACCTCTCCCTCTCGGCCTGAGATTGAGCAGGTAACTTTCAAAGAGCTAGGCTACACAGCTCCTGTTATTGAAATGATGGTGAACTCATGTCCTTCTTCTAAAGTGTATTACAGAATTTGGAGGAAATTCTTGTTCTGGCTCCAATCCAAACACATACAGAGTCAGCCAATATCATTACCTGTACTACTGCGGTTTTTTCAGGATGGATTTGACAAAGGACTGCAGCCAGCCACCTTATGGGTTCAGGTTTCTGCGCTGGGGGCGCTCTTGTTGGTGGATTCAGGAGAGTCATTGGGTTCACATCCCCAGGTTTCTAATGGCAGCAACATTAAAGCGCCCTCCAATCAAGCCAACAGCGTAATCTGGATCTCAAAGCTTTAACCAAGGCTCTTTTTGAGACTCTCAAGGAGACATCCCTCATGCATCTTACAGTGAAGGTTGCTTTTCTCATACAGTAGCTATTACTTCAGCCAGGAGAATCAGCAAGCTAGGAGCCTTATCCACCAAAGAGTCATATACTGTGTTTCATCAGTACTCTGTGGTACTCCGAACAGATCCAGTTTTTTTTGCCAAAAGTTATGTCTCCATTCCATTGCAACCAGGAGATGATTCTGCCTTCCTTCTTCCTACACCCAAAAAATGAAAAGGAAAGGGAATTTCATGTGCTGGATCCAAGAACAGCGATGAAAATGTATATTAAAAGAATGGATTCTATTTGAAAAACTTTGTTTGTTCATTCTAACTACAGATCAAAATATGGGTAAAAAAGCTTTTAAGGACGCTGTAGCCAGATGGATCCATTCTGTCTTCACCACTGCTTATGTTCCGGCTGGAGTAACCTTGCCTGGCCCAGTGAGGGCCCATTCTACCCATGCTATAGCCACTTTGTGGGTGGACTTCAGAGAAGCATCTCCAGCAGACCTATGCAGGGTGGCCACTTGGTCATCCATTCACACGTTCACAAAATTTTACAAACTGGATATGACGGCCTCGGCTTAGGCGTCCTTTGGCTGCTGAGTTCTTTAGACGGTGGTGGACCCTTAAGGGCACTTACATTCTTCCCACCCGGGATATCTGGGGATGTACTGCTTTTGAATATCCCGTTTGCATGGAAGCCTGGAGACCAGCTTAGGAGAGGGAAAACTAAATTCAAATACCTGTAAATTTTCTTTCTCCGACGGCTGGTCTCTGGCCTTCTGCTTCCCTCCCAGAATGTTTAAAGTTGGCCAGTTGGCCGTGCATGGCTTAATTTTCTTATTTTTTGTTTCCAAGTTCATATAGTATTACTACATTTGGACTGCTTTTGGAAGAACTGGTGGAAACAGGAAGTGGAGGGCTGGATATCTCTAGCTGCAGAGCTTAATTCCTGCTTGCATATCTGCATCAGGAGGTACAGCCGATTTGTAGCCATTTGTATGGAAGCCCGGAGGTCAGCCGTTGGAAAAAGAAAATTTACAGGTATTTAAAGTTAATTTTTTGTTCGTGTTTCTTGCATTTAAAGATAATATTTTTAGATCTGATTTATAAGACCTATATGGTTGTTGAATGTTTTATTTATATATTTATTTTTATTTATTATTTTTTTTCCAGCCCCCAATTCCTCTGAGGAGGGATCAGACCCTGCCCTAAACGTCATCCCACAATGCCCAGGCTTACCACCTGGGGCGGGGCTGCCTGGTGGGCACCCCCCACCTCTGAAGGTCACTAATGACATGCCCTGGCTTACCCCCCAGGGCAGGGCACAAGCGGACCCCCACCCCGACAGGCACTAGTTGCAATGGGAACGGCTTTAGGGCAGGGGCATCATACCCGGGGAACCGTAGATTTTTTGGTTGCTGTGATGCCGTGGGAGGCGGGGCATGCAGCGACGCCAACGTCTGTCCCACCTCCCACTCAACCAGGTGCCGGACCTCCTGCGATTCCCCCCAGCCTCCGCCAGAGGTCGCAGATTGGCTGTACACACACCCCCTCCCTCCGCAGAAGAAGAGCCACCCCTCAGGTGCTCCATCCTTCTCTGGCTGGCCGGCCGGCCCTCTGACTTCCACATCTGTTCCCGAACCCGGGACATTGGCATCACAAGTGGTTGCCTTGCCACTGCGCCGGCGGGCCAGCTTTGTTGCTGAATGTTACGAGGTGAGTAGTGATCTAGTGGAGTGGCTTGACTTGAGAATGTAAAGTTCTTTTATGACCTGACCCCCACCCACCCCCACCTCTTTCAGTTTAACATATATCTAATGGCGGTGAGGATTCTGTTCCCCAAAATTGATGAACCCCTTCTGTTTAAATGAATTCTGTCATTTCTGTAAAGATCTCTTCTGTTATTGAACATTTGCCATTGTCTAATGAATTTAAAATCTTAATTCACTGCAAATGAGCGTAGCCATTTGTTATGTCTGGCCATTTGTTCTTTTAGTCTCATGTCTGATCTTGCAGGTGGCAGGATTTCTGACAGGATCACTTTGCATTTAAATCCCTCCGAAATCTTGCCATGGACTTCAATTCTTGCAGTTTGTTGCTCTGTAGTTTTGCCCAGATCATTTATTCCAGCATGAATGAATACAACAGAAGCGGTTTGTTGTTTCTTTTATCAGTTTGGCCACAGCAATTTGAATATCCCTGAGATGAGCACGAGCCCTTGGCAAACAAGTTACTTGAGTGTTGATTTTGTTTTCCATACAAACAGTTGTGTTGGTATATCTCAGGATATAATGTCCTACTACCAGAACTTGAGGTGCTTTGATGTTACTTGTATTTTCTATAGTAGGAGATTGTGTTTGTAATTCGATCTCTGTCAGTTCCATATTGGTGGGAGTGCAACCTTGATGTTCATTGACACTCTTTTTTTTCCACTACCTCACTTTCACATAGAGGATTGTATATGAGCAATCATACACAAGGCAGTTGTACGATCGAGAGGTTTCCGTGGTAACCGGAGACCTCAAGAGCAAAGCTCGAGAGGTCTGTTACCACGGAAACCTTGAGATTAACTGCCTTGTTTGTGTATGGTTGCTCATATACAATCTTTTATAGTGTATGGGCAACCATGGGCGGCACTCCTTTATCCTCCAAATAGGTCTCCAATAAAAAAAATTCCTTACTTAGGCAGCAGTTCCATCACACCATTACTTCCTCACCACCGCAGCTGCTCATTTGCGCATGCATGCCTCGTTCGTTGTTGCTGTGCTGCACTAGTGACGTACTCGGTGCAGCACAACAGTATCCTGACGTACCGGAGTGCAGCACAACAATGCTGTTCCAGGCATGGATTTCCATGGAACAGCTGCCCACCATACACTATAAGGTGTTTTTCTGTTATTTGTGCATGAGTTCTCAACTTCCCGTCTGTTAGTATAGAGTATCTGTTACTTAAAGAGCAGCTGATGCCTTTGGGAAACTTTGGAAAACATAATATTTAGACACAATTCATGTTGTATTTCATATTCTTGTATAGATTTCTCCTCTCCATTATTTTTTACTGAAGAAATTCCCACAAAAACAAGATCTTTTTCCTCAGAGTTCACGCTCACCCTTATTCTTCTACTTGAAATCATATTGTCTGTTGTGACATCACAGTCTGTTGCCATAGGAATAACTGTGATGTCACAAGCAGAATATTATGACATTAGGTTGGGAAGAAGTAACAGAAGTTGATGAACCCTCAAGAAACAAGTATTCTGTTTTGAGGCAAATTTCCTGAGTAGTAAGTAATGGGGATAAGAAATCAAAAGCCGATGAGAAATATAAGCTGCTTTGTGTCCAGATGTTATGTTTTTGAGAGTTCTTCTTCATGCATTGGTGGCTCTTTAATGTTCTGATGGGGGTGTCCAGGCATCTCTTCTCCGCTTTTTTTCTCTTTACTGCTGAGACTAAACACCAGTCATTCTCTGTAATGTCACCACCATCAATGGTTTCCTTTTATAGCTAACGTCGTTAGAGTTCTCACTTTCATTGAACGCATTAGATTGTTTCTGTTGATTGCCTTCATTCTGGTAGCCATTTCATTTTGGGATTGTTCCAATAGCTCCAGCTTGGCAGAAAATTTACTTAGTTCTGACCTTCATTCCATATTATTTTTGCATTTTATCGCAGGTAAAATTGCTTTGGTCTGAAACCTTTTCGACTAGTAGATAAAGCAGCTACTGAATTGGAGTCCTGTTTCCCCATTCAGCGTGATTATGGTGTCCTGCATTTTCTTTAAATATGAAACAACACAGGAGAAATTTAATTTAACTTACTAGATTAAATAATCAACCTTGATACCTTTTCAGTTATATGATGTTAGTGCCGTTCCTGCTTCCCTGGCTGTCGCCGGTAGACGCCACTGGCCTCTGCTCATGTCGTCTCTGCTCGCTGAGGCGTCTGATTTAGTAGGTTACCTAACTGAAAGTGCACAGAGCAGCTTCTGGAATGGCGCTCACACAAAGTTCTTGAACAGTTAAATAAACACAATTTAAAAGTTTATAAAGCTTGTGGGATTGCCCTGCTTTTAAAAATGCAGGTAAGCTCGCACTGTGGAACCCTGAAATGGCACCACTCCACAGAAAGACTGCAGCAGCTATAGACCTTCGCTATGGAGAGGTCTGAGCACACTATAGTGTGTGCTATACTGACAGCACCCATCCAGTGGTTTAAAATGGTTTGAACAGCCTTCCCAATGTAAAGTGCAGCCCACCAGCCACAAATGTTGTCGCAATCAATAATCTATTTATTTAGTTTTTGCTGTGGTAAGTGCAGTAGGCATGTGAATACCTATTTTGGTCATGACCCGGGAGACGTACGGACAAGTACATACAATAAACAATGCTATACTCTTTAAGGTATTACAGTCAGTAATGCAGGTAACAGTAGGCACTGTCAGCAGGCAAATAGAAATGTATGTATTTGTAATTCATTTCAGTCAGGTTGAGGGCGTCCCCATAACCTATTTTCTGTATATCTTGTGTAGTTTGTAGGCATGAACAATGATTCCCTCTCTTCATCCTCTAATTGTCATGTCTGGATTTAGGAAATTTCATTCCACCAGCTCCTCCTTTTTCGTTTCACAGATGCCATACACTCTGCAATGGATCAAGGGCAGGTCACCTTGCCATATTCATTGACCTTGCTAAAGCTTTTGGTTCCATCTCTTGCCCTCTCCTTCTAAACAAGTTTAGTGACACCGGACTTTCCCCAGCTTCTGTCTCCTGGTTTTGCTCTTATCTAACTGGCCAGTCCCAGTCAGTAAAAGTCAATAATGTCCTTTTCTCCCTCCCTCCCTATCCTTGCTGGCGTACCCTTGGGATCAATCCTCGGACCTGTCCTCTTCTCCTTCTTTATAAATGACCTCCCTTCTGTTTGCACCAGTGCCAAGATCCAAATGTATGCAGATGACACTGTCCTATAATTATCTGGCCCCTCTGCCTCAGCTGTCCATGTTGCCCTTCAGCATGACTTCACCACAGTTACAAGCTGGTTCAGAGATACCTGCCTAAAATGAATGCAAAAAGACCATAGCTGTGACCCTTGGCTCAAAACAGAAACTTGCCAGGCTCACCTCCCTCCTGCCTTCTCAACCCCAGATAACACTCCTCTCGATGACGCCCCTGCCTATGAATACCTTGGAGAATGGCTTGACCCTTGCTTGACTTTTCTTCCCACTTTACTGCCCTTCACTCCAAATTATATCCTAAACTGGGGCTTCTACTGCCACAAGAGTAGTCTTTCCTTCCCAGTCAGATGCGCCGGCGTTAGTCAAATGGATACTCCCAGCCTTCGACTACACTGATATTGTTCTGCTCTGTGCTCCAGCCACCTCCCTCATGTCTGAACATCCTAGTCAATGTGTTCTGTCCTTTCACCTCAAATTCCCCTCTGACACACCACTGTGACCTCTACTCCTCACTGTCCCTCCAATCCCTCTCCCAGAGACACGCATCTCACTGTTCTACTTTAATCGCCAAATACTGGTTTGGAACTCTTCCATTCTATCTCTCCTAAATCCTGCCACTCCCTTCCCCTACTGTTTGTGCACAAATTGCCTCCGCTCCTTCGCCCTCCCACGAGCTCGCACCTCAGCTGGGCAACTAATAACCTTCCCCCCCAAACCCGCCTCACCCCTTCTTTTCCTGCACTTAAGCACCTCCTCAGACCGTCCCCTGTCACATCTTGCAGCTGTACACTGCCCTAATCCACAACTATACTCCTGTCCTATGTTTCCATCTCCTATTTTAATATAGTGACCTCATGTTACGCTTCTGTTGTGCTATGCTACTCATCTGTTATCTCTTGTACAGTATTCTGTAATATCATTTTAAAAGAGGGATTTATTTGAACATTGTATATTACTGTATCTGAATTTGAATTTTGTAATCCCCTTGTATTTGTACCCCTGTCCTTGGGTCGCACCTGGAAACAAGCTTCTGCTCAGTGTGCCTCTCCCGGTTACCAATTTTTAAATAAAATAAATAATTTCACCCTAATGTAAATATAAATGAGGTTGCTTCACTCTATTTAGCCCCAGTGTAAAAACCTGTTTGTCTCCATTGCAAAGGTCATGACCCCACTCATTCCAAGGCATCATGGGAGTTGATGATATATACCCACACAAGCCAGAAGAAGTTATACTCTCATTCAGTTCTGTTGCATGTCTTGTGAAGGCCCTGTATTCTCTAAAAGCATTTTTTTCCAACTCTGATACACTTTAAACTGCAGAGGACAGGAACAGCACTAATACAGTATAACTACTGCAGGCTTTAGCAATAAAACATCATAAAATTCCAGGATGCCTTACATGAGTTGGGTCATGACCTTTGCAGTGGAGTGAAGTAGGTTTTCACACCAGGGCAGAACAGAGTGAAGCAGCCTCATTTATATTTAAATTGGGATGAAATTAGGGGGTGCAAGAGAGGGAATCATTGTTCATGCCTACAAACTACACAGGTATACAGAAAACAGGAAAAAAGTTGAAGGGACTTTCCCTTTAAGAGAGAATACAAAAAAGAACAGAGTGCTCATAGAGTAATGTGCAGATATGAGTCAGGTGAAGGCAGTAATCTAAGAAAGAAAACTCAACGCACACCATACCGATGTAAAGCTAGTCCCAGTGCTTCCCCACCTCCTGAGGAAGAGGCAGAGTGCCTCGAAGCGCTGGGTCCAGCTTTACATTGGTATAGCGTGTTTGTTTGATATTTAATAAAATCACTTTTGCAGCATCCTGAGTTTGTGCGCTGAGCTTTCTTTCTTAAATTAAGTAAGAGAGAGACTTCAGTCTTGTTTACGACTTCATCCAGGGAAGAGGAGTAATGGAGAAACCACTCAAATACAATAAAAAGAGAACAAGAATAGAATGAAAATTGGTAGCTCGTTCTATCTCTCTGTATATGTGTGTGTGTGTATATGTATATGTGTGTGTGTGTGTGTGTGTGTGTATATGTGTGTGTGTGTGTGTATGTATATATATATATATATATATATCTATATATACGTACATACACAGTTTTTGTGAGAATAACACTTTACAGTTAAATGTATGCTTTCATGTTTGACATGCCTACAGTGGAAATCAGTCATTTATTTCAATGTTAGGTGGGTCATCAGCTTTTATTTCCACTTTAGGTTGGTCTCAAAGGAGCTTGGAACCAGTGGGAAAATAGCTTGCATAATGCTTGATGACATCATAATGCTTTCTGTTGCAGTTAAAAAACAAAGCTGTAAAATCAAACAGAAACTGCTAAATCTTTATAATGTATGTTAGAACGCTGTTAACCTTAGGAAAGCATCATTTCCTAAGGTTGTTAACCTATCGATGTGCGTGAATATGTTGTTAACCTATCGATCCCGTCACATCGTGAGGTTAACAGTTAGTGGTCTCGCGCATGTGCTTTTTCCAACGGGAACCGACTGAAGGAAACCCACGGGAAGGACTGAAGGGCCGCAGCGGTGACTTTTAAAAACGTAAGCCATTTAATTTTGGTAGGGACCATACACTATAAAAATAATGTATGGTCCCTCTGGCGGCAACGGTCAATTTTAACCGTCTTGAGTTGCCATGGCGGCGTAAACCTCTCGAGCTCGCTCTCGAGGTTTGACATGGTCGCCCTGGCAACCTCTCGACTGTTAACTGACCGGGTTAACGATAGAGGACCATACATTATCCTCTATATAATGTATGGTAGAACGTTGTTATCTACCAAAATCTATCTTTTCCCATGGTTGTTATGCCATCGATGTGACGTCACTTTGTTGTTAACCCATCAAAGGTACATCACATCACTGGTATAACAACAAGGCTCGATCTGCATATGCTTGATAGAGGAAGGTGGCTCCCAATGACCGTGGAGGTGAGAACTTGACCTGTGGTGGCATAAATCACTTTTAGTTAAGGTACCTGCTTCTTTTCTTCTTTCTTTATGGCAGCCATACACTATAAATATAAAGTATTGAGTCCCAATCGGTGACCTGCATTAGCAGTTTCGAGGTTGCCATGGCGACATAAACCTCTCGAGGGTTCGCCTCAAGGTTTACACGACCGCCATGGCAACCTCTCAACAGTTAGCAAGTAGTTTACCGATCGGGACCAATACATTATCCTCTATATAATGTATGGTAGAATGTTGTTATAGGTAGAAATCTACCTTTTCTAACAACGCTTTACCATCAATGTGACGTCACTAATATTGTTAACCCATTGATAGTATGTCACATCGATGGGTTAACAACCGAACAGTCTGGGCATGCGCACAAATGGATTGGACGTCTTTGAAGCGGCGGCGGCGGTGAGGGCAGAACAGCGGCAACATAAAAACTGCAGTAAGGAACTTCTTTTTTTAAACCTAAGTCTATTACTATAAAATATAATATATGGTACGCCGATGATGTAACCTTTTTTACTCATCTCGAGGTTGCCATGGCGACCTAAACCTTTTGCACTTCGCTGTCGAGGTTTACATGGTCGCCCTGGTAACCTCTTGATGATTAACAAACCGGTTAACCATCGATGACCATACATTATTCTCTATATTAAAAGAACTAATCTTGCCAGAGAGAGGCATTGTCATTATATAAATGACCTATGGCATGGGCTGGCTAAGAATAGTCACATTTATTTTTATCTGCAGAGCTTGACCTCTATAGACCTCACTCTGGCTGTGCCACTCAGGTCTGTAGAGGTCAAAACCTGCAGATGAAAATAAATGTGATATTTTAAGTCAGAACATGGCATATCCTAAATGTATCATTGGGGAAAAAAAACTGTGTTAATGTATCTCTTAGGGTTACTGTGTACAACGTAGAGAAATTTAAAACTCAGGTAGAAAAGCCACAGAACCTTTACAAATCTGTGCAGTGGTGTTCCTCAGGGTTTGAATGATCATGTCACATAATGTTGGCGTTGCACTAATATCATCACTCTATGCAAACATTGTTCTGTCATTTAATTAGTGTGACAAGACCGTGCCCATGTTAGGGTAATGCTGGCACTGTGTTGTGTAATCATTCAGACCCCAAGGAACACCACAGCACGAATTTTCCAAGGTCCATGGACTTTTTACTCCAATTTTTTATTTCCTTCCCTTATACACCCTAACCCTAATAAATGCATTGGCATAGTTTTTTCCCAATTATACATGTAGATAGACAGAGTTACCAATCTTTTACCCTAATTTTTTCTGCATTGTACGCCTAACCCTAGTAAATGCATTAATGCATTTTTCTGCAATTAATTTCCTACTTTTGAAAAAGATATATAAAAACTGACACTGTTGTCTAATGCCTTTTTTAATTCTGTTTCTTCCCCTCACACCGTTAGATAAGACTCTTTAAGCCATCTCCAGTGCCTGCACCGCGTCTGGCTGAGATCCTCCTGCTCGTAGTCTTGGACTCCCCTGGTCCACCCGCGACACACCTGGTGGCCTGACCCCTCGGCTTGCACCCCGAGGCAGGGTTGCCTTTAGCACCTCTGCGAACTCCCCTATGCAATCAAATTTGGCCACAGTTTCAACCCTCAAGAAGTTTTAAACTGCTAAACAGATTGTTACTAAATTTTCAGCTGTCCTGATAAGATGCAGAAATCGGGTTTAACATAGAACAGCATTTGTAGCCTATATAATAGGGTACGACCATGTACCTATAATACCTGGATGGAATATTTCCCAGAGGATCCATTATTGTGTATTCTCCTCTGTACTTACCCAGTTAAACCAATTAAAGCTGTATTTCCGCAATTAGTTGCATACCACTGGCAAAAACACTAACCGAACAACATTACAAAGACCAAAACAACCAAATTAAAATGACTGAGTGTAACTGGAAGTTTAGGAATTGCTGACAGAGAGCAGAGTGAGCACCCAGATTTCACTTAAAGGGGTGTGTATGTATACAGTATTTTTTCTCTCTACATTTAAAGTAGTAATCAGTGTTTGGGATACTTTGAGAGTTGTCTTTAAATTTGTAACAGGTAGTGTGGGGAACCTAGCTCAGGAAATTAATCTCTGGCTTGAGTAGAAAAGTAAGCCATGTGATTGGGGAGTGCAGCTGCCAGCAGCTTAGTGCCTTCTAAAGAGGGCACTATAAAAGACTCTCTTGCCCAGCATGTCCCATCATGCTAGTGTCCCAGAGCATGAGTGTTATAGGTAACTTAAGCATTGACAGGTGTCTGCAGGTTGGCCACAGTCTGCAGGGGAGACCAGAGATAAGGTAAGATAAAGCTAAGCTCTGTGTACACTTACTCTAAAGGTAGATAGCTATAGGTGGTGGTTTAAGTGTAAAGAGTAAACACTATAGGACTTGGGTACAGGTAGTTACTAACAGAAGGAAAACAGGAGACACCCTATGTGGGGTAAGGTGATTTAGCCAGTTTAGGTAAGGAAGGGAAGGGAAGAGAAAGAAGATTAAAAGGCAGAGTAAGGAGGCAGTGCAGTACTGTGAATCATTCATCTGACAGAAATACTGAACAAAGGAAAAGCAGGTAACACCCTATCTAGGGTAGAGTACTTAACCAAATACAAATAGATGAAAGGAAGAAAATGTTATAGGTAGGAGGCGGAAGGGGGACAGGCTAAGCTTAGTAGTTATAAAGGTAAAGCAGGTAAACAACATGGAAGTGATAGAGTGTGGGTGCGGGGTCAGTCTTTCAGGACACATTCTGGAGGCTGAGGTGCTGCCTCATTTGTACGCACCTCTCTGGGTTGAGGGCAGAGGTCATTACTGGCCCTGACCCTAGCTGACAAGGATGCAGAGGACCTTTGCCCCACCCAGGGGCCACTGAGTTTGCTGGCCAGTCTCTCAGAGGATGCCTAGAAAGAAGCAGGATGGCTGGATCTTGTGGGCTCCAGGAAGGTGGGGGTGGAAGGTACTCAGTCCTCAGCCTATGCCACTACAAAATTCCTTTGCTGTACTGGCAGGATGGGGCAGTTGGGAGGAGGCATGCAACGTGGTGGCAAGGGAGGATGTGAGTGTCCTGGGAAGAGGAGGCCCCAAGGTGGGAGGAAGAGGCCCAAAGCCCAGCAGGAAGCAGCTGCTGGTGGGGGACTCTCTTGCGAGGGTAGACTTGGAATAGGTAGAGGAGGAGAGGGGAGAGGGAGCTAAAGTACATACCCAGTGCTTTGGCTTAGAGAGATCTTGAGGGTTGCTTGGGCAGCAGGTCATGAGAGGGAGCTGCATGTCATTGTTCACTTGGGACTAATGACCTGGGGTTCCATTTAAAATCATGACTATAAAAGCACGACTTACAAAACAGCGTGGTTTTATTAGTGATCTTCTAAAAGCGAGCATACCTAATTACAGCATCCCCAAATAGCTCAGGTAATATAGTGATCAGGAACAGGCACAAGAAGTTCCAGAGATGACAGAATAGGGCAGGTGATAACAACAGGGGAGCAGGAGATACTAAATTCAGTAAACCTGTCCAACTATAACCTATCCCAATCTGAGATAAATGTTCTATCAAACAGACTTTCTTTCATCCCCACAAATAACATCAATGAGCTCTGAACCATTATAGATATTCAAAAAATGTGCCAACTCCTGAGCGTAAAATTGTTCTACTCAAAACAGACAGCTGCTGCACGTGAGTCACAGAATTTAATACTCAATCTACCTGTGTAAAACTTACCAGAATCCTAGTTACATCAAGCAGTTTTAAGATATCATCACTTTATGCCTACCACATTTAAGCACATAGAGGTTTTTAGGAAAAAATGTGAATTGGATATGCAGATTGACTGAGCAACAAAATCGCAATTGCTTATAAACCAGCAGACATGGGAGAGTGGTGATCCTTAACACTGCAGCCTACAAGAACGAGGCTTGGAGGCATTTGGAGAACAGGACCTTCCACAAGTGACTGGTTCCAAAGAGCAAGGTATTTAAGGTATTCTTTTTGTACTTACCCAATTTGGAACATACATTATACTGACTCCTGGCGGCAGACACATGAGTCACTAATATTTGTCCATCACAATTATTGATATCACTATGGCAGTGATTGTCACTGCTGTGCCTTCCGCGCTGTTATTTCAGGTCACGGAACATGCAGTCGCTGATTGACTCTTGAATTTTAAGTCGTGATTTTAATGGGATACCATGACCTGGCGAGGGATGGGGGCTGAAGTATTGAAGGGTAGGTTCAGGAACTAGGGAGAAGGCTTAAGCAGGTAGCCTACACAGTGCTGTTTGCTGAGGACTATGTGTGTATGGCTGAAGGGAGGATAGTGCACGCCATACCCAGAACTTCAACAGTTGGTTGAAGGCATGGTGCAGGGAGGAGGGTTTCAGCTTCATTGGGGACTTGGGGCTTCTACATAAGTGATGGCCTGCAAGCTTCTGGTAGGGGAGAACAGTCCTCAGTGGTAGGTTTAAATGTTACTTGGATGAGCATTTAAACTAGCTGGGGGGCCTTTATTACCAAAGGGAGGCATAAGTGGCGCCTCCCCACCGTAGGTTGAATCAACAAGGAGGGAGAGAAGAAAAAACAGGGCAGAGGCGCAAGATGAATGGAGTGTTGGTAAGGTGGAGGACAAGGGGATAAGAAAAAGGAGACATAGTGGTGGAGAGGAGACAAGGAAAGAGAGAGAGCAACAAAAGAAGAGAGAAATCGCACAAGCAGAAAGGGGAGGAAGTGGAGAGTGTAGGCAGGAGAGAGAAAGAGAGCCATGTGCCAGGCACGTGGTGGCCATAACTTAGTCATGGTGCACTAAAATCACGACTGGGACATTACATACCAGGTTACTCTCAGTTCAGAAGACATAGGGAGGGGAGGAGGGGTTGGGATGTGAGGGAGGGTATCATGGCTATGGAAGTGCAAGGAAATATAGAGGTAAAGGAAGGGCTGGAGGTCACCCTGGAGGCAGGAGCTGGGGCCACTGTTCGTACTGTCATGATATACAGACCTCCAGCTAAAGGAGGAGTTGGATAAAGCACAAGGGGAAACCATCAGCAGGATGACAGAAAAGGTAGGAGGTGCTGCTAGTTGGGGACTTCATTCTGCCAAATGTGGACTGGAGCCTTCCAACTGCAGCTTCGGCTAGAAGCAGGGCCTTCCTTGACTACATGTAGTGGAATTTTCCAGTCAGCTAGTCAGCGTACCCACTAGGGGCAGAGCAGTACTGGACCTGGTGTTTACTAACAGAGCCAGTATTAGAAACGCCACTGTGGGCTGTCCCCTGGGGACCAGTGGTCACCTGCATAGTGTGTTTAACATTAAGATGGGTGCTGAGGAAAGCCCCAGAATGACTAGGGTCCTGGACTCTTTAGGAAGGCGGATTTTAAAGAAATTGGGGACTGTTTCAGAAGCAGCCTAGCAGGGGAGGATTGCTTGGGAGGGGTAGAGAAACAGTGGAGAAAATTAAGGGAAGGCATAGTGAAGGAATCCAGTCTTATGTGTGAAGGAAGTGAGCAAAAGCAGGAGGAAAAATACCATTGTTGTACTCTGGGAAGTAGCAGTGAAGGATGAAAGGGTGGCATTCACAATGTACAACGAAATACAGAGAGGGATGAGAATAGGAGGTGTATCAGATAAAACAGAGGGAAGTGGGTAAGGCAGTGTGGGGAGCAATTAAAGGCAAAAACAGAGGAAAGAATAGCCAGAGGGGTAGCAAAGGACGAGGACAAGACTTTCTTCGGGCATATATGAGAAGAGGAGATCAAAGGAAGGATAGTGAGGATAAGGAGGGTGGCAGAGGGAGATCATGCAGAGGAGGATCAGAAAAAGGCATCTTGAACAAGTGCTTCTGTTCTGTCTTCTCAGTGGGGGGGGAGACCCCCATTGGGGGGGGGGTCACAAGTCCATTTACAGAAGGAAGAGTCCTGAAGGGACTTGTAAATCTGAAAGTGGACAAGGCCATGGGACTGGATGCGATACACCCAAGGGTGTTAAGGGAACTCAAGGAGGTGCTTGCTGCTTCACTGGTGGCCTTATTCAACAACTCGCTGGAAACAGGAATGGTTCCAGAGAACTGGAGGAGAGAAGACATAGTTCCTCTCTAGAAGCGTGGCAACGGGGAGGAGGCTAGCAACTATAGGCCAGTGAGTCTCACCTCAATGGTGGGGAAGTTAATGGAAACTCTGTTAAAGGAAAGGGTATTGGAATATCTTGAATCCAGTGGGTTACAAGACTAAAGGCATTGTGGATTCTCATTGGGGTTGGGGGAGGCAGAGTCTGACTGGCCCACCTGGATACCTTGAAATTTCACGGTAGGCCCCTCTCTGTTGGGTACCTGGTCACCTTCAAAACACTGAAAAATCTTTGCAGTTACCATCTGTTTCTAATTGAATAGGATATTTGGGCACTGCATGTCGCTCTGTAAGATGCAAACATATCCATAGATGTGAGTGTGTCACCCTGGGCCTTCCTGTTGATTTTCCAGGTGGGTCCCTTATCAACTTTCTGCGTAGGCCCTCTGTATCCCAGTCTGACCCTGGGAGGAGGCATGCCAGACAAAGCTGAGTGATTATTTTGACCGAGTGACCAGAGAAATAGATCGGGAGGGCAATGGATGTGGCCTACTTTGGACTATAGCAAGGTGTTCGACACTGTGCCACATAGAAGACTAACAGAGAACTTGGGCAGTCTAGGGCTGGGGTCCAGACTGGTAAACTGGGTAAAAACTGGTTAATGGATAGATAAGAGAGGGTGGTTGTAAAGGAGACCCTCCATCCTGCTGAGATGCTTCTGACCACAGTGCTCCCAGCTGCAGACTTCAGAGGTTCCTGACCAAAGATGACTCTCCTGTCAGCAAACACCACTCCAGAAGGCAGACTTCAGCCACACATCACCAACATAGTAAAGGGCAACCTGCCACAGCCACACCTCCTTGCATAGGAGAACACTACAGCACGGTAACAATAAGGGGACACAGTATGTCGGGTCTTAAAATGCCTTACTAATGATGAATGCTGTTTGAATGATAAGTGGGATATTCAGTGCAATTAAAGTTTAAACGGGTGTTTAACAAACATGCCAACTAACTAAAGGTTTTATGGCCCATGGAATAAGGCTTTTCCTAAACTTCTTAGTTCTTCCTGTTATTCTCTTCCACCTCCCCTGTTTCTCAGAGAATAGTCACACTTACCGACTGGGGTCAAAAGTGTGTGCAAATTGGGCAGCCCCATGGGTCCTTGGCAGTACATGTTGGTGACCTGGGTTTGAAAGCAAACCCAGGTTGTAGGAGTCAGGTGGGCAAACTGGAGAGTCCATGCTGCAACATCCTAGCCTTGGGGAGGGTGGGGCTGCATTCTGCCACTGCAACGACACCATGTACATTCGAGGCTAAGGCATAGCGTGGGTGTGGGCCATGGCAATAAAATGGGTGGAAAATGGCAGCTGCCTGGATGGCAGAACTGATTCTTATAGGTCTCGCTCCCCTACCGGATCCCAGTGTAGAGGGGTAAAGATAATTGGATGTTGGGACTGGTAATAGGCCAGAGCTGGGGAGACTGGTGGGGAGAATAAATACAATAATAAAAATGATAACGGTAACGCATGTCCTTTTTTCCCCTCTGCATGCGAAGACCATTTATACAGCAAAGAGGTCTTTACACGGAGCAGCCTGTAAATGTATGAACGTTCTACAATCTAAATTTTGTGAGCTGCATTCAAATAAAAAAAATGGCCTTATAATGTCAGTGACTGCCGCATTATAGAGTTGTACGTGATGTTGACAAATTCGTTCAAACCTTCTGGTGCCTTCTTATCCAGATTTCCACTTTGTATAACAATACACCTCTTTATCCAGTTTTCCACACATATAAATACTGTATAGCAGGTTGAATTCACATCTTGCAGATTTAGCACAACCCAACCTGCTATACATATTAGCGTTAGGTAGAAATCACGCTGTAGTGGTACTGGAATGGCTGTAATTGACAGCAGTATTTAGCTAGTCTCAATCTCCCAGACCGACTTCACTTAGTCATCTCAGTGTAAGCATAAATATCCTTTGGAGACGAGTGCCTTGGATGCCGAGGAACTTTCAGAGAGCTCTGGTGTGGAGCTTCATTTCGTGGCGTCAGCGGTAAGAGAACTACAGTATCTGGTAGTGCTGAGCTGAACGTGGATCTAAAGCAGCTCCCTAAGCTAAGCTAAGACTAGGCATTTCTTTTTCTTTTAGAAAGAAGAGTCACATTAGGGCATTTAAAGCGTGGTGACTGAATTTGCAATACTCGATGACTGCTGCTTGCTTAGAAACTGGGGTGGCTGTGAATGAGCTAATGATCGCGCAGTATTGTCCTGGTAGGTAGAGAATGGGCTGTGAATGGCATAGCAGTTGAATGTGGCAAATCTGTGAATGGCAATTAAATGGGTGCCCCAGTGGTGTGACTAAGTCTTGAAATTTCTCTGCAATGTGTGATTGCCACCCCACCCTTCTCACATCACAACTCGCTGACCTTCTCAGCACAGCTTCAGTATAGGTTTGCATTCAGGATATTATCGCTCCATAGACTTCACGCTTACTCTCCAGATAGTGAATATAGTGAAATATATTGGGACGCAAAATATACCTGCTATACAGTATGTATCTGATTAAAAATGCAGCGCCATGTCCTCTTCCTCATCTTTTAAATAATCCATTGATTTGGAACACCTGAAAGAAAAAAATACCCTGCAAACACTTAACTGCCTCCTTACCTTAGATTTGTGTGGAACTTAAACCGAGTCATGAATTGGGAAGCTGACTTTTGACTAGTTAGTGTGTCCCTTGTAATCACTCTGCTGCCTTTTGTCCCTTTTATTTCCTGTTTGTGCCTTCCTCGGTCCCGATCCTGCTTCATCTCTCTATGTCCCCTTCATGAGTTTTTGATAATAATGAAGCACATGAACTCGAAAACAGCAATGTCAAAACTTGTGCTGCGATTTCAATGATTACACAAACATTGTTGTGCATGTCTCTGTAAATCCTGCCCAGAAAATCTAAGTGAAAATGTGCTGTTATTCTGTGATACTAAAGACTGTCTTCAGTTAGCTCCTGAAGGACAGCAGTACTGGCAAACAGCTATTTGGAGTGTTTAAAAGTTCTCACCAAAACTGCAGGCAGTTGAATCTCCCACAACTGCAGCCCAGCTCTGACAGCAGCCATGGGGGATTCTTGGATTCCTGTTGTAGGCAAATATTGGGATGGGAGTCTGCAGGATCAACCAGATACAGCAGCAGAAAGGTGGCTACTAGGAATGCACACTCAGAGTCATCGCAACACATACAATCAAAAAAGCACAGTCGTGGCTGCACCAAGTTGGTGAAGAAACCATTAAACTTGGTTCATTTAAAAATCAATTTATTCAAACTGACAGAGTAAATAACGTAGCCACTGCAGCCCTAATACAAAACTGCCGAACGCTGTGATCTCACTGACGCTTTCTCAAGGCATATACCTGTGAACACACAACTAGTTTATAAAGACATAGCTTAAAGTGACAGTAATGCTTTATTTATACAAATATCAGCACAATGTAAAAATAATATAAAAAGCAATATAAATACTCATTCCACCCTCATCACCAAAAGATAAACACCACGGTAATAAGTAGTCCATAATCAAAAAGGAAGGAAGGGCAAAGGGGGGGAAGGGGGAAGAGGGGGGAGGCAGAAGGAGGGGGGGAAGTGGGGAAAAGGAACAAGAGCAAAAGATGCACAACATCAGCAATCTCTATTACATTATAGAATTCATTCCAAATCCAAATCCTAATTGCTTTTATACTTTCTTCAAAAACGGAATCAGGCTAAACATAGCATTTAGCCCCTTTACTGAATGTGCTTGCAAATTGTATTGCCATTTACTTTCAGCCTTAAGCAATCTGTCATTAATGTCACCCCCTCGAATGTTGGGGGTATTTTCTCAAGCCCCTGAAATTTGAATTTCTGACCAGTTCTTTTTTGGAGTACATGAGCAGCAAGTGCATTAGTAGTATCTTTATTCTCAATACTACGTAGATGTTCTGACATTCTATTTTTTTTAATTTATTTATAATTTTGCAGTGCAAAAAACAACAAAATCATATAGCATAGGAGGAGAACATCAAACTGTCATAGAAATGGCAATGATATACAACATATATAAGCACCTCCCAAATAGTTACCACATAGAGGGAAGAACCCCATATTTATCAATAATACTCATTCCCACAGCATACAGCTTAAGAAGCATAAGAGGGAACCAGCAATAATATATTTATCATAACATCAAGTTCAAGCGCACCAGCTTGGTCTGCCGGTTAGTATAGTTCCCCGAGTAGCTATACCCTTTTACTATTTCAACGGATAATCTCCCATCCTTCCGAAGCCTTCTTATCAAAACAGAAAAAATAGCTTTTAAACTTAATACATCAAGGCACTAAATAAACACCTAGCGTGTTCCAGATCCAACATTAACAAAAATTGTACAGCAAAACAAGCTGTTTCATATAATTAGTCCCAAGTTTGAATCAGGTCTGTGACCGAGCCATAGCCCACCCATTCAGATCCAAAGTCTGTGATTTGTGGCCCTTACGAAGCAGGCTAAACAGGGCAACTTGACACAGGTACAGTCTCAGTTGTATTCCCCTGGCTAGATTAAAGCTCACTCAGTACAGTTGCTTATTTAGCACAGAAAACAGCCCCATACTAGCCAGAATTATGCTCCAACCCACTCTCACAGACCTCGTGTAGACTCTGGGCCATGGTGAACTCAACGCATTCTCTTCATCCGATGAAGCGACCTCTCCTCTTCTGCCTCCAAGTCTCGCTCAGTGGTCTTCACCATCTTTTCGGCATCCTTTGGGTCCTGGAATTGATACTGTCGCCCTTGCCAGGTAATTCTCAACTGAGCGGGAAAGAGAAGCTGATGCTGTATTTTATGGTGTCTCAGCCAGCGGCGGATTCCATCAAATCCTTTCCTCCTTATGCGGGTGCCATACACAAGGTCCAGAAAAATTTGTGTAGCGTTGTCCCCATAATACAGAGATTGCTTCCGTCTGGCCAAGGCAAGTACCCGATCTTGATTTTCGACTCCAGTACACACCACCAGGAAAGTCCGTGGTGTCCCCTTCTCCAATACATTCCGTCTTGGTGTGATTCTATATGCCTTTTTCACTGCTAGAGGGGAATCCTCATCTGAAAGCCCAAGAATCTTTGGGAGCATATGTCTGGCAAAACTCAGAGGGTCGTCTCCTTCTGCCGACTCCGCCAGGCCCAGTATACGTAGATTTCATTCTCGAGCCTGATTCTCCACCAATTCGAGTCGCTGCCTAAACAACGTGTTCTCTTTGATACGCTTTGTGGTGGCGCAGTCCTTCATTATAAGGTTTTCAGATTTCTGGACTGACTCTCACAGTTGTCCATTCTGGTCTCCAGGGCTGTTACTGGTGGTATAAGGGAGTCCAGTTTTTATCCATCACCTGTACCGATCTGACCAATTGGCTTAGGGTCGCTTGTATAGAGTCCAGAGAGGTGCCTGTCGGCACTGCTTCACTCGAGGCTGTCGCCTCACGAGTTCTGGGAGCCTCCTCCCTCTGACATTGAGCTTTTGGAGCAAAAATCGAGGAGGAGGCAGCAGCCCTCGATTTTGTCCCCATAGTCGCTGACTCTGAGACAGCACCAGGCACCCCAGTGCCCTATGTTCAGAAGATTAATCTAAAAATATATTTTAAATCAATATAAAGATAGAGGCCCAGGAGCTCAGGAGATGTGCTGTCTTGTAAACTGCTCAGCAGCGCTCCGACATTCTATTTGTAAACATCCTAATTGTTTTTCTTACATAAAACAGTGACAAACCCTCCTCCTTCCTCCCTTCTCCCTCCCTCCCCTTGCCCTTCCTTCCTTTTTAATTATGGACTATTTATTACTGTGGTGTTTATCTTTGGTGATGAGAGTGGAATGAGTATTTATATTGCTTTTTGTATTATTTTTATATTGTGCTGATATTTGTATAGATAAAACGTACTGTCACATTAAGCTATGTCTTTATAAACTAGGTGTGTGTTCACAGGTATATGCCTTGAGAAAGCGTCAGTGTGATGCGAAAATGTTCAGCAGTTTTGTATTAGGGGTGCTGCTGCTACCATTTTTTACTCAGTCAATTTGAATAAATTTAATTTTTTAAATGAACCAAGTTTAATGGTTTCTTCACCAACTCGGTGCAGCCACGCTTGTGCTTTTTTGATCAACCAGATACAGTCTATTCTACTGTGCTTGGGGATCTTAGTAATGACTGCTCCCCTTAATATTGTGGGCCCCACCTCCATCTTAAGGGACCATCACAAGCTTGTTGTGCTGTTGAGTTTGTGGCAGTCTCTTGCATGCAACTCCTTCCATGCCAGCACACATCAAAGTGCTCTAGTGTGTAGAAGGGGTCGGGGTTGCCATGCAGATAGCCCCACACTGTGGTTCACAAAAGTGTAGTAGCACTGTCCAGTTGGACACCGAGTTCTTAGCCTTCTGCCCTAAGAACTGTTTAGGGCAAGCAATAAGGGCGTTGCAACTCTGTCCCGGTGCACAGGCACATCAGGGTGACGGAGATTGGCAAGGCACCAGAATTGTCAAGGGACTCACACGTGCGCAACCAGGGATTGAGAGGGGCATCCAGTGGGCTACTAAGGACAGTCTGATGTGGCAGTGCAGGTTGGGGACTTGCTGGACCACCAGGGCTGATCTCATGGGCCACTGTGCGAGTTAATTGTCAGGCGACAGGCAGTTGTAAGGTATAGGGTAGGGGGAGATTTCACATTGTGCCAACAGACACATGGATTTATGTACAGTTCACCATGTGCATACATGTATGTGGTGGCATTCTGTGCCTATAATGCATGTTGTAGCATCAAGATGTCTTGATTTAAATCCACGGCACAGATCTAGAATTTTCAGTACAGCAGTTTTTTTCATTCCAGAATGGGGGGCACTTTTTGCCTTGTTCCTCAGAGTAAAAAATTGGGACTGAGAATCAGATGGCATGTTTTCACTTGGTTCACGCTGTGATGTTAGCGGCTCCTTTAGAAGTTTTTTCCCTTGCTCTTGGAATAAATAGTATTAGGAGCCAGTGTCAGGAGCCATTTCTTCCGGAGTCCTGGCTTCCGCAGCCTACCAAGAATAGATGCTGTTAGTGTGGGGTTTCTTTTCTTCGGTGCAGAGGAAATTTGAAACAGGATTCATGTTAAGATCTTTTAAAAAAACAGAAATAATCTAGTATGAGAAAAGATCTGGAAGCCTTCCCAAACTGACTGCTTTTTTTTTTTTTTGGCAGATTTGGTAGTACAGATTAAGAAACTGCAACACGAATTTAGTCTATAGCAGAAACATTAAATCTTGGATTTCGGCCCAGAAAAAAACAAAAAACAATACTACATTGAAAGCCTGTGATTTCTACCCCCCAATGCTTCATGGGGGTGCCACATCTAGCTTTATGTCTACGCCAAGATCTTTTTATTGACTGATTATTGTGATGTATGTATTTTTGGCTATGTTTGTACACTACTTTATTAAGCCTGTTTTTTTTTTTTCTTGTATGCCTGCTATTGTTTTTTTTACCTACACCATGTAAAACTATTGATATTATACCACCTTTTGTGTACTAGGATCTCCTTGTGAACGAGCTTGCTCAACGGAGCTTTCCTACAATAAACTTGAAACTTAAAAACTTGAAACTTCAAGCCTAGTGTTTTTTTCTTTAATGGCATGTCGCATCAGGTACAAGATTTACAATGATAAAATCGTCGAAATATCTAGAATTTAATTGACTGAGAAGCACACCTCTTTGTGTAATTATTGGCCCATAATTACATGGGCAGTAGTCCCAACCACCAAGTCAGCCAGCTCACAGGCAACACAATATTCATACACCCTTCCCCTCACAAATTAAATACAAGAAATTTTTTGTTTTAACTGGCTAGCCCACCCTCAATAAGTGTCATTTTCTTACTTTCTTTTTTTTAAGCATGCAGCTCCCTGACAAGTTCCTTCCATTGCCATTTCCGGCCCAACACCATTGAAACTTGCTCACTTTCATTGCTTGATTGGTAAGTTTATCCTCCTTCCTGTGCCTCCCCGAGACACACAAGTCCAAGGTCCACAGGGATATGTCTCGGCAGTGGGTCCACACCAAGAGCATCAGAGCAGGAAGTGCAGCCAAAGGTACCTCAAAAGCAGAAGAGGAAACAACGGTGTCAGTAACAGGCAAGGGGTGGCAAAATAATTAATACCACAGATGTGGGGTGGGGAAACTGCTGTTTCAAACAAGAGGAGTATTTAAAATCCAAACACTCATTTCGTAATTTTAATTTATGACTTTTCTCCTCTTTTTTTAAATGTTTTGTGTAGGATCCATTTTGTAAGTGCAGTAAGACACTTCGGGGGACGTGAAATTATGGTCAATAATCACACTTCTCTTTCATGTGTTTAAAGACACTCTGTGCAAGCACCTCATGCCTATCACAGTCAAAGGTGTGTGGTTATTCACCCATATTTACACACTCTATCATGTCTTATTGCACGTTTATAAATTAGAACATTCTAGACTTTGCAACAGATATTTTTTCCCAGTTAACATTTTCTGCTCCTCTGCTTCCCCAGCAAACCCTTTTCAGATGCCCCCCCCCCAACTCAGTCACCTACCTATTCTGGATCTTAACCCATCTCTTATCCAGTACTGCTGTGCGGTGGGTGGGTGCCGTGGTCAGTATTGTGGAGCCTGTGGGGGTGCCATTGACACCCTGCTAGTTGGGTTTTTATCCATCCGTTTTTCTCTCCCTCCTGAGGTCTGCTCAGGTGCAATGACGCACAGTCATGGGCTTGCACATGACACGCTTTCTGCGACAGGGCCCTCTACATGTGGCATCCACTGCTGTATCAGCTAGTGTCTACTAGCTAATAAGCATGCAGCTATAGTTATTGATTGATCGAATGATTTCTGTTTTACCAGGAAGGTGGACTGGATCAGAATGATCTGTTTCAGCCATGCCTGGGGATAACGGTTACAACAGGAGGAAGGCAATACATGTCATAATACACAATGCAATACTAAATACAAAAAATGTAAAATACATTTACAAGCAAAAATAGTATGTGCATTGTCCCCCATTCCTGAAGGAGGAGACCGAGAGCTGTCCATAAGATGCTCAGTCCTCCTTCCCCCAGCCGGCCCTGGAACAATCCGAATCTTTTTGAATCTGGGTCAGGAAGGAGAGGTGGAGTAACAATGGGGCGGACTCAAAACTGCTGTCACAGAGGCAACAAGCTTTTGTGCGAAGCAAATAAATAAAACAAACGAAAGGAAAAACACTATGGTTCTCAAAAGAGGTGTTGGGGAAGGTTAGGAGAAAAGATAGCATTCAGAAAGTATAAGGAATCACAGAAGGAGTAGGATAGAGAACTGTACCAGTTAAAGCAGAAGGAAGCGGGAAGGCAGTCAGAATAGCAAAGGCCCAAACCGAGGAAAGATAGCCAACTCAGTTAAGAAGGGGATAAAACCTTTTATAGTGCATTAGTGAGCGAAGAATGACCAAGGAGAGGGATAGTGAGGCTTAATTAAAGGGGGGCCCAGAGGGTGACAGTGAAAAGGCAGAGATACTGAACGAATACTTTTGTTCAGTATTCATAAAAGAAGGGGGGGGGGATACCTAAACCAACAATAGAAGCACTCTGAATAGGGGGTCGATACCAGTCCATTCACAGAAGAAAGGGTCCTGAAAGAACTCCTAAAACTCAAGGTGGACAAGGCAATGGGCCCAATGGGATTTACCCCAGAATTTGAAAGAACTAAGGGAGAACTATAGTGACACCACTGACTACCATTTTTAACAAATTATGAGAGGATGGTGTGGTACCTGAGAACTGGAGGAAGGTGGATGTTATTCCCCTTCACAAAAGTGGGAGCAAGACAGAGGCAGGAAACTACAGACCTGTTAGTTTGACGTCAGTGGTAGGGAAAGTGATGGAAACACTTCTGAAAGAAAGAATTATTGAATACCTAGAGGCCAGCGGGGCATAGGACCCAAGGCAGCATGGATTCACAGCAGGAAGGTCATGTCAGATGAAGCTAATCGATTTCTTTGACTGGGTGACCAAAGTAGTAGACAAGGGAGGGGCTGTGGACATGGCCTACCTAGACTTTAGCAAGTCATTTGACACAGTCCCACACAAAAGATTAATAAACAAGTTAGCCAGCCTGGGAGTGGGTCCCAGGGTGGTAGTCTGGGTAAAACATTGGCTGGACAACAGGATGCAGAGGGTAATAGTAAACAAAGTCCACTCCAAAGAAAGGGGGCTGCAGGGTACCGCAGGGTTCAATATTGGGGCTGGTCCTTTTTCAAATCAAATCAATCTTTATTTATAAAAGGCGCCTTTCTAAAACCAAGGCGCCTGTACAATGCATGATAAAACAATAAATAATTAAAACAATATTAAAATTAGACTTGACAACAGCATTCAAAACTCATTGTCTGCTCGGCTAAAAAGATATGTTTTTAATGTGTTTATAAGTGACATTGCAGAGGGACTGGAAGGAAAAGTATGCCTCTTTGCAGATGACACAAAGATCTGCAACAGGGTTGATACACAAGGTGAGGGGATGGAAAGGATGAGAAGGGACTTGGCAAGGTTGGAGGAATGGTCAGAAGTATGGCAGCTTAGATTCAGTGCAAAGAAGTGCAAAATAACGCTGGAAAGGAAACAAAAACCCAGGGGAAGAGTACATAATTGGGGGGGGGGGGGTACTAACAACAACAAAAATAGAAAGGGACCTGGGGGTAGTCATATCAGACAACTTAAAGGTAGGCAGGCAATGTGAGAAGACAGTAAGGAGGGCTGGGGGATACTGGGACGTATAGGGAGAGGCATCACCAGTAGAAAACAGGAAGCTGTCATCCCTGTGTACAGACAGTTGGCGAGACCCCATCTGGAGTACTGCGTGCAGTTCTGGAGACCCCATCTCTGCAAGGACATAGACAGGATGGAAGCAATCCAGAGGAGGGCAACTAAAATGGTGCAGGGTCTGCACCAGAAATCGTATGAAGAGAAACTAAAGAAGCTTAATATGTATACACTTGAGGAAAGGAGGGAGAGGGGGGACATGATAGAAACGTTCAAGTACCTCAAGGGAATCAGTAAAGTCCAAGAGGGTAGCATCTTTCAGAAAAAGAGATGTGCAAGAACAAGGAGGCACAGTTTGAAGGTGGGGAGACGACTCAGGGGCAATGTGAGGAAGTATTTTTTCACAGAGAGGGTGGTGGATGCATGGAACAGTCTCCTTGAGGAGGTCATGGAGTCAAAAACATTGGGGGAATTCAAGAATGCATGGGACAGACATAAGGCAATTATAGTGGGGGGGTAGGAGGAAGTAGGCTGCTGCTTAACTAGGATCTGCAGGTTATCCAATAGGTAGGGAAATGGGCAGACTGGGTGGGCCAAGCAGTCCTTATCTGCCATTAGAGTCTATGTTTCTATGGGTCACTGGCATAAAAAGCAGTAGAAAGCTAGTAGGACTTTCCAGTTTGGCCTTTTCCAACTCAGTGAGCAGTACCCAAGATGCAGCACATTCTGAAGTACCCATGTGGACTGTGCACCTTCTGGAAAAAGGACTGGGCCCATTTTTCAGTCACTGTAGGGGGGGATGCAAAATGGGTTCTTTGCACTCCCACATTGCGTGCGTCACATGAAAGTGCCATACACAGACTTGGGTGGCTGATGTAGGGGACATGGAGTCTCCTGTGCGACAGAGGCACAATGCAGATTTCTCGTCCAGATGGTAGTGGAAGCCACTGGGGTTGGCCCCCACTAATGCGAGGCATGCCTGTGACCATGGGTCAGCTTGATACTTCATTAACTCCATGTTGTAATGTCATGCTGAGCTGTGGTCATGGCGACAGGCAAATTGGTGTCCCGCTTAGGAGTCTCTCTCCTTCCAAATTTATCCTAGGATTATGGGCCCCTGCTGGTCCAGTGTTTTTCCCCCTACATGGCCAGTTCAGGATAGGTACAAGGAAGCATAGAGGGAGAAGTGCAGTGAGGTATACCAAGTAAAACAGAGGGAAGCAGGAAAAGTGAGGAGAGCAAAGGCGCAGACCAAAGAAAGGATAACCAAAGGGGTAGTGTGAAGGATCAGATACATAAGTAAAAGAGGAAAGCAGCGGAAGGGATGGTGAGGATTAGGAGGCAGAAGGATACTGCATAGAGAGGACCAAGAAAAGCTGCCATTCTGAACAGGTACTTCTGCTCTGTCTTCACAGTGGAGGGGGGATGGACCACTAGAAAGTAGCAGAAACAGAGATGGGGGGGGGGTGAGGTGGACACAAGTCCAGTTACAGAGTCCCGAAGGGACTTGCAGTGCTGATGATAGACAAGGCTATGGGACCAGGCAAGATATGCCCAGGGGTATTAAAGGAACTCATGGAGGTGCTAGCTGCCCTACTGACAGCCTTATTCAGCAGTTCAGTGGAAACAGGCATGGTTCTGGAGGACAGAAGAAGAACTGACTTGATCCCTCTTCATAATAGCAGCAGCAGGGAGGAGGCTAGCAACTATAGTCTGGCCAGAACAAAAAATCAAGGTGCTGCATCAGGCTGTTGTCTGATAAAACAAAATGGCAATATTAAATATACACTGAAAGTAGAAAATAGAGTTAGAACTGACGTTTCAATCATAGATCTTCAGGAATTATCTAACTTTGCCCAATGTTTCCTTTTTGATAATTTCTGAAGACCTACTGTATGGTCAAAACGTCAAACCCAACTCTTTTTTTCTATTTTCATCATGCATTTAATATTACCATTTTGTTTTGTTTATAGGCTGGTCTGTCTTACTGCAGTGGTGAGGAAACTAATGGAAACTCTGTTAAAGGAAAGACTGGTGGAGTATCTTGAATCCATTGGGCTGCAAGACCACAGGCAGCATGGATTTATGGGTGGGAGGGTCATGCCAGATGAATCTGATTGATTTCCTTGACTATGTAACCAGGGAAACAGATCAGGGGAGGGCAGTGGACGTGGTCTTATCTGTATTTTAGCAAGGCCTTCAGTACTGTGCCGCATGTCACACTGATAACGAAGCTGAGCAACCTAGGGGTGGGATCCAAAGAGGTGAATTGGATTACAAACTAGATAAAGGATAGGCAACATTTGGTGGTGGTTAATGGCACTCGCTCTAATGATGGGAGAGTAACTAGCCGGGTGCAGCAGGGCTCAGTATTGGGATCAATCCTCTGAAATGTCCATAAGTGATATTACAGAAGAACTGGAAGGGAAGATGTGCCTTTTTACAGAAGATACCAAAACCTGTGACAGGGTAGACACTATGGAGGGGATCGAGAGAATGCCCGGGGTTCTTGGGAAACTCTAGGAGTGATGAAGAGCAGGACAGTTGGGGTTCAGTGCCAAAAAGTGCAAAGTCCTGCAGCTACGGCATACGAAAACAGAAACCGAGTATAAGATGGAGGGGAGATACTGACAGTAGGATGTTGTGAAATTATATTTCGCTAACGAAATTCCCGTGAAATTGTTTTGCTGTGTGAAATATTTTGTGAAATTCACCCATTACACAAAATATTTTGCGGGGTGCAAAATATGGAATTTCGCCCGAGGAAATGCAAAATTTCGCCGTTTTGCTGGTGAAAATGCGCCTTCTGCAGGTGAAATTTTGCCTTCCACAGACAAAACTCAGAATTTCGCTTCTGCAAAAAATTTGCGAAATGGGTGGATTTATCGAAATATTTCGTGTAACGAAATTTGCCAGTTTCACACATCTCTAACTGACAGTCTCTAAGCAGGAAAGGGACCGTAGGGTTATCATAGCTAACTACTTCAGAGTGGCAGAGCAGTGTGACAGAGCAGTGGGTAGGGCTAGTAGGATGCTGGGATGCATAGGGAGGAGTATCTCCAGTAGGAGGAGAGAATAGTGTTGCCACTGTATCGCTCACTGGTTAGACCCCCACCTGAAGTACAGTGTCCAGTTTTGCAGACTGCACCTCAGAAAGGAGATAGGGTGGAGGCAGTCCAGAGGAGGGCAACTGAAATGGGCAGGGTTTGCATGAGACGCCCTATGAGGAGAGACTGAGGGATCTTGACATGTACACACTGGAAGAGAGTGAGATGGGACAGAAAAGAGACCTACAAGCAGGGTCGCAGTAATGGGGGGGAAGTGGGGAAGTTGTCCGGGGCCCCGAGCTCAGGAGGGGCCCACCTGAGGAGCTGGCATTACGCTTGGCATTAGCTGGTTTGGAAAACAGGGGCCCATTTCCATTGACGTGTCCTGGGCCCCAAAATTCATAGCTGCAGCCCTGCCTACAAGTACCTCACAGGAGAGGAGTCTTTCAAATGTGAGGGAGCACTGGGACCAGGGAGATGTGATGAAGCAGGACAGGGGTAGTTTAAGAGGGATGTGAGTAAGTACTCCTATATTTCACTGAAAGGCTGGCAGACATCTGGAACAGACTGCCAGCAGTAATGGGGAATGAAAACAGTGGGGCCCTTCAAGCATGCATGGGATAGACATAGGGGTATATTAGTAAATGGGCAGGGAGAAGTGAGGTTGCCAGAGACCAGTTAGTGTCTGTGGAGACAGACTAGACAGGGACCATCTGGGCCGACTTGGTGGGCCAGGCTGTCCTTTTCTGCTGACAAATTCTATGTTTCTAGCACACTGATAGTCCTGTGAACCTGTTCATGCCTCCAAAGGTAAGCAGTCTAGTGGTCCAGTGGTTTCCCCCTCAACCCAAGTGCCACTCTTACCTGGTGTCCACCTCTCCTGATGAAGCCCAGCTTTCAGGTTGGGGGGGGGCTGTGTACCATGGTACACTGCAGTGCCTGTCATCGCCGGCTTCTAGCAGGCAGTAAACAAGTGGCTTGGGAAGGGTCTTCATTAGTTTGTGACTGGCCTGAGGCCACTTTATGAACCTCCTGCAGTGACTGCTGTGGATGCTGGGGTTTCGACATCTGCTTAGCGTGGCTCAGTGGGGTCACAAAGCATCAGCCAGCTCAAATGGAAAATACTGATCTTCTGGGGTATTTCAGTCACCAGGTTACACCGTAGGAACTTCACCATCGGTAAAGCAGGATCCAAATGGAAGATTTTTAGCAGTACCATTGAGGCCGCCCATGCCAACATCGCCTGCCGATGTCACCAACCCTATAAAAGCATGAGCAGCCCAGCTCCCTCCTCAGTTTTTTCCCGCTCGACTCTGTTTGCATGGGTCTCCGGGAAGTTCAGATGCAGTTTTGCACCATTTTGCCTACGATGTTTCTTTACTTTAGTATTTTGAATCTCTTAAATACGAGATTTAATTACCTTGTTTTTTTCAAGATTTACTTCCTCCACTTCTCTTTCCCGTTGCTGCAGAAAGAAGATTGCCTCTTCAGACAACCATAATCTCTGTGTCTGCTGTCTTGTGACTGACCACGACACCTCCAACTGTGAGCTCTGCCAGAAATTCAACCAGACAACCCTCCGGCGACACCAAAAAGGCTTTGAAGAAGTTTCTCATGGAGCAACAGGTAGCCAGTTCTGGGCAGGGGTTCTTTGTGGTCCCTCCTTGCCAGTCGCTGGTAGGTTCATCAAGCTCCCAGGCCTCAAAAGTGGAACAAGTCCTCGAAGGAAAGGTCACAGAAAAGACCGTGAGCAGGACTGCACCCCCAGCGGCATTCCCGCTCCCTGATGGCTCCTTCTTCATCTTCCAGGGGTACCCTGTCGGTTGCAGCTGCACTGGCGTCCTCTGCTGCCCAGTCCTCTGCTCCTAGCAGGCTCGTAATGGTTGTGCCACCTTCCGCTGTTCACGGAGTCTGGCCGTTGACCCTCAGGTCATCGGCCTGCAGTCTGTCAACCCTCTGGTCACCAATAACAGCCCCTCTGTCGAGGCCTGATGCTTCCCCAGGCCCACAGCCGTTGGGCTCCTCGTGCTGTCAAATCCCGACGGACGGTTCATCACATCCAGTGCCTATGAACCCTCCACCGTCAATGCAACCATCTCCTGCCTTCAACCTCAATGATATTTTGGCCGGGATCGCTACAGCCCTTTTGTGCCAGTTGGGCTCATACAGATCAGGGTCCCCGGTGCAATCGATGGCCCTGTCGTCGATGCCTCTTGGACCTCCTCGCTCTGTGCCTTGTAGGTGCTGTTGGTACCTTGCTCGTTGGACCTTGAGTTGGAGCAGGTCGATGTCAAGGATGGATACCACCCAGACCTGATTCTACCTGAGGAAGAGCTTCTTTCCTCAGACAGGTCCACTGCATCTTCAGGTAGCGAAGACTCTGTCAAGCATACTCATAGGTCCCTTCCTGAAGATCCAACTTCTTTAACGTGATGAAGTAGCTGTCCTCAGCCATGAGCTTTCACACAGAGGAGGAAGATGCTACCAGATGGGACCTGATGAACTTCTTGGAGATCCCAGAATCTCCCCTAGGTCATTCCTTCCATCCTTCCTGCCTTGAGGAATGCCACTACTGTGGCCTGGTATAGGCCAGACATGGTACCTGCCATGCTCCGTTGGGTGGATAAGCTTTTTTGTGCCCTCCAGAGCCTTCCCTACTGAGCTGCTCAGCTGGAGACCAATTTTGTGGTCATTAAAACTGCACACAACAGGTCCAAGGTGCCCAAGCACCTTGGTTCCCTCCCCCCTGACAAGGAATTCAGGTGGGTTGACCTTTGGGGTAAGAGGGTCTTTGCCTCCTCCACCCTGGGGCTTAGGATTGCTAACTATCTTTTGCATATGGTCAGGTACCAAAATACCATCTGGAAGAAGGGTAAGCGGCTGCTCCTCCCAGACTCTTCCCAGAAACAGGAGTTTCTTAAATGCTTACAGACTGCAGAGGACATTAGTAAGCATCTCCTTAGGGCCTTATCGACATTTCAGACACTGGTGCCAGGGCTGCTGCCACGAGCTTTTGCCTTTGTAGGCACTCCCGGCTGAGAGTCTCTGGGTTTGCAGCGGATGTCCAGCAGAAGGTGCTGAATGCCCCCTCTAATGACAAACCAGGTTGTTTGGGCCAGATGTCCAGGACATCATCTCATCAGTGACTTGCAGGCATCTGGTAGGGCTGTCAAGTCTGTCCATTCTTTTTATCATATGCATCCTAGGAGCAGACAGTGCCTGCCCTTTCATAAGGTGTTGTACAAGTCCGTAGCCAGCTCCTGCCCCCAGGGCAAGAGAAAGGTCTCCTCCACCCTGCCCACTCCTTCCTCCGGCACTGCCACAAAGTAACCCAGAGGCAACGGGCCAGCCCCGGCAGATGGATCCGCTTCTGCATGACTCCTTGCTGGACCCCCCTTCTGTTCCCTGTCCAAGAAGTGGTGGTCGGAGGACGGTTCTCTCTTCATCTCAATCAGTGGAGAACCATCACTTCAGATGCCTGGAGTCTTCAAATTATAGAGAAGGGTCACACTCTGGAACTCATACAGTTACCTCCAGAGACTCCTCCTATACCCTCCACTTACCCCCCAACCTACCTAGCGGTTCTGTGGGAGGAGGTACAGTCCCTTCTGCGGAAAAGAGCTATAGAGCCTGTGCCCGGGCACCAAAAGAACAGGGGATCCTATTCCAGGTTTTTCCTGGTCCAGGAAAGGACCAGAGATCTGAGGCCTATTGTAGATCTCAAAGACCTCAATCTTTTTACCCAGTACAAAGAATTCCGCATGGTCACTCTGCCAGGTCTGCTGTCCCTACTCAAGTAGTGCGACTGACTGTGCTCCCTGGATATGCAAGATGCTTACCTGCATATCTTCATGTTTTCTCTGCACAGGTTTCTCCGGTTCCTTTTTCAGGGTGAGCATTACCAATTCAGCATATTGTCCTTTGGCTTGCCCTCTGTGCCGTGAGTCTTCACAAAGTGTTTAGCAGCAGTAGCTGCAGTTCTCCAAAGAGAAGGTCTGTACATTTTCCCCTACCTGGAAGACTGACTCCTCAAGGCTGCGTCCAGGGATCAGCTCCTCCAGACCCTGGAGAGGACCCTCCAACTGTTCCTCTCCCTGGGCATCACGGTCAGCCTGCCCAAGTCCATCTTGATCCCATCCCAGAGGCCCCAGTATATTGGACCAGTTTTGGAATCTGCGCAAGGCAGAGCCTTCCAGCCCCTCAACAGGGCAGAGTGCCTCATTGCCCAGGCTCAGGAGGTCACCTGGATCCATTACATTCCTGCAAGGGTGTACCTGAGGCTATTGGGCCTTATGGCTGCAGCCATTGCCATGGTCCCCTTGGCCAGAGTGCACATGTGGGTGCTCCAGTGGACACTCGGGTTGCAATGGGATCAACGCACAGATGACCTGGAACAACTAGTGCTGGCCTCCTCCCTAGTCTTCAAGGCACTCCAGTGCTGAATGGACCTACAGCACGTGCTACAGGGGGTTGCTTTTCAGATCCCTTCCCCCAGTGGATCCTCACCACAGTTGCCTCTGGTTCAGGCTGGGGTGCGTTCCTGGGTCCCTTTCAGAATCAAGGGACATGGTCTCAGACCTAAGTGTCTCTGCATATCAACATCCTGGTGATGCAGGTGGTCCGGTATGCCTTGCAGGCTTTTTCAGAACCATCTCCTTCCAGGCCACCTGTTGATCCGGTCAGAGAGTCTCAGTGTTGTCTACTACATCAGTATGCAAGGGGGAACGCACTTACACCCCGTGTGCAGGGAGGCTGTGATAGATTGGTACTGGGCACTGGATCACAGTCTGATTCTCTCAGCAGTCCACATCCCAGGCGTAAAACACCCTGGCTGACAGCCTCAGCCGGACTCAGTCCAGCATGCATGAATGGGAGCTTCTTCCTCCATCGCAGAAGATCTGTTCGCCAGATGGGGTCGCCCAAAGTTTGACCTTTTGTGTCCCCACTCAGCGCAGAACTTCTTATGTCTGCTGGCTAGATCCATGGCCTGGAGTATTCTGGCGAGACACGTTGTCCCTCTCCTGGAGTGGGAACTCTCAACGCCTTCCTCCATTTCCTCAAAGGTGCTGATAATTCTGGTTGCACCATTCTGGCCACAGCAGATATGGTTTCCATTACTGCAGCAGTTAGTGGAGGAGCCTCCAGTTCCTTTGACCCTCTGCAGGGATCTGGTGATGCAGACTCGGGGCCCTGGTCCATCTGGGAACACGTAATAACAGTGAACCAAAATGAGCGACTGCAAAAAGAGCGACTCATTTTGGGCACTGTTATTAGCGGCTACTGTGCACAGTATCCCCTGGATACGAATGCGACCGCAGGGGAAGGGTGAACGGAAGCGAGGAATAGCAAGGGGAAGGGGAGGGACAGGGAAAGGGTTTTGGGGGATTGCTGTACCTGCTGTTGCTGAGCTAGCTGTGTGGTGTGGGTGACTAGCTGGGGCACTGCAGGTACAGGGTTCCAGACTGGCGAGCGACTACATTTTCCCACAGCTACAAGCTGCGGCACTTAATTTTTTGCGATATCCGGATTTTTGCCCCATCCCCGACATGCACCCCGGGAGTTGTTAATCTTAATTCCAGGTGGTGAGAGGGGCACAGTCCCCCGCCATAACACTTTTTTACATTCTGGATGTTGGTTGCTTTTATGTGTATATTGCCCATGTGCTTTTGGCAATATACACTCGCTATAATAGCGATCGCTGTTATGACATGGAACCGCCCATCTGAACCTCAAGTCCCTTCATCTGCATGCTTGACTCCTGAGGACATAGCCATTGCCTGGTTTGGAGTATCCCAGCGGTAGCGGGTGTCCTCGTAGCAGCCTCAAAGCCCTCCACTAGGGCCATGAAGTGGAAGAGGTTTGCCATGTGGGCTGCCAGACATCATTTAGACCCTTTCACCTGTCTGGTGACTCAGATTCTGGACTACCTGATCTTCCTGTCTGACTCAGACGTCCAGTACTCCTCCCTCAAGGTGCACCTGTTTACCGTTTCTGCCTTTCACGAGCCTGTTGACGGCCGTACTGTGGCTCAGTTAGAAGTGTCCCATACTTTTCTCAGGGGCATCCTGTATCTGAAACCCCCAATCTGTTCTCCTGTCCTGGCTTGGGATTTAAATTTTGTTTTGGAGAAATTGACCCTGTCTCTGAGCCAGCCGTGACTTGCGAGCTACGCTTTCTTTCCTAGAAAGCATTATTTTCAGTTGCTATTTCTTCTGCTCAAAGGATTTCCGAGCTTCAGGCTCTCTGGTGTGAAGAGCCGTATTTTGGTGTTTCACAAAGACAGGGTGTCTTTGCACTAATCCTAAGTTTCTCCCTAAGGTGGTGTCTGAGTCTACCCTGAACCAATCTATCTACCTTCCAGTTTATTTTCCGGAGCGTGCCATTCCAGTGGAAGTATTGCTCCATATTTTAGATGTGCACAGAATTTTGAAATATTATCTGGTACAAACCAAGGACTGCAGAAAGTCAAAGCAGCTTTTTGTTTCTTTCACTCAAGGAAGAGAGGGCGCCAGGGTTTCTAAACAGTGATTGTCAAAATGGCTGGCCAATTGCCTTTTGTTCTGCTACAACAAGCATGGCAAAGAGTTGCCAGAGGTGGTGAAAGCCCACTCCACAAGGGGCATGGCTACCTCTGTAGCCTGTCTCAAGGGGGTCTCAGATGCTGACATTTGCGCTGCTGCCACCCGGAGTACCGTCCATACTTTCACGAAGCATTACAGTCTGGAGATTGCTTATAGAGCTAGAGCAGGTTTCGGCAGGGCTATTCTCCAGGGCCTCCTGTCCTAGGCTGTAGTTGGCCTTCCTCCCAGACTGTCTTGCTGCATCTGTAACTGCTTGGGAATCAGTACGGTGTGATCTGATTACTGAGATACCCCCGATGAAGGTAAAACAGTTGCATAAGAACTTACCGTAACAGTAGATCTTCGAGGGGAATCTGTCATCAGGTCTGCCTTCCCTTCCACCATCCCCCTCCTATGGGACTTTCATCCCAGAACTGGCCAACTGGTGTACCCAGCCTTTTATTTTGGCCTGGGCACCTCTCTCTCTCTCTCCCTCGGTTCCCCATGGCTCTGTTTGCTCCCTTAGTCTCACGCTGAAAGAACTGAGAGGGAGCAGGACCACTCATGCCTTTATAGGTTTGATGGCATAGGCAGGTGACATCAGCATGGGCAGCCCCAGTGGTACTGCTGAAAATCTTCCATGTGGATCCTACTTCACTGCAATGAAGTTCCTATGATGTGACCTGATAACTGAGATCCCCTTGAGAATCTACTGTTACAATAAAGTAAATTCTTATGTAACTGTTCTTTTGGAGCAAGCTGGATTGACTGAGAGTTTGGCTGAGATTTTTTTATTAGTCAGGACAAGTGGTGAATCCTGAGAATCAGTGTTATTTGTTGTGCTCTGCCCATCATATTTGAATTTCTCTGCAATCCCTTTCAGTTGTAATTTCTGAAGAGACTACAAATAAATATTTAATACATAAAACATATGCCTGGGAATAAGGGAACTTAATGTTGTTTTTCTGATGTATGCTTCAGACAAAAGAACCCAGTGTAGAGTTGCCATACTTCTGTGTGGTTTACCAGCTTGAACATGGACCATATCTTCGTTTTGTAGTTCTGAGCGGACCACAGGAGCCAGGGGCTGAGATTATAAAGCCTGAGAATGGCAGTGTCTCCTGTTCAATATTAGCATGGTGGTTTGCCACCCTGTATTTCTCAACACATTTTTCAAGTTTTGCTTGCCCTACCCTGTATTATACAGCATAGTCCACTTATAACGGACACCTGTGTACTGGACAGATGCTTATAGTGGACAGTAAGCATTTGCCAAAGGCTGGTTTCTGTTCTCCCAGTATATTTTATCTGTTTACAGCATCTTATTTTCCATCTGTAGCAGATAAGCTGTGCTCAGATCAGCAGCTGAGTTTAGTGCTTAGCTGATTGTTAGTGCCTCGTGGTGCCTGGCAGGCTCGCAGCAGGAAACCGGCTGTTTAGCAATAAACCCAAAACAATATAGGCAGCTAAAGTAAATAAATGGAGCCAAATGCAAGGATGTACTCACTCAGAGCAGACAGCAGCATGGCATCACCATCGCTGTTAGGCTCTCATACAAAATACCACGATGCAAGCAGGATAAAAGTCCCGAAAAAACTTTATTTTGGACACCAGCACCCTGATGTGTGTGCCCCTCCCCAAGAACAGCCCAACGCTATCGCACTAACACTGCACTTTCCCAAGGCTCAGAAAACCAGTACAGTGCACTACTCTGTGACTATGCTGTGATCACAGAGCACAAAGCTCAAGAATGGGGGAAAAATGCTAATAAAAATGTAACTATTGATTTTTATTTTTATTTTGTGTGTGTTATTTATCTCCCCTGCGCCCCCATCTGCCACTCCTTCAGGCCAGTTGCCAAGGATACTGACCCCCGCGGCTCCAACGCCGATTCCTGACCCCACATCGCAGCCACCTCAGGGTAACCCGACAAAACCCTTAGTCGGGTGGGTCCTCCTCTTCCGAGGATTAAGGGTCTGGCGGCCAACGGTGTTGGCCCTGGGTGCTGCTGAGGTCGAGTCGGCTTCTCGGAGTGCCAGGGAGGCACTGGTCCAGGCGGCCATCATCCAGCAGTTTGGAGATGCCATTTTCTGTGTTTTTCCTCCTCTGATTCCCCTGTGCACGCATCTGTATTGTCCCTGGTCTCCACGGGGCCGCTACAGAGTGATGCTCTCCTAACTCACCCCAAGGAGGAGAGCAGTTCTCTGGACGCTCAATCCTTCTCCTTCCCTGCCGACCCTCCAGCACCTGAGTCCGCTCCCGAATCCAGGTCGCTGGTATGGTTTAAGCTAAGGCGCCAGCACCTCAACCCTCTGGGCCACCGGGCCAGCGTGATTTTGATTTTTAACAGCACAGTATAGCATAAGCACTTACTTACCTAATGAAACACACTACAGTATTTACATTTCAAGACCTTTTCATGCCCTACTCAAATCACCCCCTTAAAAAAAACTAAGAAACAAACTCCGAAATAAAGCACAGTCATGTGCTAACACAGTAGTGCTACATAATGCCAACATTGACACATTATAGAAGCAATAAAAAGGTCTGAAAGTGAAATCACAGTTTCAGTAGACGCCAGTTATAATGGACACATTGGGTGACCATGGATCAGTCCATTATAAGCGGGTTCTACGATCACATAGTCTGTTATAAGTTGGTTCCACTCTACATCTTTCATTGTCATAGTACTGCATTTGCTTTTAAGTCCACTCATCCAACAGTACAAAGTTCAAAGGAATCCTAAGAAAAGTTCCCCATCCCCCACCCCACCTCATCGCTGTTTTCACCACTGCTGCTTTGTTATTTTTGAGTGGTGGGGAACCATGAACTGGAATATGAATTGCTGGGAAAAGCAAAGCCCAAACCACATTTCCATACTTGAGATTTGTAGCTGACAATCTTGTAGACAGTATAGGGCCTGGAGGGCAAAGCTCACTTAATCGGGTCTCAATGGGCCCACCATAGCAGAATAGCGGTTGATTTAATGCATCACCACTGCTTTGCTGGAGTTCTTTCTTCTGTATTTTTATTTTCAGTTTAGTGAACATACAGGAATACGCTTGATACATGTGATATACATTTACTTTAACATTCTTTTGGTAGTAAAAGTCATTACCTGTATTATTACATTGTGCCTACCCTGGAATGTCATGGGCACAACCAGTACGTAGATAACTATAGGTACATAGATGTGGAAGGCAGAAAAAGGCTCTTGACTCATCCAGTCTGCTCACTGTAGCTGAATTCTGGTTATGCCCTTTACAGTTTTTAAGCTGAAAGTCAAAAGCCCTACAGCAGGTCTGGTTCAGTGGCACGGAGCGGTGGGGAAGTCACTCAGGCATGCTTGCAACTGGGGTTCGTGTTCTAAGCCTGGGATAACAGGAGCTAGTGCACTTGGAAACAATACTGTACGAGTGCACACACTGTTGCACCTCTCCCCACTTCAGGACATTTTCTTGCATTCATTCCCAGTGAGGGATGGGGAAGTAGGAGCAAGAAAAGTGGCAATAGATAGCCCTATCCAGGTTGTATTCGTGACCGTCTCTGCGCTTCATCCTACATCACTGAGCTTCCTGTGCACCTGACTCCACTGCCTCTGGCTGGCATTCCTCGCCGATGTGTTCCTACTCAGGCAGCAGCAGATGGAGGCCTTACAGGATGGTAACTGCCAAAGCCTGGGGACATCGAATCACGGGGTGTGTCTAAGGGCATTTATTTGATTTTTTTTTTTTTTTTTTTAATTGGTGAGTGGGAAAGGCACACTGAGCAAAGGCTCTTTTCCAGAAGCCTGATAGCATTTTGGCTGTCACCTGTACTTTTTAGTCAAATCATTCAAATGTTAGCCAAACTATGAAAAAATCATTGAAATGTAATCTCAATCTGCGAACTGCAGTATCAGTTTAGCTACTTGAATGATGTTATTTGTAGCTAAATGCAGATGTGCTTAAGAAAACACAATTTGTCTAGGGTTAAACAGAGCAATAAGTGTCAGTAGTCGCTTATTGAATTTCAGATTACTAATCAAGGCACATTTCCTCTTAACCTGCCTCTCCGTACTTTCAGTTGGTTAGATTTGGGATGGGGATACCTCTACAAGGCATAAATTAGTTTTGGAAACTTGATTAGCAGTATTTGCTAATCAAAATCATTTTGATTAGCAACCAGCCAGGTCTGAGGAGCAGTTTCACAAAATGGTTATTTTATCTATAGGACATAGTCCAGCACATACCTCTCAATTGTCACACATTGCGGTCGTCACTCATTTTATTCCTCAGAAATCCTCTGCCCCACAAGAAGATGAGGACATTCCACATTTCCCACTGAGACTTTAAAGCAGAAATTCATAATTATCTATTATGCTCTGTTATTAGCGAATATTATTAACATTAGTGCACTTGACAGTGATAGTGTTCTGAGTTTGCAGAGTGCAAGTTTGGTGATGTGTCACACATTTTGCTCATTTGTCACACATCTTGTCACACATTTCAGAGAAGAAGAGTTGAGAGGTATGGTCCAGCAGAATGCACTTGTGGGGAAAAAGTGTAAAACTGCAAGATACATTATAGCAGTGCTGTACTTTTTACCACAATTACAGGAAAAAAAATCCTGCAATTTAGAAATGTTATTGTAATGCAGCAAATCAGTTGATTAGGGACTTCTGCTGATCAAGGCTGCACTTGATTAGCAAATCGCATTTTTTGGGTAACAAATTGCTATGCGAACCCACTTATTTTATGCCTTGCTCTAGTTTGCATTTTCCCTATAAGTGTGAAAACATTTATAAATACATGATTAACATTTTTTTGGTGTTTTTTGAAATGTTGTTCTCAACATTGGAATGCTGGAAACAATTTTAAATATGGAGAACACAGTTGAGCGCACCGGTAAGGAAGAACTACGTGGGCCATACTAATGAGGGGTTACTTTTGTTTTTGAAAAACAGCACTGCGGTCAGCTGAAGCTACTAGTGGCTCAGTGGTCATTGGCCCAAACAATCACGTGGAATCACAAAACAACACGCTAATCCTGTATTATAAAATAAAGAACACATCCAAGTGTGTAGAACTAGCTCATTCTCACATTGTAGGTACTGTGACGTCATAGGAACACTCTGGCTTTGCTCTTGTGTTCTGTGATGTCACAGTACACACTTGGTGTGAGAAACAGCTTGTTCTTCACACCTGGGTGTCTTATTCTTGCGACTGTCCATACCATGGGAGGTACATGGTTGATACACCGGGGGGGGGGGGTTGTTGAAAGGATGAGAAGGGACTTGGCTAAATTGGAGGAATGGTCAAAAGTATGGCAGCTTAGATTCAATGCAAAGAAGTGCAAAGTAATGCACCTAGGAGACCAAACCCCAGGGAACGAGTACACAATGGGGGTGGGGTGGGAGGGAGGTACTAACAACAACAACAGAAATGGAAAGGGACCTGGGGGTGGTCATATCAGATGACCTAAAGTTAGGCAGGCAATGTGAGAAGGCAGTAAGGAGGACTGGCGGGATACTGGGATGCATAGGGAGAGGCACCAGTAGTAGAAAACAGGAAGTTGTCATCCCTTTGTACAGACAGTTACTGAGACCCCATCTGGAGTACTGTGTGCAGTTCTGGAGACCCCATCTCCCCAAGGACATAGACAATAGGGAGGCAGTCCGGAGGAGGGCAACTAAAATGGTGCAGGGTCTGCATCAGAAACCATACGAAGAGAGACTAAAGGAGCTTAATATGTATACCCTTGAGGAAAGGAAGGAGAGGGGGGACATGATAAAACCTTTCAAGTACCTCAAGGGAATCAGCAAAGTCCAAGAGTGTAGCATCCTTTAGAAAAGGATATGTGCAAGAACAAGGGGGTACAATTTGAAGATAGAGGGGGAACGGGTCAGGAGCAATGTGAGGAAGTATTTTTTTTACAGAGAGGATGATGGACACGTAGAACGGCCTCGCTGAGGAGGTCATGAGGTCAAAAACGGTGGGGGAATTCAAGAATGCATGGGACAGACATAAGGCAATTATAGTGGGGGTAGGAGGAAGTAGGCTGTTGGTTAACTAGGATCTGCAGCTTATTCAACGCTGTAGGTAGAGAAATGGGCAGACTGAATGGGCCAAGCGGTCCTTATCTGCCATCAAAGTCTGTGTTTCTAAGAACCTTCTGTCATTCACTGTCAAACCTTGAGGGCGTTAACATCCTTCTGAACTTGTAGTTTCCTGGTGCACAGGTGCCAGCAATGTTCTTTTTTTGAAACTGGCTGGTTTTATTGCATAAAAGATTCAGCAGTTAGAACATCCATAGCAGTACATAATACAGTTTGATAAGGCCTACGCAGAGAAATAGCCAGTCTTGTCTATGTCGGCACCTTGAAAACAGTCTCATAAAATAAAAGTCCACACCTCTACCGGATTGAGTATAATAACCAGTCTCTTCTCCTTTACACAGCAAGTACCTCTTGTAAAACATTCCCGTGGTTGTTGTACCCCGTTAGGACCAAGGAAAAAAAGTAAAAACTTTCTTGCAAAGTCTTTGTATCAACTTTTAGGAAGAAAACTTTAATCTGTACTATCTGCCGCATTGTACTACCATTCATGTAACCATAGCATTAATAAAAAGAAAAAACAGCCATTATAACGGAAGAAAAAAATAACCAAAGTGTGCTGAAGAACTAAATTGTGCTGTTTAGTGTTTTTTGTATAACAATTTAAGGAATTATAAGAGTCAGTCTGTGAATTTATGGGAGACATCTCTACATTCCCTCCAGGTCAGTAATTGCTCAAGTACTGGAAGACTTTCCCTCTCTTCCCTGTAATATAAAGGTGGTAACCATCTAGAGTTAAGAGTTGTCTGATTTTAACCTGCACAAGGCGGTTACGCCTTCCATACTTCTTTATTTTAAGGATATTGTTGAGCCATTGTCTCAACTGAGGGTGAGAATTCGTAAGCCAAAGCTGTGTTATGACTTTCTCCCTGCAGCCGCTATCAGACTATGGAACAAATCATTTTATGTGGTGAACCCACTTCTCCAGGTGAGAGCCCTGAAATCAGGTTCTCAAATGTTAGGGGTAGGGGAAGAGCCAGCATCTGCGTAATAGATTCACTTACATGAGACCAGAATGGCTTCACCTCCGGACATCTCCAGAAGATACAGTGCTGGATGCCTCTATCTCCACACTCCCTCCAGCACTTATCTGTCCCACTTTTACCAAAATGGGCTGCAACTATGAGAGTTATGAAGAACCTTGCTCAGATTTTTCCACCTGAACGTCCGCCATGACAAGGAGACACTTGTGTTGTGTAACCCTGCCATATTTTCTTCCATCCCTCAGGGGATACCTGCACCTGTGCCTCCTCTTCCCACTTAGCCTGCAACTGCTGAATGGCTACCTTCCCTTCTTTACCCCTCAAGAGAGTGTGCTTGTGAAATAAGGCCCCTTGATTTGGCCTTATGGCTGTGTTTTATATAAAAGTGTCCTCACAGGCAGTTCATAGGTTAGAACAGCTACTGGCCTTTCAGTAAAAGTCCCTGCTTTGCAAGAATCTATGCAAGTCATTATAACTCAGGCTGAACTCTTTGTATTTGCTGAAAGTTCATTTGCTGCTTGGCGTTTGTGAGCAGTTGTGTCAAATGTATTAGGCCTTTCCTGGCCCACACCTGAAAACCTGTATCCCATCTTGCAGGGAGAAATTGAGGGAGCCACTGTAAAGGAATTGTGTGCCAAATTGGTTCAGATATATATCTCATTTTTTTTAATCTGAAGCTAAATTCTCATACTATTTTATGTCCAAACGTTAATACTCTGCAGCTCCTTCGGGCTCATGACTCACGGTAATACTTGGAGCAGTGTGGAGGCATGGGCCCTGTGCTCCAGAACTGTCCACCTGTTATCCACCGAAGTGCATAGCATTTCCACTGTGTGCACCAATTTTGCTGCTTCATAGCCTAGAGGGAAATTAAGGACTTCCTTGCCCTCACATTGTCTTTTATTTCTTTTAGTATAAGACCTGCAAATGCATCGGTCGCTTGCATCCCAAATAAATTTTGCTAGCCATTGTTTCAGTTCTTTCCAATCTTTTTGTGGGATGGCAATGGAAGAGTGGCATGGAAAAATAGAAATCTTGGCAGTATATTCATTTTAGCCATTTCAGCCTGTCTGAGAACGTTAGTGGGCGGGAACGCAACCTATTAAGATTTGCATACACTTTTTGTATGAGAAGTTCATAATTTATTTTATAGAGGGATTCAGAAGTGAGCCGAGTAGGAATATAGATACCCAAATAACAGACTTTGTCCGTCACCCAGTTAAAAGGGATAGATGCTTTCATTTGCACTGAAAAGGTGCCACTAACTACTATGAATTCTGACTTGTCATCATTAATTTAGAAACCCAAAGCTCTCCCAGACTGATCTAATATGGAAAACAAAGTAGGCACTGGTTGTTGGGGTTCACTTATGAATATTAGGGTGTCGTCCCCATGAAGGGAAATCCTGTTATCTACACCATCTACCATAATTCCTCGAAAAGCAGTTGCCTGCCTCACTGTAGTGGCCAGGGGCTCCATGCTAAGAGCAAAAAGCAGGGGGGAAGCAGGCAGCCCTGCCTCATTCCTCTTTCTGTTGGAAATCCTCTGAGATAGTACCATTGACCTTTACCATCCTCCAAGACATGAAGCTGATTCCAAGTCCTATAGCCTGCATCACTCCCTCAGGAACCCTCCAGTTGAGGCGATCAAACACCTTTATCGCATCCAGAAATAAGGCTAATTGTCATATTTTGTTGTGGTCATGCTGTGCTGATATGTTCAGCAAGCATCTAAAATTACTATGGAGATGCCTGTTCAGGATGCCAGCGATGTTCTGTATCTGATAAAATCATAAGCCAATAGATTTTTAGATCACAGTGTGTCGTTTGCTTGAACTCTCCTGCTTCTCAGTTCGATTTCAGGTTAAATGCAGGGCTTACAAATTAGGCATGTTGGAATGTTTTGTATATGGCCTCTTCCACGTCTGGAAAGTGGTGTTTTCATGGCAATAATATTCAGACTTGTATGCCACTCTGCTATACCACTGCTCTGTCCTTTCTATTCAGCAATGCTGCCTTGGGCCTAGGCCCCTCGCCCCCGCATACCAGACATTAAATTGATAAACTGAATTTAGGGAATTTTAGTACTCTGACTCTCATACCACATGTTGGCTAATCTGGCTCTACATGAGTTCCACAGGGGCAAACTCACTAAAACCCAGCAGGGAATGCCAAGTGAAAGTAAATTCCTTTAGGCCATGCCAATTATTTGATGACCACGAAAGGAGGGCTAGGAAACAATGTTTTCAGCCTTGTCCCAGGGAATGGAAATACAAGTGCAAACCAGCTGATACTGAACCAGGTTAATCTGTTGGTGGATTTGGGCATGGTGGCAGTGTGGCCAGAACACCAGGGAAATTCTGCTACTCTTTTGAGGAGGGCGCTGTGACTTCCTATCACAATGAACTCTGACGTTTTGGATGGTGGAGGAGTCAGAGACGACATGAGCAATGACGAGGGAAGAAATGCTGCAAAGGATACTACTGTACCACCTAACTAAAGTGGAAAACAAAAATTCTCGCTTTTAAAACAACTGAAAGAAGTGGAAAATAGCTACTTGAATGAAAAGACCAGATTAGAAGATGAAAAGGAAGCGCTTAATAAATGTGTCACCAGGTATGCCAGAAAAAAAAAAAAAAAAGAGTACCTTCCCGAATGTTTTTCATTTTGGAACAGCTGCAAATGTGCAAGACACTTACCGGAGAAACCCCAGAGTTGCACCCACGCCAGAGACACCTAACACTTCAACATAGACACCAGACACAGCGTTAAAGGATGCAGGCTGGATTCGGAACCCAGATGGGACATGGATCCCAGATCTGGACGTCCCGCTGCCAGGCACACCACTGCACAGATCAGAAGCAAAACAAGCAAGCTCTACAGACTTAACAACTAACCCGCTAAGCACTGGAGGAACAGATGCCTGATCCTACTACTGTAACAAAAGGACAAGACAAACAAACTGCAAGTAATTCAATTATTACAGCAAATGACACATGTGAAGAAGTATTTTATGAAGCACCGATCGAAACAGACATGGAAATTGTAACCCGCCAGTCCAAACTGCATTAAATAATGAAGGGCAGACAACTAATGTAGAGGCAAATGAAAAGATACTGAAACGGACAACCCCAGATCACATATGCCAGCTTATTGCAAAAGCCGTTTAAAACACAAAGAGGAGGCACACAGTGAGAATTAGATACATGGAGGGACTGAACTCCAACCGACAGGTTATATGTCGACAAAAACATAAACATAAAATGGGTTTCAAACCAGCAGAAGTATATGCTGTAATTCATGCCCCTGGTGTAAGCTCCTTCGAAGTGTGCTTGCGGTCAGAAACACTGCTAGATAAATTTTGGGCGTTATACACAGCACAGAACACAGAAAAATGATCCCATGTGGACCACTTTCCAGGTTATACCACTGACAGAACTTACAATAAAGTTAGTAACAGTTCTTGTCAGAAATGAAGGGGTTAATGTTACCGACATTATGTATCAGCTGGAGAAAAAATGCGAATTTCAGGGCACCCCAGACCCTATTATTGACCAGGAGGGATTTTGGACAGAAGGGTGGAAATTCAGAGTAAAATTAAGACAAACAGCTGACGGCATACAACACCTTCCAAATTGCTTCTTCCTAGGTTGAGATAAAGGGATTCTGTTTTACCAAGGACAGACCCGCTTTTGTTGTAAGTGTGACTCAACTAGGCATTTCAGCATGAATTGCAAAAAAAATAAAGTTGTTCAGTATGTGGCATGGTTGACCACTCAGAATACCACTGCACGGCAACGCTAAAGTGTAATTTATGTGGGGGAGAAGGGCATTTGTTACCCATCCATGCCCCCCCCCGCACCAGAAGACACAGAGAGGGAGTTTCAGCTGGTGCAAAAAAGCAAAGGGAAAGTTCCAACTGAGGCATTACCACGAACTGAACAAATATCCCTACAAAATAAATTCTCCACTTTGCAATGGGGAGACAACTCAGACACTGCCTCCCTGCTGTCATCTCAGCATGAAGGTACCTCAGAAACAGAGGAATCTCTCCCACAAGTAAAAAGCAGACCCAAAAGGAAATGATGGGGAACACACTCAGGGGTTAAGAAAGTTTTATGACCTGGTTAAACTTAACCCATGACCGAGGAACTGTATGAACTCACAGTGGTTTCACGGAATGTGAATAGTATAAAATCGGATAACAAGAGACAAGCAACTTTCACGTTCTTTGAAGAGTCACTTTGATGCTGTATTTCTGCAGGATACAAGGCTGCATACAGAAAGAGAAATACAATTGTCTCAGAAAGCCTGGTTTTGGGGGGAATCATGTTAGTCGAAAGGGGAGGAGACATGTAGCGGTCTAGGGATATGTATTAATAGTCCTTCTGTTAAAATCATACATTTAACGGAGATCATTCCAGGTAGAGCTGTCCTATTAGATATCATAGCGGAGGCCAACCTACTGGCGCAGCGGCAAGGCATCCGCAAGGGCCTTGTTAATCGAGCGATGACCTTCATTAATCTCCTACTGTCCACTCTTGGACTTAAAAATCTATAAGAAATTGAGCCCCACTCATTTCATTGGGGCATGCCCCCACGCTCTTCCTGGTCACACGTCATTATATGCTTGAGCGTGGGGGTGTGTCAGTAGGGCCGGGGCACTGAATACGGACGGGCTGGATAGCCCTATACAAAAATTACAAGTGATATTATAAAGTAATGGCCAGGAAATAAATGTTAACACCTGGCTAAAATGACTATCAGGGAGGGCAGCTGCAGAACTACTTGAGTAGCAGCCTTTAATCGGAACATGCCTTTAACAGACCTTAGGACATCTTAGAGGATGTGATGTATCTTATGGATGGCTAACTGACCATGGAAAACTCAATGTTAAAAATAATTTAAAGCATAAGGAAATCTCAGAAAGACATTGCCCCAGAGAAACCTGCTCAGATAAATTAGTAGAAACAATGAATCATTTATTTTTTTTGCCCGTACATACTAGAGTTTTGGGAAATAACTAAAGTAAATTGGGGTCCAACCCCCTTCTACGCCATCCCTCCAGACACCCTTTTACTAGGGATTTTCACAAAAAAGTGGAAGAAATATGACCACAGTAGTGCCAGACTAATACTGATCTGCATGAAGTACTGGATTTGGCAGGCCAGATGTCATTACTCTTTACAGCGGATTTTGTTAACACCTAGGCAACTGTGTCAACAAATTGTAAGCAGTATTCATGAACTCCAGAATAGTGAACAACAGACAAATGACAGGATGAAATATTTAGACAGATAGAAACATAGACTTTGACGGAGATAAGGACTGCTTGGCCCACCTAGTCTGCGATTTCTCATGTTCAGGATAAGCTGCAGATCCTAGTTAACCAACAGCCTATTTCTTCATACTCCCCACAAAATTGCCTTATGTCTGTCCCATGTATTCTTGAATTCTCCCACAGTTTTAGACACAATAACCTCCTCAGGAAGGCTGTTCCATGTGTTCACCACCTCTCTGTGAAAAAATACTTCCTCACATTGCCTCGATCTGTCCCCCTCTATCTTCTGATTGTCCCTTGTTCTTGCACATCTTTTTTCTGAAAGATGCTACCTCTTGACTTTGTTGATTCCACTTAGGTACTTAAAGTCTATCATGTCCCCCTCTCCTCCTTTCCTCAAGGGTATACATATTAAGCTCCTTTAGTCTCTCCTCTTATGGCTTCTTTTGCAGACCCTGCACCATTTTAGTTGCCCTGCTCTGGACTGCCTCCATCCTGTCTACGTCCTTGCGGAGATGGGGTCTCCAGAACTGGATGCAGAACTCCAGATGGGGTCTCACCAACTGTCTGTACAGAGGAATAACAACTTCCTGTTTTCTGCTGGTGATGCCTCTCCCTATACATCCCAGTATCCCCCAGCCCTCCCTACTGCCTTCTCACATTGCTTGCTTACCTTAAGGTCATCTGATATGATTACCCCCAGGTCCCTTTCCATTTTTATTGTTTTTACTACCTCCCCCCTGCATTGTGTAATCTTTCCCTGGGTTTTTGTTTCACAGGTGCATTATTTTGCACTTCCTTGCATTGAATCCAAGCTGCCATACTTCTGACCATTCCTCCAACCTTGCCAAGTCCCTTCTCATCCTTTCCATGCCTCCTTGTGTATCAACCCTGTTGCAGATCTTTGTGTCATCTGCAAAGAGGCATACTTTTCCTTCCAGTGCCTCTGCAATGTCACTTATAAAGACATTAAAAAGGACTGGACCCAGTACTGAACTCTGCGGTACCGCACTAGTAACCCCTCTTTCTTCAGAGTGGACTCCATTTACAATTACCTTCTGTGTTCTGTTGTCCAGCCAGTGTTTTAAAGGCTACCACCCTGGGAACCACTAATTTGACTATTAATCTTGTGTGGGACTGTGTCAAATGCCTTGCTAAAGTCTAGGTAGGCCATGTCCACAGCCCCTCCCTGGTCTACTACTTTGGTCACCCAGTCAAAGAAATCTATTAGATTTATCTGGCATGACCTTCCCATCGTGAATCCATGCTGCCTTGGGTCCTGTGCCCCACTGGCCTCTAGGTACTCAACAGTTCTTTCCTTCAGAAGTGATTCTATCACTTTCCCTACTACAGAGGTCAAACTGACAGGTCTGTAGTTTCCTGCCTCTGTCTTGCTCCCACTTTTGTGAAGGGGAATCGCATCTGCCTTCCTCCAGTCCTCAGGTACCACACCATCCTCCCATGATTTGTTAAAAAGGGTAGTCAGTGGTGTCACTAGTTCTCTCCTTAATTCTTTTAGAATTCTGAGGTGAATTCCATCAGGCCCCATTGTTTTGTCCACCTTCAGTTTTAGGAGTTCTTTCAGAACCCTTTCTTCTGTGAAAGGACTGGATCGACCCCCCTATCCAGAGTGCTTCTGTTAATTGGATTAGGCACCTCCCCATCCTCCTCTTTTGTGAATACTGAGCAGACGTATTCGCTCAGTATCCCTGCTTTTTCACTGTCCCTCTCTGCCCACCCACTGTACATTCTATTCAGCCTCACTATCCCTCCCTTTGTCTTTCTACACTCCCTGATATACCTATAAAAGGTTTTATCCCCCTTCTTAACTGAGTTGGCTGTCTTTTTCTCAGTTTGGGCCTTTGCTATTCTGACTACCCTCCCTGCTTCTGTCTGCCTTAACTGGTACAGTTCTCTGTCCTGCTCCTTCTGTGTTTCCTTATACTTCCTAAATGCTATCTTTTTCTCCCTAACCTTCACTGCCACCTCTTTGAGAACCATAGTGGCTTTTTCTTTTGTTTTGATTTGTTTAATTTGTTTATTTGCTTTGCACAAGGGCTTGTTGCCTCTGTGATGGCAGTTTTGATGTTTCCCATTGTTGCTCCACCCTCCTTAAACATAGAAACATAGAATTTGACGCAGATAAGGACCACTTGGCCCACCTAGTCTGCCCTATTTCCTTACCTAACGGATAAGCTGCAGATAATAGTTAACTAACAACCTACTTCCTCCTACCCCCCACTAGAATTGCCTTATGCCGGTCCCATTCATTTTTGAATTCCCCCACTGTTTTTGACTCTATGACCTCCTCAGGAAGGCTGATTCATGCATCCACAACCCTCTCTGTGAAGAAATACTTCCTCACATTACCTCTGAGCTGTCCCCCCTCTATCTTCAAATTGTGCCCACTTGTTCTTGCACATCTCTTTTTCTGAGAGATGCTACCCTCTTGGACTTTGTTGATTCCCTTGAGGTATTTGAAAGTTTCTATCATGTCCCAACTCTCCCTCCTTTCCTCGAGGCTATACATCTTTAGCTCCTTTAGTCTTTCTTCATATGTCTTCTGGTGCAGACCCTGCACCATTTTGGTTGCCCTCCTCTGGACAGCCTCCACCCTGTCTATGTCTTTGTCGGAGATGGGGTCTCCAGAACTGTACACAGTACTCCAGATGTGGTCTTACCAACTGTCTGTACAGAAGGCCAACAACTTCCTGTTTTCTACTGGTGATGCCTCTCCCTATGCATCCCAGTATCCCCCAGCCCTCCTTCCTGCCTTCTCACAATGCTGGCCCACCTTTAGGTCATCTGATATGACTACCCCCAGGTCCCTTTCCATTTTTGTTGTCAGTATCGCACCCCCATTGTGTACTCTTGCCCTGGGTTTTTGTTTCCCAGGTGCATTACTTTGCTCTTCTTTGCATTGAATCTAAGCTGCCATACATTTGACCATTCCTCCAACTTTGACCATTCCTTCTAGCCTGTTTCCTAGTGCTTTTCTAAGGCACTCTTCCATCTTGCCAAAGTCAGCCCCCCTGAAGTCCAGAACACTCACTTTTGTCGGCTTGACTCTGTAGCTGAGTTTATCGTGAACCACACTGTTTGGTGGTCACTTGTTCCCAGATGGCTACCCACTTCTGGATTGGAGATCCTCTCACTGCCCCCATTTGAGAGTACAAGGTCTCACGAGTGGGTTCCAAAACTAGATGTCTGAGGCATGCCACCTGAAGGGCATTGAGAATGGCCCTGCTTTTGGATGTGGCTGCAGCAAAGGTGCTTCAGTTAACATGTGGCAAATTCAGGTCCCCCATCAACAGTATCTCCCCTTTCTCTGCCATCCTAAGGATGCCTTCTATCATATCCTTGTCCATTCCCTCCCCCTGACATGGGGGTCTGTATACAATCCCTGTGCGGATTGTAGTGCCATTTCAGTCTCTAAGGTGACCCACAGTGCCTCCTCTCCTCCCTTTTACTCTTTTGTTCAGTTGCTTTTATCCCTTCCCTTACATTGAGAGCTATTCTGCCCCCTCTTCTCCCTTCCCTGTCTTTCCTGTAGGTTGTGTACCCTGGTATGTTAACATCCCAGTCATGGTTCTCTGTGTACCATGTTTCTGTGACTGCTACGATATCCAGGCATACCTCTTCCATCAAGGCCACCAGTTCAGGGAGCTTGTTGCCCAGACTGCGGGCATTGGTACTCATTACCCTCCATTTCTTGATGGCCTTACCCCTTTTTGCCCCATCCCTGTCCTTTTTGCGGTTGTCATTTTCTCCATTTACCCCTGCCCTTCTCCCTATCGACATCTCTATCTTGCTGTTTACCTCACTTAGTACCCTGATTTTTTTTGGGGGGGGGCTAGGATTTTCCTTCTCCTCTTCAGTGCCTCCCCCTCTTGGCTAGTTTAAATGTTTGCCAATGAAGCATTTAAACCTATCACCTAGGATCCTGGTCCCCTCCTGGACAGATGCAGACCATCACGCCAGTATAAGCCTGCATCCCTCCAGGTGGACCCCCAGTCCCCTATGAAGCCAAATCCCTGCGCTCTGCACCAGTTTTTCAACCCCTGATTGAATCCCATGGTGTGGAGCACCCTAGCCTCACCCGTGCCATAGACAGGCAGCACCTCCGAGAAGGTTACCATGCATGCTACTTGTTTAAGGCCCCTCACTAAGTCCACAAACACTTCCTGCACTGCTCTGATCCCTTTCTTAGCCAGGTCATTTGTCCCTAGGTGAACAGTGACATCCAGCTCCTTCCCCTGTGCAGCTGCTCTGGCAATCCTGAGGATTCGCTCTCTGTCCCTCCAAGCCATGGCGCCAGGCAGGCACCTTACCTCCCTCTCCCTTTCCTTCCCCAGTTCTACCTTCCTAACAATGGAGTCCCTCCAGGAGATGTTTCTTTCTCTGTGGGGTCCCATGCCACCCTCCTATGGGTCTCCTTGTGGAGGTTCCCAGCATCCTCCTTGGTCTCCATTGTGGGTGCCTTCAGAAAGTAACCACACTTTGCCAGAACAGCATATGAATTGTGGTGAGGAACAGCTGGAGGATGCGCTCTGTTCCACCACCCTCACCCTCCCTCCCTCCCTGAGCCCACTGTGGTCCAACTTCTCCTCTTTCTTGGCAACCTCTGAGGCAACAGCAGTGGCCCTGGTGGTCCCTGGGTGGGAAAGGAGGTTCCACAAATCCTGGCCAACTCAGCGTGGAGATAAGCAACCTCCTCTCTCAGCCCAGAGAGGTGCCTGCAGATGGGACAACACCACGTCCTCCAGAACATCTCCCGGAAGACTACTGCTCCACAGCCACTGCACCACTCCCGTCAAGTCTTATTTCTGGCCCCTTAACTGTTGTTTGGAATACTTGCTCTTTCCTCTGTTTTGTTTTGTTTTTTTCTCCCTACTTACTGCCTCTGTGCCCTTTAAGCTCCTGATCTTCCTGTTCTGAGACAAGAAGTTTCCTATATTTCTCAGTAGTCTCCTTACTTGCGCAGAGTCAGACCTCCAGCAACTGGGGTGGACGGAGAGCTACTCTTATCCTTCTAAGATGGTGAGTCTTTGATGGAATGCTTTTGATGATATGTTGGGAAAGTGAGATAATGAAGAAATGTATTCTTACAAAATGAAAGCCAATATTGCATAAGACTTTCTTCCAGCAGAGATTAAGGCACTATTATGGAATTCTGAATATCACCAGAAAGTGGTAAAAAAGATAGCCTGATGCCAAGGAATAGGTGAATCAGGTAGATAATGAATGTATTAGAAAGATTTAGAATAGAGTTAAGTATTTGCCCTTGTCTCTCTCTTCTCTTTTGTTTTCCTTTTTTCCTCATGTTTTCTCTCTCTTTTTTCATTTTACTTCCTTTGTTTCACTTCTGTGTTATTCACATAAGAAAGAGAGTTGGAGTATCTTAAATTAACACTTGGATATTAAGGAAAATAAGCATACCAAATGCAGGATTGATTTGTATGTAAATTTTCATATTTTGAGTTTGTTGCTGTCTTTTTTGTTTTATTTGTATGTTTATATACTAACAATAAAATGTCCCTACGCTTCTCATGAAGTGCCACGGGATCTTTAACATCCTCCTGAACAACCACCAGAACAGGCAGACAGGACCTTGGTTTAATGTCTTATCTGAAAGGTGGCACCTCTGACAACACACTGTTCCCCAAACACCATGCTGGGACATCAGTATGGTTACTTTAACCAAGGGAGGGTGCCCCTGCCTAGTACTAACACCAGTTCATGCAGCAACCTGGTGTTTGTTGGAGGTCTCTCATCCTACTGCTGACCAGGTCAGACCCTGTTTAGCTTCTGAGATCCGACTGACTCTGGCTCCATGGTGGTAAGGGTGCAGGTACACTGCCATGTAACTTGATTAGGACTTAGCCAGCCTGGCTAGGGTGAACACTATGGTACCTTTAGTGAAGACTGGTTCTATTAAGTACGGGTGACCAGAGAACACTGTCCTGCTCTGACCTATGTTTTGTCTGCAGGTTTTACAGGAAATGCAGTAAATAACTGGGCATGGCCAGTTCAGTAGCAGATTTGCTGTTTGCCATCCAGCCCAGCTGCCCATCCCTGAATCCGTGAAATTATGTGTTCGAGCATAAGGCTTTTTCAAAACTGGCACCATTTTAATTTACAGAGTGCAAATCCTCTCCCTGCAGTCTGAGCTGCCCCTGAATTCTCACTTGCTTCCCGAGCTAATTTTCACAGTGCTTGATTTTTATGGCTGCTTGCATGAAATAAGCCACCCCCCACCCTTCTTTGGGCATTTCTTTTATAGGCTTGTCAGGTCAGCTGCATTTGTGTCCGATTTCCCATTTGCACATTATACTACCTGGCTACCAGAGGCTCCACGACGAACCCCTAATCCTTTGCCTATTTGATTAATTCAGTCACCTAGAGGGACTAAAGATAAGCTGCTAGTCACCACTGTAGCTCAGTTCAAGTTGATGCAGACTTCTGGTTAATAGACTCACAACTAATGAAACTCTTCGTTGGAAAACCCCTAGAATAGAGTAAAATTACTTCATATTGATACCTCTCTTTAAGGACAAGGGTGTACCTCTATTACTGGAACCTGATTTGTATATCAGTAAAACAGCCCGTGGGCAAGACTAGAAAACACTGCCACTGTACTCTGCACCATGAACGGGAATAAATCGGGTATAGTGCTGGTATTGCTGCTAGCACTAATTCACTTTTACCAGTCCACAATGTTAAACTGATATGCTGGGCCAAATTAAACTAAACACCAAATTCAACACTAGCTGTGGGGAAACCTCCCCATGCGCCTTACATGATGCTCCAGTACAACAACCGCACCACAATGCATGCACCACAAGGAACATTACCAAGCGCCACTATGGCCATATTAGGCACCCTCGATTAATCTGAAGATGCAACACATAAAAACCTATAGAAGCCTCCATCTTAGGAAAAACTGAAAGACAAATAGTTAGAAATGCTACAAAGATAGCACTCATCCTGCTGCTTCTATCTGGAAACATTCATCCTAACCCAGGGCCCTTCACTGCAGGCAATAACATGACTCAAAGTAAGGGCTGCCTAAAAATAGTCTCCATGAACATTTGAAGCCTAATGCTGAAATTCGTGCAGTTCCAAGCCTAGGTCCACCAACAACCGGACATTATAAGCCTAACTAAAACCTGGCTGTCCCCGAAATTATGGACTGCTCAATAGCCCCAGGCTACACAATTTTAGGCTGCACGGAGCATCCAAGAGAGATGGGGATGCCTCACATACCTTTGGGACAACATGCAGGGCAGTATGCTCCCTCTTCCAGTAAGTCCCCTGTGCACAGATTACTGGCCACTCAGATCTTGCTTAGGGGCCAGAAAAGGCAGTCACAGTGATCTCGTATACATTCCCTGGAGTAGACTAAATTTAGGCTGTCCAAAGTTAGTGAACTCCATTAACCAAATCAAAAGAACTCTTTGGTCCTGATTGCAGGGACTTTAATAGTAACTGGCTCTGTAAAGAGAGTAAGCCTATCGAGGATCTCATTGACACCATGTACCATACCAGCTGTTGCAAGAACCAACTCGCCATAATTACAAGACTGGCAATAGTACCCTCATTGACACCATGTACCATACCCAGCTGGTGCAAGAACCAACTACGCCATAATTACAAGACTGGTAATAGTACCCTTATTGACTGGGTACTGGCCAGATGCCCGAAGCGGGTGAAGGGGGTCACTGTTTTACCGGATTCTTTGAGTCACCATTCCCGAATCATCTGCCTCTGGTCTAACAAACAAGAGAAGGTTGCACCTATAATAACTGTGAGTTGAGTACTCAGCAAAGGCATGCTTAATGACTTCAAAGTCACTCTTGCCGGAGTTGACTGGAATGCACTGGATAAAATCCAAGACATTGATATGGCGTTAAAGTTCTTCACAGACAAGTTTAATACCATTTGCGGCACTGTACCCTCGAGAAGGCGCAAAGTCTGTGACACACAGAATGGGTGGCTCACTGGAAGCCTAATGGAGATTCAAGGGGAAAGTACATACTGGGGCAGGGCAGCGGGGGAGGGAAGAGTTAATAGGAGGAGGGGCAGCTGCAGACTAATGGGCTGAAGTGCTGCACACTCGAGCAGACTAGATAGACCATGTGGCCTGTATCTGCTGACAATTTCGTATGTTTGTATGGAGATGATGCATCATAGAGACAACCAGTGGCATAAGGCCAAAGCCTCAGGAATAGCTCATGATGTGCAGCAGTACCATGAAGCTAGGAACAAGTGCTCTTATGCCATCAGGGCAGCCAAGGCCAAACACTGCAAAGAACAACTTGATAAAACATGGGGTAATGGTAAAAGGTTTGGGGACGACATAAAAGAGTTGCTAGGTAAAGCTGATAAGAAAGTACCCTCTATGCTTAAACTTAATGGTGGCACCGTGCTGGACCCTCTAGCCATTGCCAGCTCCTTCAGTGCTGCCTTCTCTGATTTGAGCTCTGTCCTCCCTTACGATTGCCTGAATGACTCAGTGGCTCCGTGAGATAACACTGCCTCACTTAACAACCACTCAGAATTCTATTTCAGGTGCGGCTCAATAAAGGATGCTAAGAAATACATAAAAAGAGTGCTTGGGAAAACAATAATAGGTAGCGATTTAATTGACATGAAAATGGTGGGACTCACCCTTGATGATGAGGTAATCGTCCCAATCACAAAAATCCTTCAAGAAGTACCTCTCCTTGGGAAAATTCCCCACCCTGTGGAAGCAGGCATTCGTCACACCAGTGTACAGAAATGGTGACCCAGCTTCCACGGCCAACTATAGGCCCATATCCATACTGCCCCCCTCTCTAAAGCACTTGAGAGAATAGTGTCAGACCAGCTTACCGAATACCTGGATAAATACAACCTACAGTGTCCTCAGCAGCATGGCTTTAGGAAAGGTCACAGCCCTGGTTGAATTCATGGACTATGTTCACCAAGCCATGGATGATGGAAGCCTTGTGGGGAACGTTTTTATTGACCTAATGAAGGCGTTTGATACAGTCAGCCATAAGATTCTCCTACAATAACTGATAGATCTGGGTCTGTCACCAGCCTCTGTGGGGTGGTTTAGTGACTATCTAGCCGCCAGGAACCAAAGGGTAAAGATCGGAGTAGTGTTGTCTACTGCCAGAGAGGTCTCCCTAGGTGTCCCTCAGGGATCCATCCTAGGCCCGCTACTGTTTAGTCTCATCATAAACAGACTTCCCGAATCATGCCCTGTAGGGTCATCCTTTATGCAGATGATGCAGTAATTCTGAGCCGAAGCCCAACTATAAGTGAACTGGCAAGTAAACTGCAAACTACCTTCAACTTGTTGGAGAACTGGTTTACAAACTACAAACATCTTCTCAACTATAAAAAAAAAAAAAAAAAAGGTGATGTTACTAACCAGCCCCCACCTTAGGAAAAAGAATCCCACGTTCACCATCACCAACAACAAGAACGCCCCACTTGAGCAGGTACAGGTAGGTATTCAAATATCTGGGTATTCACATTGACGAATCCTTCACCTTCTTCTGTCACATCGATCACATGAAAGAAAGCATCAACACTAAGCTTGGAATCCTGTATAGACACAAGAAATACCTCATGTCTGATGCCCTGCGACTATCGGTCATGAGTTCTGTACTGTCAGTAGATGATCATGGCCTAGTGGTATACAGTGCAGCTTCTGACGCTGTCTTAAAAAAGATCTCCACTGTGCAAAATAAGGCCTGCAGGCTTGTCCTAGGGGCTGACAACCAACTGCACACATGCCTGCTATATAATCACAAAAAACTGGCTCAACCTTAGGGACAGAATAAAATTCCAGAACTGCATCCTAGGCGAAAAAACACTGCTGGCTCTTGTACCACCTTGCATCCAACAAATATTCTAGAAAACTAGTTTCCAGCACAATACCCGTGGGACTTCACGTTGCCCTTTCAAGGTACCTTTCAGAAGAACATCACTGGGGCAACGCTTCTTCTCCTGCAAGGCTCCACAATGGTTGAATGACCTCCCAGTCTGCACAACTGGCTTACAGAGCCTGAGGATCTTTAAAACACAACTTAAACAGCACCTCACCAACTTATACACTTGCTACTGCTTCAAGTGATACCTACTTCCCTATGGGAGATAGAATCATAGAATCCTGCTGGCAGAAAAAACATTTGGCCCATCTAGTCTGCCCAAAAGAGATATCCACCCCTCACCTTTTTTTACCTCGCCACCCCCCCCCTTACCTCCCCGGCCAAGTCCCATGTAGATATCCCATGCTGTCATGAACTTTTCCGCCCTATCTACTTCCACTACCCATTCTAGCAACCTGTTCCATGGACCTATAACCCTTTGTGAGAAGTAACACCCCTTTATCCATCCCTTCACTTAGTAGCAGCACTTAGCCTCACCCCGGCCACCCCTACCTATAGTAACAACCCTTACTCACCACACTTACCTTGTAGTCTCTGATCCCCCCACCCCCATCCCTTTGTGTATCTGAGGACCCCCGCAGTCCAGCCTAGGGTCTCTCCACCTATGCCTGTGAGGCTGCTCCTCGCACTGCCCTCTCCCTCCAATTCACCCCACTTTTCTCTGGACAGTTCCTCCCATCACACCGCTGACTCCCCCCAACCAATCCTGCTAAGCTATATCACTAACTAAACTCTGACAAAATCTTCCTCTGGCGGCACAGGGTCTCTCTTTCCATCTCTATAATCCTTTCTATTCTTTCCCATTCTCCTTTAATTAAGATCATGTAATAGTCTAAACTTTATACATATTATGTCTCTGCTCTTTACACTAGAATGTATAAACAACTCTAAAGTCTATAACTAAGTGAAATTATTATTCAGAACCTTGCAAAGTGACCTTGTAGTTGATTCTTGTGACATTGTTTTTTTTTTTTTTTTTTTTTAACATGGCAACTAAAGCTGTACTGCAATACAGCAATTACATTGGTTGAAACACAACCCGTGACACAAAGCCAAGCAGGTATTAATTCCCTAGTAATGCCCGCTTGGCATCGGGAGCGTGCTTAAAAAAGTAATCACTGCTTCTCCCACATGTAATTGTGTATTGTTTGATGTAGGTCGATTCTCACCTGTAGGTGGTGCAACGGAGACACACTGTAAAATGTCAGGCACTGTGTCCACAGACAAAGTGGAGCGCTGTGTTGTCTGTAATAATGTGCTTGTCCTTGAAATTATGTGATTTTCCACCCACACACACACCCTGTGGAACTCCAGCACTGAGCAGTCATGCAGGATAATTTAGTGCGCAAAAATACCTTGTTCTAGGGACATGGATATGTTGTTCATCCACACTTATTGGCAGGTATCCTTGCCGCTTTAAATCTTGCCGGAAGGTCTTCAAACTAGCTCCTCCACCCACCTGGGTGGTAAAACTCAGCTCCGCCCATGAAGATCTTCCTTACGCTTGAAAGCTCAGGTTCCTCCTTAACGCCTGCGTGTATAAGACTGGTTCCTAATTCTTCGGTTTTGCAATTTAAAAGTTTTGCACTTCTAGACTTTGGTCTTCTATCCTCGCGGCTGCGATGGATAAATCGACTCCTGGTTTTTGGAGATGCCCTTGCGAGCAGAAGATGTCTCGGACAGATCCACACTCAACGTGTGTCTCCTGCTTAGGCCTTGAGCACTCACCCGCAGGCTTGCGACCTGTGCTCTTCCTTCTCAGCCTACGCCCCTAAGACCGTGCAGCCTGTTTACACTAGGCGCCCGAGAAACGCTTTTCCTCCGGTAAAGTCAAAGAGGCCCGTCGGTGGTCTCCACGGCGGCGGGCTCGGCGGATCAGCTAGAGCAGATGATCGCCCTCGAAGAGGAGGTGGCACGGGCCGCATCTTCCTCGGCACGGCATTTATCCCGCTCTCCCTGGGTTCCTCTTACACAGCTTCTTTTAAGGAACTTTGTCTGTCCCTCTCCACTAAGGGAGAGGGACCAACGACTGCTGGACCTTCTTCCTGGTCCAAAAAGAAAGACAAGGGTAAGTCCCTCCATCGACGCTCTTGGGAGCGGGAAAGGTCCCTCTCCCCGAGTTGTCGGCCATCGACTTCGGTCGATCGTTTGGCTTCGGCCACTGGTGTCACGGTGTCCCCATCAGGCCAGTTGACCGAGACTCCCATCGATGCAGTCGAGATTTTTCTTGACCCGTTGAACGGGTTGTCGCCAGGCGAAGCCGAGAATCCTCTCTCCCCGGTTTCCCCGGTGGGAGTTGAGGATCCCATGGGCTTGCCAGTGCCTCCGGTCCCGGAGCCCTCAGGTGAACCCTCCGAGCCAAGGGGAGAGCCGGTTCCCCCCCGTCCACTCCCCGCACCGCCCTCGGAAAAGCCGAGGTTCTCGGTCTCGGACTTCTTCGTGGTCCAGCTGATCCCGCCGTCATAGGCGGCCTCAGTCTCGGCACCACGGTAAGCGGCACCGCCGCTCGTCCTTGTCCTCCTCCTCGGATGAGGGGAGGCTTCGACGTAAGTTACGCCGACGGACGAGGACCTTATGTGGCAACAGTTCCTTCTGACCGAACAAGCCGATGCGCCGCCTTTCCCCAGCCATTAAGTGGCTGTCACGGGCTCGAAACAACCCCTCGACTTACCGAGGAGCCTGTCCCAGGCGGTTGTTCGGCCAAAACCAGCTGCTCCACCGATTCGGTGGGACCTCCGCCCACATCCGTTATTTGGGGCTCCGACCAAGAAATCTCTGTCGGCTCAGGGACTGCCCCATAGGCTGTCTTTTACCCTCACTCCTGATCGACCTCAGCAGGTGGAGGGTGGCTTAGGCCTGAGGCAGCTCTTTGCAGACTTTTCAGAGTCCGGCGATTCCTCCCTTTTCTCCAGGCGAGTGGACTTGGAGTCCTCTGGAGGTCAGTCGATGGACGATAGCCCTTCGTCCTATCTGGGATTGCTTCGGCTCATCTCGGAGTCCACCGGGATGAAGCTTGAACCTGTGTCTAAGCGGGCCAGGTATCCCCTCACGGAGATACTGGACCGAGGGGATTCCCCTACGGAGGCCTTTCCGGTGGCCGAGGCCATAGTGGGCCCGGCATTGGAGCTCTGGCAGCACCCTGCTTCCTGTCCTGCACCCTCGGCCAGGATAGCCAGGAAGTATGCGGTCCCTACCGGTTCCTTGTCTGGTTTTTCGGAGCACCCCTCAGCCGAGGGGCTAGTTACCGACAGTGTTTTCAGTAGCGCGAACGCTAGGGGCGTGGACAAACCTCCCGACAAGGAGTCCAAGAAATTGGACTATGCCGGGGCGCAAAGTCTACGCTATGCTTCCTCAGCTTGCCAGGCCAGTTCGGCCGCACTCATGGCACATTTTTCTCATGCCCTGTTGGGCTCCTTGGACGAGGTAGTTCCTCATCTTCCGGCGGACCTGCAGACCACGGTCAGGCAGGTGCGGGACCAGGGCAGGGCAGTGGCCAAACAGCAGCTTCAGACTGCTCTGGACATTGGGGACTCATGTGCCAGGTCAGTAGCGGCCGCAGTGGCTATGCGCCGTCGGGCATGGCTGAGGATATCCACCTTCACTTCGGATACCCAGCACAAGTTGGCGGATGTCCCCTTCCTGGGGACCGACCTCTTCGGCCCTGGGGTGGAAGGTCACCTGCAGAGGATCGAGAAGTCCAATGCTACCTTGGACTCGGTCTCATCCGCACAGAAGGACAAAGGCCGCAGCCTAAGCCCTTTCGTCCCTCTGCGCCCACGGCACGTCCGGCCCAGCAACGTCAGGGCCAGCAGGCTCGAGCTTGGCATCCCAAACCCAAGCCCTCGGCTTCCTCCTCCAGGAAGCAGGGAGGTAAAGGCCCTGGAGGTCCCTCGGCCGGTCCTTCCTCCAAGCCTGCCCAGTGACGGGTTGAGGGGTGTCGCCCCCAACCCCGTCGCCTCACCCCAGGTGCCCCCCGTGGGGCGGCTTCGCCACTTTCTTTCCGCCTGGTCCGTTATCACCACAGACCGGTGGGTGTTGGAGGTGGTGGGAAAGGGCCTGCCTCTGGAGTTCGAGCAGGCCCCACCCTTCAGAGCCGTCGCACCTCGGGGGGCCTCGGGGTCGGAAGCCTCGCTGTCAGCTCGCCGAGCCGACATCGCTCTCCTCCTCGAGAAGGAGGTGATAAGAGAGGTGGCGGACCCTCCCTCAGACCCGGGGTTCGTGTCCAGGTACTTCCTGGTTCCAACGGATGGGGTTGGCGCCCATTCCCACCTCCACACCACCTAAACAAGTTCCTAAGGTCTCGAACCTTCGGATGGTCACTCTGGCTCAGATAATACCATCCTTGAACACGACGTGTGGTTCTGCTCTCTGGACCTGCAGGACGATTCTTTCACGTCCCTGTCCGTCCGTCACATCAGAGGTTCCTTCGCTTTCGAGCGGAGGGATCCCTTTTCGAGTTCCAAGCCATGCCCTTCGGCTTATCTCCAGCTCCCAGGGTCTTCACCAAATGCATGGCAGTGGTGACAGCATTCCTGCAGCACCGAGGGGTCCGGGTTTACCCTTACCTGGACGATTGGCTGATAGCAGCCCCCTCCAGACAGGAGGTGGAGCGGTCCAGAGATCTGGCCCTCCAGGTTTGCTCTCAGGTCGGCCTCCTCATCAACGAGGCCAAGTCGGAACTCGAGCCGAAGCAGGTGATTCTTTTCATCAGGGCAGAGCTCAACTCTCTTCGAGCCAGAGCACGGCTCCCGGCGGACAGGGCCGAGGTTCTTTCCTCCTTTGCCCATTCATTTCTGGTTGGGCAATTGCGCCCTGCCCGGGACTTCCTGCGCCTCCTGGGTCTCATGGCGGCCTGTACCAGCGTGGTCCGTTGGGCCCGCTGGAACATTGCCCCTTCAGTGGGGGCTGGCCAGCCAGTGGTCCCAACGCTGCGATCCATTGGACCAGCTAGTGACGGTGACCCAGGGGATGTGGAACGCTCTCCAGTGGTGGACCATTCCAGTTCCTCTGCAGGAGGGCATCCCATTTGTCCGCCCCGAGCCGATGGTCTCTCTATCGACCGATGCCTCTCTGATGGGTTGGGGTGCCCATCTGGGGGAACACCGAGCGCATGGCCTCTGGTCCCTGCGGGAGTCCCGATGCCACATCAACCTGCTGGAGCTCCGAGCGGTCCGCCTAGCTCTCACCGCCTTTGCTCCATTTCTTCAGGGTCAGGTGGTCCGGGTTCAGACGGACAATACCACGACCATGTACTGTCTAAACCGCCAAGGCGGGACGCGCTCCATGCTTCTATGCAAGGAAGCTCTCCGCATCTGGTCACTCGTGCGCAGCCTGGAGGCGGATCTCCTAGCCATTCACGTGGCAGGAGCCTCCAACACCCTGGCTGATGCCCTAAGCCGGATAGGGGCTGCGTCCCATGAGTGGTCTCTCCTGCCGGAGGTAGTACAAGATCTATTCTCCCATTGGGGCACACCTCAGGTGGACCTGTTTGCCTCCAGGGAGAATGCGAAGCTGAGGCTGTTCCATGCCCGCCCCCCTCAGCAGGGTTCACTGCAGGGGGATGCCTTCTCCAGGCCGTGGACCCCGGGCCTCTTCTACGCCTTTCTCCCGTTCTCCTTGATGCACAAGGTGCTGCTCAAAGCAAGGAGGGACAAGGCGCAGGTGATTCTGATAGCCCCAGACTGGCCCCGCCAGTACTGGTACCCAGATCTCCTTAGCCTCAGCTCCAGGCTCCCGAGGCAGCTTTCAGCTCGCCTGGACCTGCTCTCAGTCAGTCAGGGGAAGGTATTCCATCCGGACCTTCAATCCCTGCACCTGACGGCCTGGTTCCTGAGCGGCTAGAGTTCCAGGCCTTGGGTCTTTCCGACGAGGTCCTCAAGCGTAGTTGAGGCATCCCGTAAGGAGTCGACCAGAAAATGCTATGCCTTCAAATGGAAAAGATTTTCCATTTGGTGTCAGAGCAAGGGTCTGGACCCTTCCTCCTGTTCCTTGGCGAGCATAATGGACTACCTTTGGTCCCTTCTCAGCAAGGGCTTAGGTCGGCATCACCTTAAGTGCACCTGGCAGCCATCTCTGCTTACCAGGCGCGGGCGGAAGCAGTCGGTGGCGCAGGAGAAGGTGGTCTGGCGCTTTTCAAGGCCTTGATCATTCCCCTCCGGTCGAGAACCTCACCTCCAGTGGGATCTACTGCTGGTACTGGCAAAGCTCATGGGCAAGCCATTGAACCAATGCACAGGTGTGAATCCTCACCTGTTGTGGAAGACCGCCTTCTTGGTGGCTATCACGTCAGCCAGAAGGATGGGAGAGCTCCAGGCGCCTGCATCGAGTCTCCTTACCTGGTCTTCCACAGGGACAAGGTTGTCCTGTGCCCCACCCGAAATTCCTTCCAAGGTGGTGTCGGAGTTTCACCTTAACCAGGTGTTGACTCTGCCGTGTTCTACCCTGTCACACCTCGGAGGCCGAATATAGGCTCCATACCTGGACCCTAGAGGGTGCTCGCTTATTATAAGGAGCGATGGCTGAAATTGGGAGAGGTTCGCCAGCTGTTTGTCACTCACGCTGAAGCAAGTCAAGACGGCAGACTCAGTAGCTGCCAAGCGGATATAGGCAGGTGGGTCATCTCCTGCATAGATCTCTGCTATAAGTTGGCGGGCATGGAGCCTCCCAGAGGGATAAGAGCTCATTCTACCCGCCATACTGCTGCATCGGTGGCTGCTTCCAGGGACGTCCCTATCCAGGAAATCTGCAGGGCTGCTACCTGGAAGTCAGCACACACCTTCATCACCCATTACCACATCGACCTTGAGTCACGCCGGGATGCTGGTTTTGGGGCCTCGGTTCTCCAGTCTCTATTCCCTAAGTAGGGGGTGTGCGCCTTGCCTCCCTCCTCCCGGAGAACTGCTAGGAGTCTCCCAATAAGTGTGGATGAACAACATATCCATGTCCCTAGAAATACAGGTTACTCACCTGTAACAGGAATTCTAGGAATGGTATATGTTGTTCCTCCACTGTCCCTCGACCTCCCGGCCGGCGCACAACCTGAGCTTCCAGCGGGCCAGATCTGGCGTCATGGGGCGGCAGGAGTTTTACCACCGGTGGGTGGAGGAGCCAGCTTGAAGACCTTCCGGCAAGATTTAAAGCGGCATGGATACCTGCCAATAAGTGTGGATGAACAACATATACCATTCCTAGAACTCCTGTTACAGGTGAGTAACCTGTATTTACTGAGTGGCCTTCTGGAGCTTCAGTTCACACACTGACAACCCAATTCTTTACACCACCGCCGTAGTCCATGCTTTATAGGAACCGAGCTGAAGAACCGGACTGTGACTTGTCCATCACACAGAACAAAGACAGCAACTTATAGCTTTTATTATGAACAGAGATCAAAGAAAGCCTTCTCTGAAGTGCTCAGCCTCATTGTTCTTTCCCCACTTACTAGTGCATATTGGATAACGTAGTAACATTTGCATATGTCATGGTAGAGACATATGCAAATCTTCCTACTTTACCCTAGATGCAGTAGTAAATGGGAATGGAAAACAGAAGGAATGAGTTTACAGACTTTTTTTTTTGCAAGGCATGAACATTTTTCTCTGTTTCCTCTGTTCTGTGTTTCAGAAAGGAACGGTGCAAAGTTTAGATGGCAGTCACAATATAAATGAGTACTAAAAATTAAATGTGCATGCTCAGAGTCCCACATACAAGGCATCACCAAGAAATTCGTTTGTAGGTAATATCAGTTTGTCTTCATGTATCTACAAAACTCATTTAAAGAAAAAGTATTTTCCATACGTTTGCCATGTTACAAGTGCATTAATCCCCGAGAAAGGAGGCATTTCCTATGAATTAATGCATGGTTGGGTGGTGGGAGCACTCGGCCTCGTGCCCCCAAAAAAAAAAACATGCATTAATTGTGAGAAATGCCTCCTTTATCGTGGATTAATGCTTACGTATTATATGTCCGGTCTAGGTGTGGAACCATTGTAAATGAGCTTTCAGCTCAAAGGTTGTTTCTGAATCAATAAACGTGAAACTAAATGACTCAGGTTCACACACAAGATTCAGGCATCTCAGTCAGACCTTCTGCCTTGGAGGGAGGGTAATTGCTGTTCCTACACTAATGCCTTCTTGTGATACTAGGGGTGGGAGTTGTGAGGACAGAATCTGCAGTTTCTCATAGCTGTGGTTACGTCAGTGTGCGCTTGCTCAGTGACACTCCAGGGCAAGGGCTGGCAAGGGGACTTACTTGGGGCTGCTGCTTACCTGACCCTCCGAAAGGCAGTTGTCCCCGCCCCCTCCATGCCACTCTCCTGTGTGGGATGAACATGGGTTGGAATGGGGAGAAAATGCAGGCAGCTCCCAGACAAAGTCCTGCCCCCACCACAACTCTTTTGGGTCTGTCCCCTCCTCACCAGCCCTCCTGTTTAATGTAGCTCTTCTTGGGAGTAATGGGAGCACCCCACGGTTTCAATCCATGGGGGATAAGTCAGGAGCTTTGGGATAAGCCACAGATTGTTGCAGTAGGCTGGTGTTGGGTTTTGTAGCAAAGGCTGGATACTTTATTTATTTAGTTTCTGTTGACCGGGTAAGTGCACTAGACAAATCCTGCCTATTTTCAGGCACGACTCGGGGAGGGGGATACAGATGAATGCCAACTGACCTTGAACCAGATTAAGCTGTTGGTGGTATTTTTAGTGAATGAGGGAAATTTGGCCAGGGAACTGGGAAAATTCCCTTACTCTTTTTTTCGATAAGTGCCATGGGATCTTTAACATCCACCTGAACTACTACCAATCCAAGCAGATGGGACCTCGGTTTAACGTCTAATACGAAAGACGGCACCTCAGAAGTGCAGCACCCCTCTCATGCTGCACTACAGTGTCAGTACTGGGATATTAACCGAAGTGCCAGATGTGGGAACTGAACTCACAGCCCTCTGATCTCCCGACCTCAGAGTGGCAGCTTAGGAGTGAAGTGGGTTGTGGAGGCGCGGCACTGTGACAGCCAATGGAGGCATTGCATTTGTGGGCTTGGCACTAGTGGACCAATGGAGGCACAGTGTGCTGATGACACTGGCTTCCAAAAGTGGCACCAAGTTATAACGTTTTCACCGCAGCAATCAGGGGCCACCTCGTCACTGCAGCATCAGCCATTCCTGTGCAATGAGGTAGCGACCCGTCATTGCAGGGTGGAATGTTACCTAGTGTAATATTGTTTATGAATGCGCCGGCAAGCTGCCGCCATGTTCACAGACAATATTATACAGCCCCCACTCCACTGCTGAGGGGGTACCCAATCCCCCTCGGCAGCTGTGCCCCAAAACAGTCTTTGTTTGTCAACGGGGGCTCAGCCCCGCCAGCTTCAGTCCCCATCCCAGTTTAATTTGCCAATGGGGAGCCACTCCTGTCGGCATAATGTTCCCCCCAAAAAAGTTGATCTGAGCCGAGTGGGGTGCCCAATCCCCTCGGCTCTTGTGCCCCCGTGATGTGCCAACAGGGTACCCAATCCCGCCAGCTACAGCCGCTTCCAAAACAAAAAATATGGGGTGGCACGCTGGGAGCCCACCCCAGCGCTACAACTTTATTTAAAAAAAAAAAGTCCCGCTTTTTTTTTTTTTTTTTTACCTGTAAATCAGAAAATGGTCCTTTGTTGAGTCCAGTGGCCCCATCCCCCAACCTGTGCCCACTGCCTGCGCACCCTGCCTCCCACACCCACTGTCACCCCATACTTACAGCCGGAGCCCAGCGCAACGATCTTTGGTGGACTGGGAACACGTCTGCACTCTTCAAAGCCGACTGTGAACTGAAGAAATGCCGGTAAGCTATGTAATGGCATAAATGGGGTTTTTTCAACTTTGGTGCATATCTCTGGCATTTTTAGGCATTTTGCCACCAAATTTTCAACACGGGGTTATTGGGACATTGTTTCAGCTCTAGCATACTTTTGATGGGTTCCAGACTAGGGGATGGAGGGGACACAGACAGCTTCATGTGCTATTTCAGGAGGATTTGTTCTGAGTGTTGAAAGCCCTAAAATAAGTTGTAGCAGGCCCTGAACGTACTATAGTGCAGTCCAGTTATGAACTTTTTATAATTGCTGATTTTGGACTGAACCTACCTAGCTGCATGAGATTTAAAGGTACGATGTAGCCTGTACTTGCAGTGCCTCTGTCTGTTCAGTTTGCAGTACACTCACAATATGGAAAAGAGTTTAAAATGGTTACATCATACAGTTGCTATGGGAAGGGGGGGTAGTGAAAATCTGGACCCACTTCAAATTTTTGCATTATGGTAGGAGAAGGAAGAACATTACTGAAAACTGAAAGAACAGAACTACAGAATGCTGGGTAGTAGGGACATTGTTGGCAAATGAAATGCTCTCCAGACAAGGAATTTACCAAGCTTATCTGATGGGTAGGTAGCATGGAAATATCTTAATGTTTGTCAGTGACAAACTCTTGACATGGATTTGAAATATTTTCTGATTCTTCCTGTAAATGTAGCTCTTATCTGTGTCAATCTTCACCGTTCATCACTGGTGTGGTTCTGGCCGGAGGAACAGGACCCTGCGGGTGTTTTTTTTTTTTTTTTTTTAGCAAGGGGCAGGAGTCGACGTCGGGGTAGTGCCACCCTCAAGGCCGAGGCATTGCGTGCCGCTCGCCAGTTGGCCAGTAACTGACGCCAACCCCTCCCTAGTCCCAGTTCTGCTTCTCCCTCCGTCAAGTGAGTACGACCTCATGTCTGAAGCAACTATTTCATACTGCGTCAGCGGCCTAGTCTGTCTGCACCAACTCGTCCTAGTTCTGTACTGCTGCGTTTCTTGGCGCCGTTGGCCGGTAAGACCTTTCCTTTTATTTTCGATGATGCCGAGTGCTATTGTATGTTTGTTTGTTTTTTTTTTCCGTCCAGTCGTGTCTCATTTGGGGGATAACAAGAAAATTCCCAAGATGGGCTGACCTCCTATGCGGCGGTGTCCCTTTGGCCGACTTTATTCCGTCTCGTACCAGCATGACCAGTGCTTGACCTGCTTGGGCCCTAACCATGACATGGATCTTTGCAACGCCTGTTTTTACATGTACTGTCAAGTTTTGGAATTGCGCGTGTTCCAAGTCGGACGTGTGCCGCCAACTTTCGGTGGACAGGCTTGTACTCAGGACTCCAAATGCAGGGTTTTCACCCCTTTCTCCAGGTCCCCTCCCAGTCCTATATGACCCATGGAGAAGGGGGCTTCTGCCCCTTTTAGTCTTGCCTCGGCGGAAACCCTTTCCACAGTGCAGGAGGCCCGGCTTGACTCCTCTGGAGGTCAGGCAGGAGGCATTGGGGTGCTGCCTCGGATGCTGGTGCTGCTTGTGGTGCTGGGATCTAGGTGATGTCACTTCTGACTCCGGTGCCATTCATAGCGCCGGGGATGGAGGCGGCGCCATGGGCAGCACGGGGCCACACACTGTGCTGTGACTGGGAGAGATCGGGGAGTGGTTTGGGCCTGGGTCTTCCTCGGAGGAGGATTTGGAGGCCGAACCAGACTGGTTCCTGGATTCCTCGGAATCCTCTGGTTCCTCCTTGCCCAGTGCTTCAGTTCTGGTTCATCCCCTTCCCGTGGCATCGGCAGCTACTACTGGATCTGGTGTTGGTGGTCCTGACCAGTCCTTGGGTGCTCTGGGGGACAGACCAGAGACGGTGGTTCACCTGCTCTCTTGGGAGGTGTACCCTCTTCTGGGGCTGCTCAGGATGGCACCACTTTTAGGTCAGCTGGAGCATCTCAGGCAGGGGAGGGTGCTTGCCCAGTGGCTGTCTCTCAGGAGTCGGCCACGGGGATTAAGCTACCTAAGCTGATCCTGAGGAAAAGGGCTCTCTCTGAGTCCGAGGGGTTGAGAGGACAGGCTCAGGGGTAGCGCCCTTCCCTGGGAGCCCACAGGGGCTCAGGAAGGAGTCGCAGTGCTGGTCTTGTTTTCTCCCTTGAGGTCTCTCTAGGAGAGCCCTCACCTTTTATAGGCTAGGCGCTGCCCTTCTGGGCTCATGCGGTCCCATTCGCCTCGCAGAGGGAATTTTCTCTTCGGGCTCAGTCCTGGCCATTCCTGCTCAGTTGGGTGGCCACTGACTGCTGCAACCAGTGGTTCTTCTCCTCTCTTGAGATCTCCTGTTCGGTCTCCCAGCCCTGGCAGAGGTCACGCACCTCCTCTGAGGTGTCTGGCCCCCTTACCTCTGCTAACCTCTCCCTCCCTGGCCACGCCGGTCCTATGGGACCTCTCACCTGGGAGCAGTTCAGGTCTACTGCTGCACTTTTCCCCACCTACTACAGGTCCATGGATGAGTAGGTGTTCCACCATTCCTCAGTGCAGCCTGTGCCTGACTCTCCGGACTCATCGGCTTCCTCGTCTTCCTCGTCTTCCTCCTCTGAGGGAGAGGAGTCTACCATCCACCTATCCCCCACAGCTGATTTGTCTAGTTATCAGAGCTTCCTTTCGGGGTTGCTCGACAAGCTCCACATCACCACTTTAGGCAGTCGCAGTCGTGACTGGGGAGCGTATACCTTTCTAAACAAGTTCAGTGTGGCCAACCTGGTGGTTCCCGCCTGGCCTTCTTCTTTCAGGGAGGTGTCGTACTGCGCGTGGCGAAGTCCCTCAATCCTTGCATCAGCCCTGAGGGACCTCAGCCAGAGGTATTGCGCACCCCTAGTGTCGCCAGGAGACTTGGCTGACCCACCTTCGGGCATGACTCTCCTGGACACACCCTCTGGGCATAGATGCCCAAGGCATGACCGACCTCCTGAATCACATTCTGCTGAATTTGATTTTTGGGGGAGGAAAGCTATCTCTTTGGCACATCTCCTCTTATCTCTATCAGCTCATCAGGCCCATCATGCTGCCTACAACAGGCACTTATGGTCTCTGCTAGGACAGATCCTTGTCTCTCTGCCTGATTCGGAGGTGACCAGACAAGCCATTGCCCTCTCTGCGTGGGGCCTGGAGCTTGCGAGGCACCAAGCAAGGGTATCTTATGATGCCAGCGAGGTGGTTTCCAGGCTGGCGGGGACAGCAATCTGCATTAGGTGGATGGTATGGCTTCGTCTTTCCCAGTTATCACCCATGGCCTGTCGTAAGGTGACTGCCTCCTCATTCCAAGGAACCCACCTTTTCTCCTGCAGGGTGAGGCAGAAACGACAGGGGTGACTTCCCTCTCCTACTCTGAGAACCCCGCCTCACCCAGAACAGTCTCAGGCCTGGAAGAGTTCCCTCCTCTGGTGTCTTCTCCACTGGAGGTTGAGGGACTTTGGTCCATTAGGGAGGTACTGAGCCCCCTTAGGGGGGGCTCGGTAATCACCCACCAGCGATGAATGAATGGTGAAGATTGACACAGATAAGATATGAAAATTACATACCTACCATAATTCTTAATCTTTCTGTGTATCTTCACCATTCATCACTGCTTCCCACCCACCTTCCCCTCTTAGGCCTCGGCCTCTGGGCGATCCTGCTCCCTGTTTGTTTTCTCTCAACAAGGGGAACATTGGTCCTTCTCCGTGTGACTCCGCTCTCCCCTGAGGGTGTTGGAGGTATCCTGGGGAAGACAAGCAGAGAGGTAACCCTCTTTTGGGGGTCACCAGGGTCTCCTCACTGTCCTGCTGGAACATCTCTCTTTTTGGACTTCCATGGATCCTCGCTCTGCTTTAAGCCAAACCCGTGGTTTCTTGAAGCAGTGTTGGGGGGACCCTGGTGACCCTTCCCTGATATCCCTTCCTTCCTTCTAACCGCTGCTTTAAGTGGTCTCCCCTGGGGAATCTCTTCCACCTCTTATTCAAAAAGAGGAAAAAATCCTCCTTTGTCTCGTTCTCCTCCTTCGGAGGTGACGGTTCTCTAAAATTCTCTAAAACCCTCCTAGGAGGGTGTTTTTTCCCTCAGGAGGATACTTCTTCGGGTGGGTTCTGTCCCCACTTCATGATTCCCTTAGACAAGAGGGGGAGACATTGTCCCGCTACCCTTGGTCCAATAAAGACTCCTCGGAATCGGCTCTCTGCTGGCCCTCTCCTGGACTTTGTGTCAGCCTCCCTCTTCATGACCTTGGTTAAAGGTTTCTTCTCTGCCTTGGGAGAAGAGATATATGGCTAAAAGGCAGTGGCGTAATCCTCCAGCCTCGAGCAGTCCTCTGGTCCGCTGTGACTCTGGTTCGGTGTCTCCCCTCTCTTCTCTCTCTCTTCCCTGCTACCTTTTTTCCCTCCCTTATTTATCCCTCCCCTACTCACCCAGAGGTTGGGACACCCTGTCCCAAACCCTTAGGCTTTTTTCTCTTTCTGTCCTCTCCTTGACTTTATTCCTCCTTTGGGTTTTATTTCCTTTCCTTTTCCTGTCCCTCGGGCTCCCTCACCCTGCCCTCTCTCTTCTTTTTTTATCACTCTCCGGCGTGCAGAACTGGGATTGGGAGGGGTCGGCATCGTTACTGAGCCACCCGCGAGCACCACGCGGTTCTTGCCCTCAGGGGTGGCGCCGCCTGACATTTCGACTCCTCCCCTTGGGGAAAGAAAAGCTTCCGCAGGGTCCTGATCCTCCAGCCAGAATCCCACCAGTGATGAGTGATGAATGATGAAGATACACAGAAAGATCAAGAATTACAGTAGGTACGTAATTTTCATTTGCTTCGACTTGGGCCATCAAGACGTAAATCCTGTGTGTCCCTCCTTTTCCATTTGGCGGTACCAGTGCACATGTGTTTGACACTTCAGGATTGTGTTATGATAATGCTCTGTACTTTGACCTGCTTGATTGGTACCAAAAAGAGGGGGTCACCAGGTCTGTGATTGGGCTAGACCACATTTTATTTATTTTTATTTTAGTCTTTGGTAACCGGTTAAGGCCCACTAGGCACAAGTGCCTGTTTTCAGGGGCAACCTGGGAGCACTGGGCAGTTAAGTGACTTGCAAAGAGTCGCACAGTATGCAAGTGGAGGTTGTGAGAATCAAACTCGGGTCTGGTCTGCTGGATGTATCAAACTCATTCACACCGCGTTCTTCTAACCTCTAGGCTATACTGCCAGCCCCATTGAGAGCATTTTGCTTGTGCCCCATTGTTTACAGTCGCCTGCTAAGTGGTAGAGTGGGGAAGCTCTTCTGCTGATATTTAAGGCCTTCAAGGCAGCAAGTTCAACCTGTATTTCTAAACTGTGAATGCCCCAGTACGTCTCCTGTGAATCTCAAGTGAGGGTCTCCAGATTATCCGAGCACTGGGATGAAATGAGCTGAACATTGTGCATTTTTTATCTGTGCTGCTTATCTTGAAGAGCTAACTTTACATTTTTAAAATTTTATTTTCCAGAGCTTTTGTGTGTGTCGAGTATTTATTTTCTAGTACGTTTGAGAACGTAATATTCTTGTAGCCGATGTTTTTAATTTAACTGTTAGCAGCTCAATGAGTGGGCTTCCAGAAAGCCTTATTCAGTCATTAAGTGATGGATTCTTTTCTGCACCATCTCCTGTGCTATTAGTTTAAGCTGGGCATTCATCTTTAGATGGCTGTAGACAGGCTTTTACAGCACTAACATATAAATATAAGTATTGAATCTAATTGAACGTAGGCATTCAAGGAAGCAGAGAAAACTTCTCTGCATAATAATGGCTTCTTATCTTTTTAAAAATTATTGGCAATGTGGGGGTCCCTGTAGTTGGCTGCCTGCCTTCCTACTCTCCGCTTGGTTTCCCAGTCATATTTTACTGTATCCTCTCCAAAGGCGCCTTTCCTTATTTGGTGCCTGTTAAACCATGCCATACCTCTGACAAAAAAAAGACGAAAAAAAAAAACACAACAAAACTTCTCACTGGTAGCTTCCTGGAATATTTGGAACACTAAACACCGACCTACTGATGACCTAGCTATAGAATGCTTTCAGAACTCTCCTAGTGCTGGCTAACCTAACGTGGACATGGTTATAGAATGATCCTGGAACACTCCTAGTGTTTGCTAACCTAACTCAGAACTGGTTATAGAATGGTTCCAGAACTCTCCTAGTGCTGGCTAACCTAACTCAGAACTAGTTATAGAATGGTTCCAGAACACTCCGAGTGCTTGCTAACCTAACTCAGAACTGGTTATAGAATGGTTTCAGAACTCTCCTAGTGCTGGCTAACCTAACTCAGAACTGGTTATAGAATGGTTTCAGAACTCTCCTAGTGCTTGCTAACCTAACTCAGAACTGGTTATAGAATGGTTTCAGAACCTCCTAGTGCTGGCTAACCTAACTCAGAACTGGTTATAGAATGGTTCCAGCATACTCCAAGTGTTGGCTAATTGTTTTTGTTGAGTGGAAAAAGAGGTAAAGCCTTGTCGTGGGGGAGGAGACAAGGATACAGATGCAAACCAATTGAAAGTGAACCAGAATATAGAGACTACTGGATGGGCAACCATGCAGAACCAGCCTGTGCTGCCATGGAGAGGTTTTGATAACATCACACCTCGAAAACGAAGCTCAAGAGGTCTGATGTAATCAGAACCCAGAGGTGGCAGCTCAGGCTGGTTGGGCATGTGGTGGCTCATCCAGCATTTTTTATAATGTATGTATATATTTATATATAATGTAGTTTTTTGTTTTTGTTTTGTTTTAACATTTAGGGAAAATCATTCTGCTACACACATTGGTGTAACTCCTCTCGCTTCGCCACAAACTCTCCCTCTTAAGCTATATGTCATGGCCAATTGTAAGTTGTTTAACTGTTTTATGGATGGTGTTCTTCTCAGAGTTTAGTAAAACACGGACTGTCGCCTGAAGTGTAAATAACAGCCGCGGTCATCATGGCAGTTTTGTCCTGCTGAAAAATAAATGTTACCTATCTATCTTTTCAATTGCTTGATGTGCACATAGCAGTTCTTTGTATTAGAAAAGGAAACAGACCAATGCTGTCTCTAGAGGTTTCAGAATGCTTTTGTACCACAGATGGGTATAATCACATTCCATGACCTTTGTACTGTGGTACAACAGCATTTTGAAAGGGATGGAAATCCATATAGAACAGTGTACTATATAAACTGTTTGTGGTATTGTAGTGAATGGGGAAATTTGGCCAGGAATCATGGGAAATTCCTGTACTCTTTCGAGAAGTGCCATGGGATCTTTTAATATCCACCTTTACAACCACCAGAAAAGGTGAACAGGACCCAGGTTTCACTGCCCATTCAAAGGATGGCACACCCCGACAGTACAGCACTCTCCTAATACTGCACTTGGGTGCAAGTGTTTATTGTGCAAGTCCAATCTGGTGTGGGACTAAAACCCACAACCTTCTGACCTAGAGGTGGATGTACTACCACCTGAGCCACACTGACACCTATACTGGACCCGGTTATGGTGGAGGATGTAGTCTCAGCCCTGGTTAGCGTTAGGATTGATTTGCTGCAGAGATGTTGAGAAAAATATTGTCCTCAGCTTTAAACAGAAAAGCAATATATCAAAATAAGATTCACAATCTTAGCAACTTAAAAGCTCTCAAACTTATTGTTAATTTCAAAATTTTCACCCTGGTTATGCTGAAAATAATGTTTATGGTTATCAATATTATTGGATGATAGAAAAAGAAAAAAATTTACTAAATATAAATTTGAATTATTTGATAGTAATGTCTTACATGCTAGATATGTGGAAACTCAGGACCCAGATAGAAAGAGAGGATGATGTTTTATTTAAGAAAGAGAAATATTAGGACATGTATTATTGCATTATAATTACTGGTGAGTGTTTTTTTTTTTTCCCTTAGGGAAACCAGGGCTCGAAATATAGCCTTTCCGTATTTTTCATGGAAATAAGGTGAGGCTGCAGAAAATGTGAAATCAAGTAAAGCATTTCCATCTGGAAATGCTTGGAGGTGTTACCTTAAAAATTATGTAGTGCCATATATTTCCTGGTGGTGGAGCGCTGAGCATTTTTTCCTCTGATGGATCTGCAGCTGTGCTTCTATCTTGAGTGTCGGGAGGGGGGGAGAGTGAGGCGAGGCTGCAAGCAATCCGTTCAGCACGTGATGGGGACCTTGCCAGAGCGCGACCAGCATGACCTGCTACTTCCATACTGATTGGCTGGTCACGCCACCTCAAAGCTGACCGGACTTCCCCAGACTAACAGTTGGCAACGAGAGAAGGAGGAGATGTTGCTGGAGCTGAGTGCTGAAAATTTAGTGGGTTGTGTGGGAAAGAATACTGCAGCTCCAGCAAAGTCAAGCATTTCTTAGTGGCGAGGAGCCGAGAGTGAATCTTATAATTGCGCAAATCTCCTTGGGAGGGGGGGGCTAAAAAAAAACAAAACTCTACAGATGAGGAACTGAGTGCTAATAGGAGTCAACATCTTTGGGGCGAAAACAAAAAATTAGTGCTGCACAGTCAGTTATCGTTTTTGGGGCTAAAAAAAAGCACTATTCAGTGCTGCAGTCAGTTACCTTATTTTCTCAGTTTTTCTGGGGTCAGAAACGTGGTGCTTTTGCTTTGGCTACTTAAAAGAAATTAATCTAGGGGCTAGTAAAAAAAAAAAAAAAACGACTGCAGGAGACAGTTCAATGGGTGCAAGCCACTATTTCTTGGCAGAAACTAATAGAATTAGACTAAGAGCAGGCTGAGTGAGCATTGTATTTGCTGCACAGACTCAGGCTTACATTGGGGAAAAAACAAGGGCTTCTGCAGAGAGTTGAAACAGCAGAGTGCACTACTCAGTCCATCACCTTGTAGGGTAATCTAATTGTGTATAAAATAAATACCACACCTCACTGTGTGGCAGTCAAGATTCTGGATCTGCAGTGTATAATTCAGTTTAATATTAATACTTAAATTTGGCCCTACAGCAAAACCAGTTGTGGTCTGTTAGCTGCAGTTTTGTGTTTAAAAAAACATACAAAAAAAAAAAAAAAGAGTGATACAGTAGGGAAAATCCTCAGCCTGGAAAGCAAAGCACTGCAGCATAATTAAAAAGTAAAGCAGACTCCTAAATGTATTGCAGATATTACTGTGAGCTGGTCTGTAGTAGACAACTAAAATATTGCAACAGCTCATAACTGTACAGTAGAAGGGAGATCTCTGTGAGGAAATCTCTTGAGCTTGTGAATAAAAAATATATATATATATATATATATATATTCTTAGAAGTAATAAGTACAGTTTCATAGGGAGGAAAGTCCTTGTTTCTATTCTATTTCTGTGTAATTTTCTATGTGAGGTACAGAGCATTAATGAATAAACAACTAAAATTACTGGCTCAGCTCCTGACCTTAATTGCCTAGTACCATTAGTGGGGAAAGTGAAGTCCCATGAGGATTAATCTCTGTCTGAGCTTGGGTGTGCTCTAAAAAATTACTGCATTCTAAATCTGAGCTCCCTGCCCTACAGTAAGGGGATCCATGTGGGGAACACTCTGTCAGAGCTACTGTGTGTATTAAAAAAAAGTAAAACATAATTCCTGCATTCTAAACTACTCTCTGCCCTACCATAAGGGGATCCTTGTGAAGAGATCTCTGTCAGAGACTGTGTGTGCATTAGAAAAAAATAAAACATACTCTCTGCCCTACCATAAGGGGATCCTTGTGGGGAGATCTCTGTCGGAGACTCTGTGTGTATTAGAAAAAAATAATCCCTGCCCTACACTAGGGGATTCTAATAGTTGTGTGGAACTATCTCAAAGCTTTCTGTGTGTTTAAAAAAAAAAAAAAAAAATTCTTTAATTCCTGCATTCTAAACTGCTCCCTGCCCCGCACTAGGGGATCCTAGTAGTTGTGTGGAACTATCTCGGAGCTTTCTGTGTGTTTAAAAAAAACAAACTAACTAATTCCTGCATTCTAAACTGCTCCCTCCCTGCCCTACACAAGGGAATCATTGGGAAAACCTCTGTTGGAGCTAGTGTCTGGATTTAAAAAAATTGTTGTGCAGTGCTGCCAGTCATGTTAATTTACCCTACAGTAAAGGGAAGTCCCCTGTGAGAGGTGACTCAGTGCTCTCAGACTGACCTATTTGTAATTTGTTCTCATTAAAAGAAAGAGACTCAGAGACTCACACAAGTCGGTTTAAGAAGTCTTTATTAAAAAGTCAAATTCTGTTTCGCAGATCAACATGTCTCTTCTTAGATTTGGTTTTACCAAGCAAAATACTGTGGAATTACCACATCCAGGTCCATCTTCCTCTACCGAACCTGAAAGCATCCCTGATAGTAGTTCCATGCCTTTTGTGGAGGCAAGTACAATGGAAACCCCTCCACCCACCAAAAAAATAATGCTTGGGCGCCCAAACCAAGGAAAAATGTCACAAAAAGAAAAGTAGTATGAAAAACAAAGAACCAGACACTTTCAAGAGTCATGGAAAAAGATAGAGAATGGCATTTAGTAAATAATGACTGAACTGAGATGTACTCAAGTAGTACTGCAGAAAATATTTCAAATGACAAAGTTCATTTGTGGTTGGCTGCAAACCAAGATGCTAGGCACAATAAAATACATGAAACTAGTCACATTCATCAGCAGTCAACAGCAGTATTGCTGCTCAACCCCTAGCAAAAGCCCAGTTGTCAGGAGGTTGATATCAGTGGATAAAGACACAACAGAAATCATGACCCATAGGTTCCTGACCGCTTTAAGGTTGCTAAAGCAGGCAACCATTCACAAGTTTCATACAAGACATGGAACTACTGTCACGGATAGGGTGCGGGAAAAGATTGGGTTGAGGTACACCAGTGACGGGTCTGTGCCAGTTTTATTAAATTCATCAGCAAGGATATTAATGCACAACTTACAGAGGAGGTCAGGCAGTCCAACTATTTTTCAGTGTTGTGTGATGGTAGTAACAACTCAGCTGTAATAGAGGAAGAGCTAATTTATATACGCTATGTGAAGGATGGTGAACCTGTGAAAAAATTTCTCACCATCGTAGACATAGGCAGGCCTACTTCTGATAATATTTTCCATGCAGTTATGAACAGCATAAAAGAAAATGCAAAAGTTGAGGATTACGTCTCTTGCATGGTAGAATTCTGCGCTGATGGTGCAGCAGTAAATTTTGGACTTAATAATGGTGTTGCCCAAAAAGTTCAGGATCAGGTTCCTCATGCTGTCTCGGTCCACTGCTCAGCCCATCGCTTTGAACTGGCATTGCGAGATGCAGCCAAGTCTTGCTGTTTAGTACAGCAAATTGATGACCTATTACAACTGATTTTCTGGTACTACCATTCTTCATCTGTAATGCGTACTGGACTAAAACAAACATCCTCTGTTCTGGGTCTCCAGTACCTTGTGCCTGTGAAAGTGTTGGGAACCAGATGGCTAGCTTCTAAAGGAAAGAATTGTTGAGTTCCTAGAGGCCAGTGGGGTACAGGACCCAAGGCAGCATGGATTCACAGCAGGAAGGTCATGTCAGACGAACCTAATAGATTTCTTTGACTGGGTGACCAATGTAGTAGACCAGGGAGGGGCAGTGGACATGGCCTACCTAAACTTTAGCAAGGCATTTGACACAGTGCTACACAAAAGATTAATATACAAGTTAGCCAGCCTTGGAGTGGGCCCCAAGGTGGTAGCCTGGGTTAAAAATTGGCTGGACAACAGAATACAGAGGGTAGTAGTAAACAGAGTTTACAATGAAGAAAGGGGGGTTACTAGTGGGGTACCGCAGGGTTCAGTACTGGGACCAGTCCTCTTTAATGTCTTTATAAGTGGCATTGCAGAGGGACTGGAAGGAAAAGTATGTCTCTTTGCGGATGACACAATGATCTGCAGCAGGGCTGATACAGAAGGTGGGGTGGAGAGGATGCAAAGGGACTTGGCAAGGTTGGAGAAATGGTCAAATATTTGGCAGCTTAGATTCAATGCAAAGAAGTGCAAAGTAATGCACCTGGGAAACAAAAATCCAGGGGAAGAGTACACCATGGGGGATGAGATAATAACAACAGAAATGGAAAGGGACTTGGGTGTAGTCATATCAGATGACCTTAAGGTGGGCAAGCAATGTGAGAAGGCAGTAAGGAGGGCTGGTGGGATACTGGGATGCATAGGGAGAGGCATCACCAGTAGAAAACAGGAACTTGTCATCCCTCTGTACAGACAGTTGGTGATACCCCATCTGGAGCTCTGCGTCCAGTTCTGGAGACCCCATCTCCGCAAAGACAGAGACAGGATGGAGGCTGTCCAGAGGAGGGCAACTAAAATGGTGCAGGGTCTGCACCAGAAGACATATGAAGAGAGATTAAAGAAGCTTAATATGTATACACTCGAGAAGAGGAGGGAGAGGGGGGACATGATAGAAACTTTCAAGTACATCAAGGGAATCAGCAGAGTCCAAGATGGTAGCGTCTTTCAGAAAAAGAGATGTGCAAAGAACAAGGGGGCACAATTTGAAGATAGAGGGGGGACGACTCAGAGGTAATGTTAAGAAGTATTTTTTCATGGAGAGGGTTGTGGATACATAGAACAGCCTTCCTGAGGAGGTCGTGGACTCAAAAACAGTGGGGGAATTCAAGAATGTATGAGGCCGACATAAGGCAATTCTAGAGGGGGATAGGAGGAAGTAGGCTGTTGGTTAACTAGCATCTGCAGCCTATGCATTAGGTAGGAAATGGGCAGACCAAGTGGTCCTTATCTGCCATCAAATTCTATATTTCTACGTTTCTATAGCCCACAGAGTTCTGAGCATTAAATGAGCTCATTAAAATCTGGAAAAGCATTATTGTGCATGTGATGCAGGTTAGTGATGGTCAGGTCAGTACTATGGGCCATGTGGACACCGAATGAAAGCTGCTAAGCTGAGAAAAAGTCTTGTCTCACTTAACTACAACATTGCAATACATCTGATTCACGAACATTTACAGATGATTGTGTCTGCATCTTTGGCATTTCAACAAGAAAAGCTGTTAATTTTCCGATTTGCAGAAAGAGTTGAGGCTGCTGTTCTTTCATTAGAACATTATGACATACAGCAGGCCTGTGAGTGCTTCCTTGCTGTCGACAACATTTCTGCTGACAGAATGGAATTCAAAGATGAGGTACTTGTGTTAGAATGGGGGGGCAACAGTTCACTGGCACTATACGTACTGTTACAAAGAAGGTGACCCATTTCAGAGGTGAAGATGTGAAGTCCATGAAACAGCGTTTCAGTAACATGATAAGTCCGTCACCAGGGGAAGACTGTGATGAACAGCTTAATGTTGTACAAGCGTGTCAAATTTTCAATCCAAACTACTGGCCAGCAGTGCATCCGGACAGTGGTGATGATGTTGCATATGGCAGAAAAGATGTGACATTCCTAGCAGAACACTTTTCTAAGGCACTTGAAAGCCAAGGCCTTAACCCAACATTAAGTTTTGGAATTCTGTCTGCTAATAAAATATGCCCTCATACTGCTTGCTCTTGAACCAGTACTGGCTAACAATCCTCATGCACTACTTAAAAGTTGTTTAGAAAACAGGATGACCTGCCCAACATCAGGCATGATAGAGACATACAGGTATCTCACAAGGGTGAACAAGGTACGGGGGAAGGGGGCTGTTTCAAATGAGGAAGTGCAACAGAACAGGAGGGTAGGTAACAAAGACAGAAGGAGGAAGTTTAGGAGGGCCGTGAGGAAATATGATGACACTGAAAGGGTGGTGTACACTTGGAATAGCCTGCCACTGGAGGTATTGGGGGTGAAAACAGTGGGGTGGGGGAGTTCAAACATGCATGGGATAGGCATAGCGGAATGCTGGTAAATAAGCAAGGGGGGATCACCGAGGACCGGTTAGAGTCTGCGGAGACAGAATACACAGGGAACATCTGGACAGACTGGCTAGGCCAAGCAGTCCTTTTCTGCCAACAAATTCTGTGTTCCTTCCCTTCCCCTTCCTCGATTTCTCTCAAATAACATATTTTATAGGGGTTGTGCAACCACTGGCCAGTGGCTGGAAAAATCCACTATCTGAGAAAATTCACTGTCTTAGCAAGCTTTCCATTGATCCAACTGATATGCTTATTGCAATGTTACCCCCTTCTGTACTACCAGCAGTGCTAGTTAAAGGGAGTATTTACTCCCCTAATACAGTGTTAGTGGCTCAGCAAGTAGCACACTCGCCTCTGATGCTGGGAGATCAGGGGGCTGTGGGTTCAGTTCCCACATCTGGCACTTGGGTTAGTATTCCAGTACTGACACTGTAGTGCAGCATGAGAGGGGTGCTGCACTTCTGAGATGCCGTCTTTCGGATGAGATGTTAAACCGAGGTCCCATCTGCCTGGATTGGTGGTAGTTCAGGTGGACGTTAAAGATCCCATGGCACTTATCAAAAAGAGTAGGGGAATTTTTTATTGGAAAATAATATAATAAAGCAGAGAAAACTTGAAACAATCACAATAATTATACAGTTATGCAAAATACAAATATAACAGAAAGAAAACCTTCGTCATAGGGTAATAGCAAAAGAATATACAGGGAAAACAGCAAACAAGAACACCCCCCATAGTTTATACACTTTAAGTAACCCTTTCAAACAGTATTAATGGCAATGCCCTCCACCAAAATGTCACTAAAGCTGCAGGCAATGATTTCTGCTCAGATACATAAACAAGAGCAATTTCTTTCCTAATTTGACACTATAACTCATGCAATGTAGTACGTCTTTGCTGAAGGACAAACAGACATCTATTCTGCCATATACACCATTTAAAAATAGCAAAGAGGACCCTAAGCGTACAGCGAAAAAAAACTTTCCACGCAGGCCCAAAATTCCCATAAATCAAGTCTGAATATGTTATTCTAGCAAGCATTGGCAAAGACCACTCCTGCGCCAACTGAGTCCATACTGGTGTTATATAAGGTCAATCAAAAAAAAGGTGTGACATGGATTCTATTTGACATACACAAGCTCCCTAACACAACACCGCTCTTCCAATTGTTTATGGGCTTGATTCCCCTTGACATTTAATTTATTATGGCAACATAACCATAAGGTATCCCACATTTTTCTGGGATCCGACCATTCAACAATTGTTTAATAAGACATTGACTGTCACAAGGTAGGTCAAAACAGGGTGAAAACAAAAACATCCTATTCAAAATAGAAGAATATAACAGCTTTCTATTTTGCAAAATGCCACCTGGCAGGACACCTGCCATTGTTTTACTTTCTTAGAAAGCTCAATAAGGTACCCCGAGGTCCCTGGAGGGATTTTAGTAAAAGGTCTCCACATAGGCGCTTGCCACTTATCTATAAAATATTGAGATCGAGCTGTGAAACTCTGTACCCAAAAGTCCGACTGTCTGGCTATGCATGGGAAAACATTAGAATGAACAAAAATAGTAAAGAAAAACGATACCGGATTCACCATGTCAAGACCTCCTTGATTTATTGGCCAATAGGTAATGGACCGTTTGACCGGGTTCAATCTGCTACCCCATAAAAGTTGAAAAAAAAAATTATAGAGACAGGCTTCAAGATGCATGGGGAGAGGAAAAATATAACTCACTAATAAAAAAAATAGGAAGGATAAAAGTTTTCAATATATAAATACGCTTTTTGCGTGACATAGGAAAAGTTTTCCATCTAACAATTTTGGTTTCTACAACAGCAATAGAAGAAAGCCAGTTGCTTTCTGCTGCAGAATGTAGTCCAAGAGACAGACCCAAAATTTGTATCTTTTCTGACTGAATAATTATCCCCCCAATTTTAGTCGAAACCTCCTGTAAAGGAATACGTACAGAAATACCAACACTTTTTTGTGTATACAAAGTAGATCCAGAAATTAAGGAAAAGGACTGCACAATATCAATAGCTTTCTCACCAGATACCTGATCTGCTATTAAAATACATATGTCATCTGCGTATGCTAAAGCACTGGGAAAAACCAGGTCCGGTTTTGCAGAAATATGTCTAATAGAAGCTTCACCATTCAGTCTTCTGAGAAGAGGGTCTATAGAGAAAACATACAACAGGGGACTCAAGGGGCAACCCTGACGCACCCCTCTTTTAATATGGATATGTGATCCTTTTAACCCATTAACTAACGAAGTCATACAGGCATACCTGTATAGATTCCTAATCCAGGAGACAAATTCTATTGGTACCCCGTACCTTTCCAAAACTGCAAATAAATAATTATGCGGGACCCGATCAAAGGCCTTGGACTGATCTAAGCTAAGGACATATCCTTGTGTACTAAACCCATCAAAAACTTCCCGTAAAATTTTTAAATTCATGAGCATAGAACGATCAGGAATAGCACGTTTGGGTATAAAAGATTACTTTCTTGGCAATCTGAGAAAGTCTAACTGAAATAATTTTACATAAGATTTTCCAATCAGAATTTAACTGACTGATAGGGCGCCAGTTATCCAAACATTCCTTTTCATTTTTATGTTTAAATAAGAAATTAAATTACTGTCAGCCAGTGCAATAGGTATTGGTAATATTCCCTGGACAATAACATTATACACTGCTGTTAGATAGGGTAATAACAGAGATTTAGTTTTTTTATAAAACTCATTAGGGATGCCATCAGGACCAGGGGTCACAGTATTTTTTAAATGACTAATCACAGAATCAACTTCAGCACTAGTGATAGGCCGATGTGACTCACTAACACTGTCAAGGGATAATAAAGGAATGTGTAAGGAATCAAAAAAACTATTCCAGGCTTGTGGTTCATATTCCAGGCCATACAAAGTCTGAGTATGATAAGACACTTCTTTTAAAATGTTTTGGTTATCGGAAATCCGGTTGCCAGTATGGGAAATTAATGAGGACATATATTTGGACCCAACCTGTTGATTGCTACTATCGAAAGGGTTAACTACTTTGGCCACCCCTTTCCTCCCATATTTTTGTTCCAAAAACAGAGAGGTGGCCCTGTCATACTGATACGTATGTATCTCTGATCTTAATTGCTGAATCTGTGCAGAATAGTCTAACCTAAATTCCGTTTGCCAAGATAGTAATTTTTGCAACTGATGGCAGCAACTTAGGTATTTAAAATACCGATTAGAGGAATAGGTTTTAGAAAACCTTTGACAGAATTTTCTAATTTCTAATTTAGTATCTTGCCACCAGAAGGCCGGATTATCATATAAGTCAGAAACTGAAATTTTGTCCTGGAGAAGACTATACAGTTCATGCCAACCAGTTTCTTCCCCTAAAACAGAGATATTCATCTTCCAGAAAGTATGGGAGACTGGTTTATTATGAGGACGTCCTACAGACAAAACTAACAGACAATGATCAGAATATTCACACGGGAGAACTGAATACTGTACACTTGACAACGAACTAGAGATGAAAAAATAGTCTATCCTCGTGGTAAACCTGCCACGATGAAAAGTGTGTGCCGGAGGTTGTGGACCAAAGGAAGCCCCATCCTGAAGATTGGCTGTAACATATAAGGCATTAAGAAAATTTGAGTCAGAATATAGTTTTTGTGTTACTGCAGTTTTATCTGACAGAGCCAAAATGCAATTAAAATCCCTCCCAAAAATTATAGATTTTGATGAATGCAGAAAAGGGTGAATAGTTTTGAAAGTATCAATTCTTTGTGATTTAAGTTGGGGGTTATAAATATTAATCAGTCTCCACTCTTGGTGGTGAATAATGACATCCAAAATAAGGACCCTACCCTGAATTAAGTCAAGAAGTCTAATAATCTGCACTTCTAAGTCCTTAATGAGAATCCCCACTCTGGCACACACTTCTTCTGACAAGGACCAGAAAGATAAGCCACTCCTCCAATCTCTAGATGCCTGACCAATTTCCCGAAGGGAATGAAGCCTGGTATCTTGTACAAAAACAATGTGCAATGGTAGAGAAATAAGGAAAGAAAAAATAGCCCATCTCCTTTTAGGGTTTTTGAGGCTGTTGGCATTTAAACTGCCAAATGACAAATCATCCCCCATTTAGGCCAGTTAAGCTCTCAGGACTTCTTTTTACATCTCCCTTTCCCTGGAGACTTCGTTTTACATCTCTTTTTCCTAACGGTCTGAGTATCTCCAGTAAGCTGATCAGTGTATGTTAACATATCAGCCTGAGAAGAGGCAACAGAGGAAGCATCAGACTCCTTCTCCGTTTCGGTAGCTTGCTTACGTTTGTGCAGCACCGCAAATCTGTTTTTTACCACCAAGTCAAGGACTGAGGGTCAGAGGAAGGAGGAACTCCCTTCGAAAGGGAACTTCTCGTCTGTCACCAGGTACCCACCGGCACCCAGTCAGTATCCTCGGGAGGGGGCATAACTTCTTTGGGGATCACAAACGTTGGATGAAGTACTAGGTGTATCAGGCTGTACCACAGGTACGGTAGGAGTGGAGGCCTCGGAGAGGTGTACCATACCCTCCTCGGCTGATACCGCATCTGACAAGAGCATGGGTTCACCGGAGGTCTGCTGAGCCAGACTAGGGGTTACCTGTTGTAAAGTGGAACAAGAAGGGGAAGGGGAATGCTCAGGAGCAAAAGGCTGAAATTGAGGCCTAGCTTGAGCAGACCGTTGGGCCATAGAAACTGTCTCATCCTGACTTTCTGTAGGCATTTCAGGATTATTATGGGAGACCCAAGGACAGTCTTTATAAGAATGGGAGGCTTCTTCACACAGATTACAATATGTTGGGTGGGGACAATTAATATTCACGTGTCCTGAACCCAAACAAGAAGAGCATTTGAGCCGATCACAGGCGTTACTGAGATGTGTGTGGGCCCCACACCTAAAACATGATTTAGGTTGTCCTGGATAAAAAACAAAACCCCTATCCCTACCAAAGTAAAAACAACTGGGTAAATGTTGAATTACACCATTCACAACTGGTAACTTCACCTGTAATTTCCTGTCCAAAAGAGCTCAGAATCAATAATCGGATCTGGTAAACCTAACACAGTACATTTAGAAGATAACCATCGTACAATATCATCAATTGCTACTCCCTCATTTTTAAATAAAACAGAAATGGTTTTTATAGTGGGTTTTGTAAGGGGTATGCCAAAAAAGGTGACCATAAAGGGGTATGCCTGACTGCCTGATATCTATGCCAGAATGTGTTTAAACCCATCGATGTTTTAAAACTAATGTCAAAATAGTTATCCCCTGAGGTATGGATCAGGGTGTAAATTTCAGAGGGAGCAAACTGCAAACTGATTTTAATTAAGGTTTTCCCAACATACAAGTGATCCGGAAAAACTTCCAGCCCACCCCTATGGCTCAGTCGTACAGCATTACGCCGTTTGGCTTATTCGGGGGAGAATGAAACAGTCCAGCAAATGATTTAGGCTTCTGTGAACCAGTAGATAGTTCAGGAGCTGTAGGGAAATGAGACTCCGTAGATGGAGGTCTAGTAGCCCGTGAAGAAAAACCGCCAGAAGAAATCGTAGGAGCTTCATTGTCCATTGATTTATTAGCCGAGCCGTCCCCTGGCCCCGCTTGAGTAACAAGGGGCTCATCCAACTGCAACAAATCTGTGGAAACGGCCGGTAAAGAAGAGGCAAGAGGCCTATCAGTTAAAGGAACCCCCACAGTATCAGTAGACTGAGTACGCTGAAGTAGCCTCTCCGGGTCCAGTGTTCGAGTCCCACCAACACGCCATTCCGGGTTTTACGTGAGATGCAAGCCCGAGGGCACTTCCAGAGGGTCTGAGACATCCAAAAAGTCCCCCTGTGGTGCAGGGCTATGCCTTATAGGAGAGGCCCACGAATCATCCAGGGCAGACTTTTCCCACCCCGCTCCTCTCAACGCTTCAGCAGTGGTCACCCTTGAAGCAGAAATATTAGTGTCAAAATCACTTCCGGGGAAAACAGAAAAATCGGTCAAATCATGCCCCTTCAAGTCCCGCTGTCGAGACCCATGTAATAGGATTTCAGGTAACACAGAACCAGGGTGAGAACACACAGTACCTTGTATACGTGAAGCAGAAAAGTCCGTAGTAGAAGCGTGCACAAACTGCTGAGCCGGGAGGCAAGGATCCTTCACCCGGTGTTTACTCCATAAGCTGGCGTCTTCAGCGAGAGGAGCTGGAAGCAAAACCTCCATTGCACAACTAGGGGAGCGTGAAAGAGACTCTAGGCACTCGCTTTTTAGCGAAGAACAGCTGCCAGTCTCCACAGCCCCGGAAAAACGCTTTCCCATAAAGAACTTGTGAGCTGTCACCAGCTGACACTGATGGCGTACTCTTTGCTCACAGCTGAGCCCTGTCAGATAACGTCATTCCCTCACTGACAGGACTCCCAGCTGCCAGAACTAGCGAAGAAACCACAGAGCGTTCAGAAGTTTGCCCTCTAAGTTCCACCGAAACATCAGGTAAAATAGCAGGAGTACTTTCCAAGCTTCCAGAAACAGATAAATCCTTCATAGTCGTCTTGCTCAAGTATGAAACACAGACAGGACCTGCGTCCAATACTCCCTGTTCCAGGCTGGCCTCTTGCTGAGAGAAGATAGGGAAGGAGACCAACTCCCCTACCTCCAACTCGTCCGCACCCTCCAGCGCCAGACGCCAAGTGGCCATCACGGAGAAACGGCCAAGCCCCTTACTTTTTTTTTTTTTTATTTTCGTCTTTATCCCTCCTTACTGCCTCCAGTGCCCCCTCCTTCCGTCCACTCGTGTCCCCCCGGTACGTACCTTAGGGATCTGCCCTTAGAGTGCCCATCCTCCTCCTCTCCTCGCACATTGGGGTGTGTCCTGTAGGTGGTCCGGTAGGACTTAGGGCGGACTTCATCTAGGGTTGCCGGAGGGTGTTTTCCGGTTTTCTCCCCGACGTCCCCACTCCCCCAGGACGCCTTGCGCTAGGGACGTACGTCCCAGTGGTAGTAGTGTGCTTGCGCCACGCAGACCCTCATGCGCCCACGATGTCCCCCTCCCTGGCTCCGGCAATGACCGCCTCCACCCCTTCCTCTGCCGGTGCTTCCACCGGCTATGGAAGGGAATGCAGGCGCAATGCGCTCTTGGTAACCCACCCCTGAGGGAGGAGAGCATCCGTTGGGACGCTCGATCCTCCCTCTCCCCGCCGACCCCTGGCCACCCGAGTCCGTTCCCGAACCCGGGTCGCCGGCGCAGCGCGAGGTGTGGCGTCCAGCGCCTCAACCCTCAGCGCCACCGGGCCGGCCACCAAGCCCCTTACTGACAGAGTAGGGGATTTTCCCCGGTGTCCTGGCCAAATTTCCCACATTCACTAAAAAATACCACGAACAGCTTAATCTGGTTCAAGGTCAGTTGGCATTCAACTGTATCCCCCTCCCCTGGGTTGTGCCTGAAAATAGGCAGGATTTGTCTAGTGCACTTACCCACTCAACAAAAACTAAATAAATAAATAAAAAAATGTCTCACATTTGGCTGGTGGGCTAGTGTCAATTTCAACTTCTGGTTTTACAAGAATGGGACTCCTAAATATTGCTTAGGACCCTTGAAAATTTTCATTTGAAAGGGGGAGGGCGGGTCCTCAATGTGCTTTTAAACCTGGGTGTCCACTGCACCCTGCCGTGCAGTCAATCTGTAATTTTATACAATGGTGCAAAACCAATAACTAGGAATTATTTCAGGCTCTCTTTGGTAAATACACCGCCCTTGCTTTCTAGCTTAGAAATAACATGCTACCAACACAACTTTTTTGTGCTTTTTGTTTATCTTCTGAAGTTTTCACATCAAAGCATATGAAAGTAAAGAAAATAAAAGATTACTGAACATTAGATGAACAATTTTGTAATTTTTGTAACACGACTGTAGTATTTTGCAAATGGGTTAGTGGTATAAAAATTGTACGAATGTTGTTTTTGTGGGCTTAACGTGAACCAAGATCAGAAAACATTGGAAAGGGTTTTAAAAAATCAGGAAAAATATATAGAGGATATGTGATGCCATGACTCACAACATGCAGTTTTTCTTCAAGTGTGAGGAGGCAGGACCATGATTCACTTATCTTGTCATTTTTCTCCACTGCCACTGCATATAAATATTGATGTACTTTAAACTATATTGATAACATTTCATTGCTATTTTAATATTTGGATCTTGGATTTAATATGTCTGTAAAGCATACAAAAAAAATTTGGTAATACCCTCAAACATTTAGTGATAATACTACTGTCAATCACTTTTAATAGTATCATTTCAGTGTGATAATACTATCGTTGCACTCCTCAACGATAGTATTACCACAGTCGCCACACAGCGCAAGCACCCACAAAGATGCCTTCTGCCCCCCACGTCGCCCTAAGCGTGCCTCCTGATTGGCAGTGTTTCATATGTGGGCGGGCAGAACAGTTTAAAAAACATGGCGGCGCGCTTTCTCGCTTAGCGAGACCGTAGTGCCTCGCAACATTACATTTTTCCCTCAGAAAATGAAAAGTGCAGCTGAAACAAGGGAAAAGGTGGGACTGCCTACCACTTTTTTTGTATACAGTGAACAAAGGCAGGAGAGGTGTAGCGCAGCGGGCTGCGATGAGAGCAGCAACAAGGCAAGGCGGCAGTTGGTTATGACACAGCATCTGTATCTGAAAGTGCTGACTGCCAGCCACAAAGAAAAAACAAAACAATATCCAAGATCCACATATTAAAAAAAAAATAATGAATAGGTGCCGGTGTATTACCGACGAGTAATACCCTCTTGAGGTTCTGGACATGGGAACCTCTCGAGCTTCGCACCGGGGTTCCTCATTGGTCCAGAACCTCTCAATAACAATACTTGCGGTGGCCTGACTCTCCATATCTCTTTAATACTGTGATCAATGAAACATGTCTCAGTTTACCTCATCTGTGTTGGCCTTACTCCAAGCCTTCATTAACAAAAAAAGTTTCTTGTCCTAACAGGTCCAAAGTAGCCGTTTTCAAAGATGAAGGCCTGCAGCTAGACCACCATAGATAAGTTCTGTTGATAGGAGTTTTCATTATCCATGTATTAATATTATATTGATACATTGGAAATGTGAGAATTCCCTAAATTGCAGGTTTCAAATATGTAAACAGTACAGGTGGTATTTGGTGAACCACAGCCTTTTTTTTTTTTTTTTACTTCATAAATTTTTAGTGAAGGAATTTTTGATATTTTTATTAGATTTCCACAACTAAAAAAAAAACTGGAAATTCAGAGCATACGATATACATTTCTAAACTTTAATTGATACAATTTTACAATAACTCTAGATCTTCTCTGAGGATATCTCCTTCCATTGAGTGCCACATCATGGAATTGTAAGCCGTCTGCATCTGGACCACCCAGAAACTTTTTGCAGGCGGGGGCTACCCACATCAACACGCCTTGTTGGCGCCAGTATAAAGTCAGCATCCCCAACATGCCTAAGTTCTTTCTCTCACCATCCACTGTCCACCACTGTTGAAGAACACCATCAAACTTAGAAATACAGAAACACAGAATCTGACGGCAGATAAGGGCTGCTTGGCCCATCCAGTTTGCCCATTTTTTCTACCTTCATTTTTGCTGCAGACCCTACTTAATCTATGGGCTGTCTTTTTCTCTGCCCCCCCCCCTTGCCCCTACAATTCCCTTGTGCCTCTCCAAGGATTTTGGACCCCACCACTGGTTTCACCCCAAATATCTCTGCTGGGAGGCTGTTTCAGGAATCCACCACTCTTTCTGTGAAGAAGTACTTCTTCCATCCCTCCTGAATCTAACCCCCCTTCCAGCTTCATAGCATGTCCCCTTGTTCTAGAGCACCTTTTTTTCTGAACAGTACTCCCCTCCTGTACCTCATTAACTCCTGTGAGATATTTAAAGGTCACTATCATATCCCCTCTCAGTCATCTCCTCCAGGGTGTACAAATTGAGCTCCTTTAGTCTGTCGTCATAGGGCTTTTGATGCAGACCCTGATTACCCCCCCCCCCCGGTCTCTTTCCTGCTTGGTCATTGTCAGTGTCACTTTACATATTTTGTAGTCCGCCCCTGGGTTTCTATAGGCCAGATTAATTATTTTGCACCTTTTTGCATTAAAACCCAGCTGCAATACCCTTGACCACTCCTCCAGTTTTTTCAGATTTCTGCCAGTCCTTTCCACCCCCCCCCCACAAATGTCCACTCTGTTGCAGATCTTGGTGTCATCCACAAAGAGGCAGACCTTCCCTTCCAAATCCTTTGCTGTGTCACTTATAAAGACATTAAAGAGGACCAGCCCCAGCAGTGAACCCTGAGGTACACTGCTGGTCATCCTCCCTTCCTCGGTGCAAACTCCATTTACCACCACCCTCTGTTCCCTATCCCCTAACCAGTTTCTTACCCAGGTTACCACTTTGTTGCCCACCCCAAGCTACCCAGCTTGCTTACCAGTTTCCTGTGTGGAATGGTGTTAAAAGCCTTGCTGAAATCCAGGTAGGCCATGTCCATTGCTCTTCCCTGATCTAACTCCTTGGTCATCCAATCACAGAAATCTATCAGATTGGTTTGGCATGATCTGCCCCCTGTGAATCCATGCCGCCTTAGATCCTGTAACCTGCTGGATTCAAGATATTCCACAGTCCTTTCCTTTAACAGTATTTCCATTAATTTATCCATCATCGATGTTGGGTTGGCAGGCCTATAATTGCTGGCCTTTTCCCCGCTACCACTTTTGTGAAGTGGGACTACTTCTGCCCTTCTCCAGTCCTCTGGGACCACTCCGATCTCCAATGATGTATTAAATAGGTCTGTCGGGGGGAGGGGGGGGCGCTGTGGAGCCCGAACAAGATAGACGCTTAAGCTTAGAGAAGGGAACCAAAGGCCAGTAAATCAACAGAAATATTCGGCTTACGAGTATAGAAGCTTTACTGAAATTTAAAAAAGTGCGTTGGAATCCTTCACGAATAAAAATGGGGAATCCCCGTAAAGTTCGCTCCCAGACAGACAGAGCAAAATGTAAAGGAGCTTCGGGAGGGCATAGTATGAGGCTGACATCAAGTAATCCAGTACCCGAGGAATCCGGTGAAGAGACGTTGCAATCTTTGGGAGTTAAAATATCCCGACTTATCCAGTCTGTGGCAGGACTATCGGAAAAGTTTGACACCCTCACTAATCGAGTTGTGTGTTTGGAATCAACTATGGACTCGATTAAAATAGCAACAGCCGACTCTACTAAGCGATCGGATGCTGCAATGGGTATGGCGGCAAATTTGCTAAAAGAAAATACCCACCTTAGGTCGTGGATAGAAATGCTAGAAAACCAGGCACGGACAACAAGCATGCGATTGGTGGGGATGCCAGAGAATTGTGAAGGTGATCATCTACCTCTTTTCCTTACGGAATGGTTCCAGCAGCAGTTGGGCGAGACAGGGAGGCTTAAACCAATCCCTATTCAGAAGGCCTGTCGTGTGACTCCTCATGGTCACAGAGACGACGGAGAGACCCTTCGCACCATTACGGTAGTTTTAGATGGGGTTGGAACAAGGGACTACCTTCTTGCCCTTGCGAGAGAAAAGGGAAAGCTGCTGCAAGATGGACAAGAGGTCCGTCTTTATCCAGATTTGAGTTACGCTACACGGCAAAAGGAGAGGAGCTTTGATGGGGTGAAAGCAATCTTGAGGGAGGCAGGTATCCCGCACGGCGTTCTGTTTCCTGCGAGGCTCCGGATCATTCACAAAGGGAAGATCTACATCTTTAATGACCCAGCAGATGCCCTTAAGTGGTCTCAGAAAAACGTCCCAACACGCAGACAGAGGGATGATGAAGAGGATCTCGAGTCAGAGGAGGAAGAATCCTGAAGAAAGAGACTTTTTATATTGGTTGAGATTTAAAATGCTGGTCTGCACGGTAAGGGAGCAGTGGGTATTTAGTCTGACCCCAGGTAAGTGAGTACTATTTAACGATGTGAGAATTCAGTTCACTTTGGTTTCTGGGGCGACTACCCATTTGATCCCTGTGACAGACTAATGTTTTTGGGTTTTAATTTTGTCTTTCTGGCACAAAATGACTATTTCAGTGTAGCTCTTGCTTATTTTGGAATCTTTAAAATGATGCTTGGAAAAGTTTATTATTTTAAAATGCTAGAGATGTTCCCACTCTAATGCTTTAACTGGGAGTAGTTACATAGATGTAACTCAGTCAGTGATAAGCATGTTTGATTTTCTCTTCCCCTAGGGGAAAGGGGGATTATCCTTTGAAAATTTATTTTGAGTTGGACTTGGACTATATACATGCTGTTCTTGGACTCTAAATAATTAAACAGCACTATCTAATTAAAACTTGTGTGCTTATAATTTTACCCTCCAAAGATGTATCTAAGTAGTAAGGATAATGAAATTATTGTATTAAGAGGAGTGGTGACCTCATATGTAATGAAGTGTGTATATCCTTTACTTTGAAGTAACAACTGTATGTTTATAATATACAATAATAAACATAAAGTTCAATAAATAGGTCTGTCAGATGTGCAGCTAGTACCTCCTTGAGCTCCCTCTGTACCCATGGATGCACCCATCTGGCCCCATGTATTTGTCTACCTTCTGGTTAGTGAGTGTTTTCCAGACTCTAAAAGGACTAGTGTCCACTTCCCTCCCATCAAAGCTCCTGATGCTTTTTCATGGTCCCTTCCCTTCCATTCCCCTTCCACTATGAACACTGAGCAGACGTATTTGTTCAAGATGTCTGCCTTTGCCAGCCCGATGGCGCTGAGAGTTGAGGCGCTGGACGCCACAACTCGTGCCACGCTGGCGACCCGGGTTCAGGAACGAGCCCGGACCGCCGGGGGTTGGCAGGGGGGAGAGAGAGAGGATTGAGCGTCCAGAGGACTGCTCTCCTCTCTCTCTCGGGGAGGGATCCAGGGTAGCCGCGCAGCAGCGCCCCGGTAGAGACCGTGGCACTGCGTGCACAGGGCTCGCAATTGGGAAGACGCTGGGTGGCTGCCTTCCGGACATGAGTGAGAGCACCCACGTCGCGGGCTGACAGCATTGCACATCCCACCCCATGTCTGGGGCGTAAAACCTACATACAAAAGCCCCACCATCTCAGTGTCGAACCGCCACATGCCCAACACTGGAGCCCTGCTACTGCCCTTTCAGACTCTTCGGGCCCTTCATCCTCCTCGGGGCTCGGGGAGAACGTAACACCCTTGAAGATGACAGGGCTCACAGTGGGTGGTAGAGCGGCATAGGCGAGCGGATAGACCCGAGAGAGTTCCAGTGCCTGGGGGAGACAAACAGAATAAAAAAAAAAAAGTCTGCCTTTTCTTGGTCTCCTTCCATACAGTCCCCCCCCCAACCTTACAATCCTTCCCTTTGTCTTCCTTTTTTCACTAACGTACCTAAAAAATGTCTTGTCCTCTTTTGATACTGCCTGAGCTGTTCTTTCTGCAGTTTGCACCTGTGTGCTCCTTACTGCTTCCCCTGCCTCCCTCTGTTTTTCTAGATACGCTTCCCTACCCCCTCAGTCTGGATCTCCTTATACCTTCTGAATGCCACACTTTTAGCCTTTACTTTTTTTTCCACCTCTTTTGAAAACCATAATGGTCTCTTTTTACTTTTGCTTATGTGCTTGACACAGAGGTTTGTTGCCTTCATTATGCCCTTTTTTTTTTTTTTTGTGGGATGCTGACAGGGAGCGCCGGTTCCTCCCTTGGAGGTCATTTCCTCTGACCCGATAGTCGGGTCATCATGGACCCTGTCAGCTCCTGATTTTTTGCTGTTTTGCCCACAATTGTGCAATGAGTGGAGCAGCTGGCTCTGCCTTCACGGAGGCAGCCTAATGCCCTGGATGTGGGCCCTCCCTGTAATTGGTGGCGCCACCTGTACTGACACCCAGCCACCACCGGGTGTCAGTCTACAGTACGCCGTGCAATCCCCCCTCCCCCGAGAAAGGAGAGCTATCTATGGATGCTCAATCCTTCCTTGCCCCACCAACCTCAGAGCAACCCAAGTCTGTTCCCGAACTCTGGTCGCCAGTGTGGCACAAGGTGAGGCATCCAGCTCCTCAACCCTCAGCGCCACCAGGCCGGCTTATTATGCCCTCTCTTAGTTTGTCCCACTGTTCTTCCACCCTCCCTGGTCATCTTCCCCCACCAGATTATTCCTGAGGCTTTCACCCATCTTTATAAAATCTACCCTTCTGAAGTGCAGGACTCTTGCCAATGTGTGGTTGGATTCCGTAGCACTTCTTATGTAGAACCACACTGTACGATGATCACTGGTCCACAGATGGCTTCCCACCTTGATGTCTGCATCATTGTCCCTCTTAGTAAGCACCAGATCCAGTATTGCCCTATTGAGAGTGGGTTCACTGACTAGTTGCCTGAGGAAGCCAGTAGCAGGGATCTACAGACCAGTCAGTCTGACCTCGGTAGTGGGGAAGATGATGGAAGCACTACTGAATGACAGATTTGTGTAACATCTGGTTGCCAGTGGACTACAGGACCCAAGGCAGCATGGTTTCACTGGGCGGAGGTCATGCCAGACCAGCCTCATTGAATTTTTCAACTGGGTGGCAAGGGAGGTGAATCAGGGGAGGGTAGTGGACGTGGCCTATCTGGACTTCAGCAAGGCCTTTGACACTGTGCCACATAGAAAGCTATTAAACAAACTGGGGATTATGGGAGTGGGCAGGACAATAGTGCGGTGGGTAGGTAATTGGCTGGGTGGCAGGACACAGAGGGTGGTGTTATATGGCTGTCACTCCACAGAGGGAAGAGTGACCAGTGGGGTACCATAGGGCTTAGTGCTGGGTCTGGGCAGGGGATCGGGTCCACCGGACCACCAGGGAATTATATTCTTTATTTGCCCGCGATCGGGCAGGGGAGCAGGTCCACTGGACCACCAGGGAATTAAATTATCTAGTTCCTCATGATCAGGCAGGGGTACAGGTCCACTGGACTACGAGGGATTTAGTTATGTTATGCCTGTGATCGGGCGTTGTGGCGCGTTGCCTGCCGAGGGACAGGGGGTGTCGGTCCCCGACGGCCGCAGCCTGGCAGGGCACCAGGCGCAAGTTGCCGGGGATCGGCACACCCTCATGCAGGTGGGTCCATAATGACATGCAAATGGCCCCATTTGTGCCTTGCATGCATTATGGCCTCATTTGCATGCCCAGAGCCGAATATCGCGGTTGCTGCACCTAGCGCACCCTCACTTGCGCTGGCTCATCCCCCTGCTCCTCACTTGCCACTTGCAGTGGCACAGTGCCACTGCGCCTTGCTCAGTGTGGGCAGCCCCAGTGCCATATTCAGCGGTGCTGAGCCATGGCACAGCACCATTGAATATTGCCCAGACCATGCCCTGGCGCATCCCAGTTGCGCCCAGGGTTGCGTCCCTGCCTGGTGCATTCTGAATATCCCACCCCAAGTGTTAAACTGTTTCTTTAGCTGAACAGGGATAGTGTGACGCTTACACCATCAGCTGCTGTTCCTCCCTTACCACTACTACTGCTTCCCTCTGCTGCCTGTATTGTCCTTCTGCCTTCACCGACCCCCACGCCTGCCTATAAATAAAACTCTCCCATCACCCTACCAACATGGAACTATTTTTTGTAGTGCAGCTATATCAATTAAAAAAAAAAAATCTTTATCATTTGTACACAGACCATACAGGGACACATTGTATAATCGCAATATGCCACTCGAGAGTGTGGTTGATGGCAGAATTTACCCACTTCTGATGTGGTGCACTCACTTGGCTGATGACCTAATGACCGAACAACACCAGACATTGGTAAATCCTGCCATCACCCATGCCCTCTCGTGGTATATTGCTTAATTAGAAGTGTAGGGTCTGCAAGGTAAATTGGGACCTGCAATTAGGGTAAAAAAAACAAAGCACAAGAGTTGGTGTGCTTATCTGAGCTGGGAGAAGGGAACTGTTATCGTTGCAGTTAGCTAGGTGAGGTGGAGAGCTGCAAACTGGAGGGGGGGGTGTGGCTTAGGCAGAAGTAAACCAGGTGTCTGCATTTAGACTTCAGCTTTTGGCAGAGAGAAATCTTGCTATCAGAACAAGGCCACGGAGACAGCTAACTAAGGAGCTAGAACTTTACTACTAGAACACTTCAGACTTCCTGTGCATTGCAGTGATCCAGAGGCGCTGGTTCTAGGGACATGGATATGTTGTTCATCCACACTATCTGGCAAGTATCCTTGCTGCTTTAAGTCTTGCCGGAAGGTCTTCAGGCTGGCTCCTCCCACCCACCTGGGTGGTAAAACTCTCAGCTCCGCCCCCTGATGCCAGATCTTCCTTACCGCTTGGAAGCTCAGGTTCCCTCCTTAACGCTCTGCGTTTTAGACTGGATCCTAACTCTTCAGTTCGTCCGAAATTGGTTTTGAAGTTTTCTAAACTTCGGTCTTCATCTTCCCTCGCAGCTGCGATGGACAAATCTGTTCCCTGTTTTTGGAGGTGCCCTTGCGGTCAGAAAATGTCCAGGACGGATCCGCACTCCACGTGCATCTACTGCCTAGGCCTAGATCACGACCCGCAGGCCTGCGATGTGCCGCTCTTTCTCGGCCAACGTCCTGGACAGTCGTGCTGCCCGATTGAAGCTCAGGCGCCCCGAGAGACGTTTCCCGCCAGTAAAATCTAAAGAGGCTCGTTGGGCGGTGTCCGCGGCGGCTGGCTCGGCTGAGCAGCTCGAGCAGATGATCGCCCTCGAGGAGGAGGCGGCCCAGGCTGCATCTTCCTCCTCCTCCTCGGCCGCGGCATTTATCCCGCTCTCTCTGAGTTATTCGTATACGGCTTCGTTCAAGGAGCTTTGTCAGTCCCTTTCCACGAAAGGAGAGGGGCCTTAGGGACATTCTTCTTGGCCCAAGAAAAAGGAGTCGAAAGGTAAGTCCCACCATCGGCATTCGTGGGAGCGGGAGAGGTCCCTTCCCGGACAGCCGACCGTTGACTTCGGTCAAGGTTGTGGCTGAGGCCGCTGGCTTCACGGTGCCCCCGTCAGGCCAGCCTGCCGAGACTCCCGTCGACGAAGTCGAGATTTTTCTCGATCTGTTAGACGGGCTGTCGACTGGAGAAGCCGACAACCCTCCTTCACCGGTTCCCCCGGTGGATACCAAGGATCTGCCTGCGCCTTCTGGGCCGCAGTCCCTGGTTAAAGTGCCCAAGCCGAGGGAAGAGCGGGTGTCCCCCACCCCTTCCCAGACCCACCCTTGGTCCCCTCGAAGGTCTCGGTCTCGGACCTCTTCTCGGTCCAGCCGTTCCCCCGACATCGGCGGTCTCGGTCTCGTTACCGAAGTAAGCGGCAACACCGTTCTTCCTTGTCCTCCTCCTCGGGTGAGGAGAGACTGCGGCGCAAATTGCCCCGGCACTACAAGGACCTTATGTGGCAGCAGTTGCTGTTGTCTGGGCCTAAGCCGACCCTGTCCATCAAGTGGCTGTCGCCTGAACGACCAAAGCAACCACTTGTTCCAGTCGAGTTGCCCGCTCCAGGGCCGGTTGCTCGGCCGAAACCAACTGCTCCACTGATTGTGGTGGAACCTCCACCTCCACAACCGAAGTCAGGGGCACCAACCAAGAATTCTCGGTCGGGTCACAGCCTGCCCCACAGGTTGTCGGTCACCCTCACTCCCGACCGTCCTCGGCAGGAGGAGGGTGGCTCAGGGCTGAGGCAGCTCTTCGCAGACTCTTCAGAATCCGACGACTACTCCTCCCTGTTCTCCAGGCAGTTCAATCTGGAGTCCTCCGGGGGCCAGTCAGTGGACGATAGCCCATCATCCTTCTTGGGTCTGCTTCGACTCATCTTGGAGTCCACCAGGATAAAGCTCAAGCCCGTGTCCAAACGGGCCAAGTATCCCCTGACAGAGATTCTGGACTGAGGGGATTCTCCCACGGAGGCCTTTCCGGTGGCTGAGGCCATTGTCGGCCCAGCCTTGGAGCTTTGCCTGGTTTCTCGGAGCACCCCTCTACCGAGGGGTTAGTCACCGACAGCGTTTTCCGGCATTCTGGTAACGCTCGGGATGTGGATAAGCCCCCCGACAAAGAGTCTGAAAAGCTGGACTTTGCCGGGCGCAAGGTGTACGCTGCATCCTCCCTCGGCCTCCGACAGGCCAGCTCGGCCGTACTGATGGCACACTTCTCCCACGCCCTCATGGGCTCCCTGGATGAGGTTGTTCCTCCTCTCCCGCCTGACCTGTAGACCATGGTCCACCAGGTGCGGGACCAGGGTAGGGTGGTGGTGAAGCAGCAGCTTCAGACTGCTCTGGACATAGGTGATTCCTGTGCCAGGTCAGTAGCGGCCACGGTGGCCATGCGACGCATGGTGTGGCTGAGGATATCCACCTTCATGGCAGATACCCAGCACAAGTTGGCGGACGTCCCCTTCTTGGGGACTGACCTCTTCGGCCCTGGAGTGGAGGGACACCTCCAGCGAATCGGGAAGTCCAGTGCCACCCTGGACTTGGTCACCTCCGCCCAGAGGGACAAAGGCCGCCGTCAGCAGCAGAAGTCCTTTCGTCCTTCAGTCCCTGCTTCTCCACTGGCCCAGCAGCACCAGCAACAGGGCCAGCAGGCTCACGCTTGGCGTCCCAAACCCAAGCAGGTGGCTTCCTCCAACAGGAAGCAAGGAGGTAAAGGCCCAGGAGGTCCCTTGGCCGGTTCTTCCTCCAAGCCTGCCCAGTGACGGGTTGAGGGGTGCCCAGCCTCCTCACTCCCCCCTGGGTTCCCCCGTGGGGGGACAGCTCTGCCACTTCCTTTCCGCCTGGTCCGCTATCACCATGGACTGCTGGGAGTTGGAGGTGGTAGGGAAAGGCCTGCCTCTGGAGTTCGAGCAGGCCCCACCCTTTTGAGCCGTCGCCTCTCGGGGGGCCACGGGGTCCGCAGCCTCGCTGTCGGCCCGCCAAGCCGATATTGCCCTGCTCCTCGAAAAAGAGGTGATCAGGAAGGTGGCGGATCCTCCTCCAGACCCGGGGTTTGTGTCCAGGTACTTCCTGGTCCCAAAACGGATGGGGGGCTGGCGCCCCATTCTCGACCTGCACGACCTGAACAAGTTCCTAAGGTCTTGAACCTTCAGGATGGTCACTCTGGCTCAGATAATCCCATCCTTGGAACGAGGCATGTGATTCTGTTCCCTGGATCTCCAGGACGCATTCTTTCACGTCCCAATCCGTCCATCCCATCAGAGATTCCTCTGCTTCAGAGCGGAGGGATCCCTTTACGAGTTCCGGGCCATGCCCTTCGGCCTCTCCCTAGCTCCCAGGGTCTTCACCAAATGCATGGCAGTGGTGACAGCATTCCTGCGGTGCCGAGGGGTCTGGGTGTACCCTTACCTGGACGATTGGCTGATAGCAGCCCCCTCCAGACAGGAGGTGGAACGGTCCAGAGATCTGGCCCTCCAGGTTTGCTCTCAGGTTGGCCTCGTCATCAACGAGGCCAAGTCAGAACTCATGCCAAAGCAGGTGATACTATTCATCGGGACAGAACTCGACTCTCTGCGAGCCAGAGCACGGCTCCTGGTGGACAGGGACGAGGTTCTTTCCTCCTTTGCCCAGTCATTTCTGGTTGGGCAATTGCACCCTGCCCAGGACTTCCTGCACCTCCTGGGCCTCATGGCAGCCTGCACCAGCGTGGTCCGTTAGGCCTGTTGGTACATGCGTCCCCTTCAGTGGGGACTGGCCAGCCAATGGTCACAACGCTGCGATCCGTTGGACCAGCCCGTGACAGTGACCCAGGAGATGTGGAACGCTCTCCAATGGTGGCTCGTTCCAGCACATCTGCAGGAGGGCATCCCGTTCGTCCGCCCCGAGCTGACGGTCTCTCTCTCGACCGATGCATCTCTGACGGGTTGGGGTGCCCATCTGGGGGAACACCGAGCGCACGGCCTCTGGTCCCCTCTGGAGTCCCGATGCCACATCAACCTGCTGGAGCTCCGAGCGGTCCGTCTAGCTCTCACCGCCTTCGCTCCGTTTCTACAGGGTCAAGTGGTTCAGGTCCAGACGGACAACACCACGACCATGTACTATCTGAACCGTCAGGGTGGGAGACGCTCCATGCTGTTGTGCAAGGAAGCTCTCCGCATATGGTCCCTCGTATGCAGCCTGGAGGCGGATCTCCTAGCCATTGACGTGGCAGGAGCCTCCAACACCCTGGCCAATGCCCTAAGCCGGATAGGGGCTGCGTCTCACGAGTGGTCTCTCCTGCCGGAGGTAGTACAAGATCTGTTCTCCCACTGGGGCACGCCTCAGGTGGACCTGTTTGCCTCCAGGGAGAATGTGAAGCTGAGTCTGTTCCATGCCCGCCCCCCTCAGCAGGGCTCGCTGCAGGGGGATGCCTTCTCGAGGCCGTGGACCCCCGGTCTCTTCTATGCCTTTCCCCCATTTCCCTTGATCCACAAGGTGCTTCTCAATGCGAGGAGGGACAAGGCGCAGGTGATTCTGGTAGCCCCAGACTGGCCCCGCCAGTTCTGGTATCCAGATCTCCTCAGCCTCAGCTCCAGGCTCCCGAGGCGGCTTCCAGCCTGCCTGGACCTGATCTCAGTCAACCAGGGGAAGGTATTCCATCCGGACCTTCAATCCCTGCACCTGACTGCCTGGTTCCTGAGCGGCTAGAGTTCCAGGCTTTGGGTCTTTCCGACGAGGTCCTCAACGTCGTTGAGGTGTCCCGTAAGGAGTTGACCAGGAAATGCTGTACCTTCAAATGGAAGAGATTCTCCATTTGGTGTCAGGGGAAGGGCTTGGACCCTTCCGACTGCCCTTTGGCAAGCATTCTGGACTACCTGTGGTCCCTTTCTCAGCAAGGGCTTCGGTCGGCGACCCTTAAGGTGCACCTGGCAGCCATCTCTGCTTACCGGGCGCGGGCCGGCAAGCAGTCGGTGGCGCAGGAGAAGGTGGTCTGGCGCTTTTCAAGGCCTTGACCACATTTCCCCTCTCGAGAACCTCCATCTCCATGGGATCTACTGCTGGTATTGACCAAGCTTATGGGCAAGCCATTCGAACCAGTGCACAGGTGCGATATTTCACACCTGTCGTGGAAGACCGTCTTATTGGTGGCTGTCACGTCGGCCAGAAGGATGGGAGAGCTCCAGGTGCTTTCCATCGAGTCTCCTTACCTGGTCTTCCACAGGGACAAGGTTGCCCTGCGCCCCAACCCGAAATTCCTTCCGAAGGTGGTGTCGGAGTTTCACCTTAACCAGGTGTTGACTCTGCCAGTGTTCTACCTCAATCACACCTCGGAGGTCGAGTATAGGCTCCATACTTTGGACCCTAGACGAGCGCTCGCTTGTTATAAGGAGCGGATGGCTGAAGTTCGGGGAGAGGTTCGCCAGCTGTTTGTCACCTACGCTGAAGTCGCACCTGGCAGACCTGCAGCAAAGCGGACGATAGGCAGATGGGTCACCTCCTGCATAGAGCTCTGCTATAGGTTGGCGGGCATGGAGCCTCCCAGAGGGATAAGAGCTCATTCTACCCGCCATACCGCTGCATCAGTAGCTGCTTCCAGGGATGTCCCTATCCAGGATATCTGCAGGGCTGCTACCTGGAAGTCGGCACATACCTTTATAACCCACTACCATATCGATCTTGAGTCACGCTGGGATGCTGGTTTTGGGGCCTTGGTTCTCCAGTCTTTCTTTCCCAAGTAAGTATCGGAGGTGTGCGCCTTGCCTCCCTCCTCCCGGAGAACTGCTAGGAGTCTGCCAGATAGTGTGGATGAACAACATATCCATGTCCCTAGAAATACAGGTTACTCACCTGTAACAGGAGTTCTAGGAATGGTATATGTTGTTCATCCACACAACCCACCCGACCTCCCTGGCTTCGACGCACAACCTGAGCTTCCAGCGGGCAAGATCTGACATCGTGGGGTGGAGCCGAGAGTTTTACCACCCGGGTGGGTGGGAGGAGCCAGCTTGAAGACCTTCCGGCAAGACTTAAAGCGGCAAGGATACCTGCCAGATAGTGTGGATGAACAACATATACCATTCCTAGAACTCCTGTTACAGGTGAGTAACCTGTATTTATTGCTTATAACACTACCATTTCTTCTGCCCTGGACTCTATTGCTCCAGTTCGTGTGCGTCATCTCTCCCTCCGACCTCGGACCCCATGGTTTGATGGGGTCCTGAGGGAGTTGCGGCGACTTGGACGCAGGTTAGAATATTGTTGGCGGAAGTCTGGCCTGGATGCCGACCACCTTAGACTGTTAGAACACTATCAATTCTGTCAGTCAGAAATCTTCCATAAAAAGGCAGAGTTCCTGTCCGGGGAAATTTCTGCCACTCAGAACTGACCTGCTCAGCTATTCAGAACTGTGGACAGATTGTGCAACCCAACCTGTCTACAGCTCCGTAGAGCATTTTCGCAGTTACAGTGTGATGAGATTGCTCGGTTCTTTGCTGATAAGGTGGCTGACATTAGGTCAGACATCTGTTTGACATGTTCTATGCTAGTGGCAAGTGGCCAGGATCGGGCTACTACCCCTTCGTTTTCCTGGAGTTCCTTCGACCGCCCAGAAATCGTGGATGTTATGTGGATTGTCCAGGGGCTGCGTCCTACCTCCTGTAGTTTAGATCCAGGTCCCACTCCCCTAATTTTAGGGTGTGGAGAGTCCATTCTACTGGCTCTAGCACAGTTAGTCTGGTCTTCCCTTGACTTGGGTGAATATCCTCGTTCCTTGAAAGAGGCAGTGGTGACACCCTTGTTGAAGAAATCATCCTTGGACCCAGACTGTCTTGCTAACTACAGACCTATCTCGAACCTTTCCTTTGCAGGGAAGGTGATCGAGAAGGTGGTAGCAGCCCAGCTGGAGAACCATTTGACCATCCATAGAATCTACGAACCTCTCCAATCAGGTTTCCATAAGAGGCATAGTACCGAGACTGCGCTGGTTCGGGTGCTCGATGATCTCCTGATGGCGAGAGACCAGAGAAAACGGTCCATTTTGGTTCTATTGGATCTGTCATCAGCATTTGACACCGTCGACCATGGGGTTCTGCTGGAGCGCCTGAGATGTATTTGTGGACTCTCTGGGGTTGTGCTCAGATGGTTCACATCATACCTCACCAGAAAGACTCAGAGGGTGGTGTCAGGGTTTTTTTCCTCTGATCCCATCTCTCTCTATTTTGTGGGGTTCCTCAGGGCTCTATATTGACCCCATGTTGTTTGCAGTGTATATGCTTCCCCTTGGAGACATTGTGAGATGGTATGGGTTGGGATTTCACTGTTGTGCAGATGATACCCAGCTGTACCTGTCTTTTGCACCCGACCAGGAAGGAGCTATCTCTGTATTTAATAGCTGCCTAAATGAAATCCAGGATTGGATGAGGTCCAATTAGTTGAAGTTGAATTCTCGGAAGACCGAGGTGTTGGTTTTGGATCCGGATCGCCGGATAGGGGGACCTGTGGCCGGCTCCCCTTGTGGGGTGTTTTGTGGGCATGTTGAGCTACCGGTCTCTAAACGGGTGTGAGATCTGGGGGTGATCTTAGATGTGGGGCTGACTTTGCATTCTCAGGTGTCAGCAGTGGTCAGATCTTCTTTTTATCATCTGAGAAACATCGCCAGAATCAAGCACCTCATTCCGTCCGGCGATCTGCCAACTCTGATCCATGCCTTTGTGACCTCACGCCTGGACTACTGCAACTCACTTTACCTTGGGCTTCCGGGGGTTGACATCCGCCGCCTGCAGCTGGTGCAGAATTCCGCAGCCCGAGTACTTACAGGTACTCCTAGATCTTCTCATATTATTCCGGTGCTGCGGGACCTGCACTGGGTGCCAGGTCAGTGGCGGATCACCTTCAGAGTCACATTACTGACTTTTAAAGCCCTGCATGATCTGGGCCCTGACTACCTGAAAGAACTCTTGATTCCTTACCACCCTGTGAGGCCGCTCCGCTCAGCCGACGAGGGGTTGCTAGAGATTCCTAGGGTTATATTAAAATCAGCTGGGGCCCAGGCTTTTATGTTTTTGGCCCATCCCTTTGGAATTCTCTATCCCGTTGGACAAGGGAGTGTACGACCGTGGGGAGTTTTAAACAGGCTCTCAAATCCTTTTTATGGGAAAGGGCCTATGGTGATTCTGATTGATTATTGCATTTGTTTTTAACAGTTTTTGTATTACTGTTTGTATACCTTGCTTGTATCTTATTTTATTGGAATGCGCCTTGGTACTCAAAAGGCGCAATACAAATAAAAATTATTATTATTATTAGGGGGTAAGCAGACAGATACTTTATTAGAAGTGTAGAGTCTACAAGGTAAATTGGGATCTTCAATTAGGGTAAAAAACCAAAAGCAAAGCACATGAGTTAGTGTTCTTGTCTGAGTTGGGGGAAGAGAACCTTTATCATCTTTGCATTTAGCTAGGTGAGGAGGATAGCTGTAAATCGGAGGGGGGGAGCGCTTAGGCAGAAGTAAACCAGGTTGGCAGAGAGAAATCTTACTATCTGAGCAAGACCAAGGAGACAGCTGACTAAGTAGCTAGAACTTTACTACTAGACGGTATTGCCCTGCAACCTGCCCCTCTACCCTTAGCCAGTTCCACTTTTATAGGCACTAGATTTGACTGACAACAGAAACTTCCTGTTTGAAAGCAGGAAGGGAGGAACAGGAAGTGGTAAATGGCCTAGTCCTGCCTACAGTAGGGAGAAGAGGAAGAAAGAGAAAAAAACAAACAACTTTCTGTTTTGCAAGGATACTTGGTGGAGACCAGATACACAGAAAGAAGAGACTAATATGCAGATGGGTCAGCTAAGTTAAACTACATCAAGGAGCCAGAAGGTATACATCAGGAAAGAAATATTACACATACGAGGGGATATGGATGTTACTGGCTGTCATGGGTGTGGAGCACTAATCTGCAGAGGAATTCTTTTTTTTTTTGGTACAGCCTGCCTGGTCCTCGGCCCCTGCCCACCTTCACTAACCCCCCAGAGACTTGCCTTAATCCCGTGTCCCCGATACCCCCTGGATTGCCCCCGGGGGGGGGCCACCGCACTGGCAGGACTTCCACGATGACGGGATAAGGTGCTGGCAGGAGAGCCCACTGGCATTGTCTCCTTGGCTTGCCCCCCAAGGTGGGGCACGGAACCTGTACTGGCCATTGCGGATGTTGAGATAGGTCAGATCCCGGAAGTGCTGTGGAGAGCTAGTGGAGTCAGGGTGAGCGGGCTTCATGAGCAGCGCCCATGATTTTTGATAGTTTGACCCCCCCTCGGGGGCAGGGACATGCAGTGATGTCCTTCATCTTCCCCACCCCCCACATGTACTGGCGCCGACACAGGAGTATCCCCAGTCTCCTCTAGGGGTCCCCATTGAGCTTGACACTCTACGTCCTTCTCCCCCTGGCAGGCCCTCCAACGTTCCCAGGCCCGTTCCTGAACCCGGGTCATCGGCGTCACAGTTGGGCACCCTGCCCCTGCGCCAGTGGGCCGGCTCGCAGAGGAATTCTCTGATGACTTGGGCACTGCCCCATATGCAGGACCCTCTGCGATCTCAGGGCACAACTGAATGCAGCATGGGATAGAATATCAGAACTGCAATGCCTGATCAGGACGTTGCATCACCTAATTCCCTGCCCTCAGATCCCGAATAGAAGTCCACTCCAACAGAGGCAGAACAGAAGAATGGAAGTTGGTGCAGAGGAAAGGAAATAGAATAGGCAGAAGGGATCAGGTACAACCAGTCAGAGCAAAATCCATCCCCATTACAACCGCTTTGTACCTGTCACAAAGGAAAGAGATCCTAGCAACGAGGGAATGGACAAGAAGACAGTCACTGAAGCAGGACAGGACCCAGTGAGAGCAAACAGTGACAAGAAAGCAAAAGGAAAAGAGTTCTTATTGTGGGAGAGTCCATGATTCGAGGAGTGGCGACCCACCTAACTGACAGTTCACAAACAAGGGTGATAGTCAGATGCCTCCCGGGAGCCTCAGCGAAACGTGACACAAAGCGCATTGAAAGGATAGCGAGGAAAGAGGGGGGATAACCTGAAGATCTTGGTGCACCTGGGGACTATCGACCTGGCAGGGCAGTGCATAGAGGAGACAAACGAAACCTACTCAAACTAGGAGATCGATTGGCCACTCATATGACCTCCCTAGCCTTCTCCGAGGCCCTTCCTGTGTGGGGTAAAGGCAACAGTGAAGAGAAAATGAGAAGCAAAGAAATGAACGATTTCAATGAATGGTTAAGGAGCTGGTGTCAGAATAGAGGTTACCACTTCACTGTAGCATGGGGAGACTTCTGGGAAAGAAAGTTCTTCAAGTACGTTAGACTGCATCTAATGAAGGAAGGAGTTCAAGCACTATGCCAAAAATCTGACGTGAACATCAGACATTTAAACTAGGAGAGGGGGGAGCTGGTGGCGAAGGACCCTATCAGAGTCATCGTAAAAGATGGGAACTTAGCCATAACTCCCCTGGAAAATGGATCTGATCCTGTAGCACAAAGAGGGACAAGAAAGAACACTAAGGTGGACAACAAAACCAAACAGAAGCAAACCATACTAGCATGCCTACTGAGAAGGGGCTAGAAGAAAAACACGGGGTCGGGGGAGGAAGTAGAGAAAAGGGTGACAGAACATGGAAAACCATGAGCACAAATGCTCGCAGCATGACATATAAAATCTCAGACCTAATGGCCTTGATGTTGGAGGTGGGCCTGGACATTGTCGCTGTTACCGAGACATGGTCACGGGGAACCATAACTGTGCCAGGGTATGCTCTGTTCCATAAAGACAGGGTAGGAAAAAAGGGCTGTCTACATTAGGGATGATACAAAAGCTACAGAAGTTCAGGGCATAAGGGATGAAGTGGAGGCTTTGTGGGTCACACTGGAAACAGGAAATGGTACTGCCATTCGAGCAGGTGTGATCTACAGGCCGCCAGCACAGGGGGAAGAGTTGAATGGTGAGGTAGTGGAAATCATCCATGAAATGGCATGAAAGGGGAAATACTGCTGATGGGGGGGACTTCATCTTGCCACCAGATGTCAATTGTAGCACCCATGCTGCAGTCACAGCAAGAAGCAGAAACATTCTGGAAGCCCTTAAAGGGGCAGGGCTCAACCAGCTAGTGGTAGAAAACACCTGTGAGGGGAAAATATTGGACTTGGTCCTCACAAATGGGGACAGAATAGGGGATGTAGAAGTAGGGAGTTATCTAGGATCCAGCGATCACTGTACGGTATGGTTTAGTGTGAGGACAGTAGAAGAATCCAGCCACACAAGGACAATGGTCTTGGATTTCAGAATGACAGACTTTGCAAAACTAGAGTTCTGTCCAAGGGAAATCGGGGGGGGGGGATGTAGAGGTGCAGTGGGCGCATCTTAAGGGTGCCATGATGGAAGCCACAAGCCCATGCATTAGGGAAATAAGGAAAACAAAGAGGAAGAGAAAACCACTCTGGTTCTCAAAAGAGGTGTCCGGAAGGGTGAGGGGAAAAAAAGATTAGCATTCAGAAAGTACAAGGAAACACAAAAGGAGAAGGACAGAAGGAAGTATCTAGAAATACTAAAAGAGGTGGGGAAGGCAGTAAGAAAAGCCAAAGAACAGACAGAGGAGAGAATAGCAAAGGCAATAACGACAGGAGACAAGATCTTTTTTAGATACATCAGAGAAAAGAGAAAAACCAAGGGTGGGATTGTGAGACTAAAAAGAGAAGAGGGGGTCGGCAGAGGGGGACCAAGTAAAAGCAGAAAGCCTGACAAATACTTTTGTTCAGTATTCACAGTAGAAAAGTAAGGGTTTGGTCTACAGCTAGGTGGAAGATGCACCAAGGGGAAGGGTATAGATATAAGTCCATTCACAATAGAGGGAGTCCTAAAGGAACTAGAAAAACTGAAAGTGGATAAGGCAATGGGGCCGGAAGCAATACATCCCAGAATTCTAAAATAACTTATAAAGAAGCTAGCAGCACCACTGACTGCCTTGCTCAACAAATCATTATAAACAGTGGTGGTGCCAGGAGACTGGAAAAGGGCAAATGTCCCTTTCCATAAAAGCGGGAGTAGGGAGGAGGCTGGTAACTATAGGCCGGTCAGCCTAAACTCAGTGGTGGGGAAGTTGATGGAATCATTACTCCATGGTAAGATTGTGGCATACCTTGAATCCAGCGAGCAGCACGATCCAAGACAGCATGGTTTTACGGCAGGTAGGTCTTGCCAAACAGACTTAATAGAGTTCTTTGACTGGTTCACGGGGGAGATAGATCAGGAAGGGGCAGTATATGTGACTTACTTGGATTTTAGTAAAGCCTTCAATACCGTCCCGCATAAAAGGCTAACAAACAAGTTGAACTGCCTGGGAGTTGGATCAGAAGTGGTAAACTGGGTTAGAAATTGGTTGAGCAGTAGGACACAAAGGGTGGTAGTGAACAGAGTTCCATTTACTGAGAGGGAGATGAACAGTGGGGTGCCTCAGGGTTTGGTGCTGGGTCCAGTCCCTTTAATGTCTTCATAAGCTATGTTGCAGAAGGGCTGGAGGGGAATATGTGCCTCTTTGCAGGTGATACAAAGATCTGCAATTGGGTTAACATGCCGGGGGGGGGGCAAAGGTGGAGAAAATGAGAATGGACCTGGGCACACTGGAAGAATGGTCAAAACACATGGCAGCTGAGATTCAATGCAAAAAGTGTAAAATTATGCACTTGGGGCACAGGAACCCGAGGGGGGAGTACTCAGTGGGGGGAGGTACTGTTGGCCACCAAGCAGGAGAGGGATCTAGGAGTGATTATATCTGAGAACCTAAACAAAATGGCTGGTCAGTGTGAAAAGACAGTAAGAAGGGCCAGCGGAATGTTAGGGTGCATTAGGATAGGCATCACCTGCAGAAAAAGGGAGACACCCCATCTAGAGTACAATGTCCAGTTTTGAAGGCCTCATCTCAGGAAAGACATAGACAGGGTGGAGGCTGTCCAGAGAAGGGCTACAAAAATGGTGCAGGGGCTGCACCAGAAGTCATGTGAAGAGAGTCTGAAAGATCTCAATATGTATTCTCTGGAAATGAGGAGACAGAGGGGGGACATGATAGAGACGTTTAAATACCTAAAAGGGATAAATAAGGTACAGGAGGGGAGCATATTTCAGAAAAGAGGGTGCACTAGAACTAGGGGACATGAATTGAAGTTGCAAGGGGGTAGAGTCGGGGCAATGAAAGGAAGTACTTCTTTACTGAAAGGGTGGTGGCTGTTTGGAATAGCCTTCCCAGCTGGCCTGCCGGTGCAGCGGTTGGATTTCCTCTTGCGACGCCAGCGACCCGGCTTCGGGAACGAGCCCAGGAGCTAGAGGGCCGGCCAGCTCTTGTCTGGCCCCAGGTGGAGACCCGAGGTACAGCAAGCCTGATGCTCAACAGAGGGGCGACGTGCCAGACGTCGGCGCTTCAGTGCCTTGACGTCCGGGGACATGGCATGCTGAGAGAACATCGGGAAAATAACCGCGCAGCCTCCCAGTAGACTGAGCACCAGGCCCCGACCTTCAGTGCCCCTACTGGCCCCGGAGACACCATTCCGTCGAAATACAGAGATGCATTGGAGTGTAAGGGCTCCCACCCCATAGCCACCTGGGGGGTACAACCACGGCTCCAATGAGGACGGACTGCACCGGTCGCCAGGTAGGTGAGTGAGGGCTGATAAGGCCGTAGGTGTTTCCCAAAGAGGGGAGAGTTGTGAGGAGGGGGAGAATAAAGAGAAAGTAAAAAAAAAATAAAAATAAATAAATAAATAAAAGGGAATAGCCTTCCCACAGAGGTGGTGAGGGCAAAAATGTTACAGGTATTCAAAAATGTGTGGAACAGACATATGGGAATACTAGATACAGGGAAAGGAAGAAAAGCCGCAGATCAGCAACAGTTGCCAGTGTAAGTAAAGGTAGGAAAAACATGGGCAGACTTAGATGGGCCATGCAGTCCTTATCTGCCGACAAATTCTATGTATCTGTATATCTGTGTATGTACAGACACCTCTGAGATGGGTTACGGGACCCATCAACTTACTCCAGGCTAGCTTTGGAGACAGAACTTCAGCATATAAATACCAGAGGGGGAATGGTCCTATCCTCTTTTTCTGGGCTTACAGAGCATATATTCATGGATACAGTCATCTAATTCAGAACAGACTCCTCCTCAGATAGTAGAGACACATAGCAGTTCTCACAAAATTATGAGTAGTATTGGATGATGCATGCTGGCGCTGTCAGCATTAGGGGCAAGTCTGACACGTGTGCTTGGGACAGCCCCAAGGTAAAGTAATACTGGGATGGGATAACACAAGTATGCAGCTTTATAGTGGACCTACAATTCTCATAGAATCATAGAACTTGACAGCAGAAAAGAACCTCTTGGCCCATCAAGTCTGCCCCTTCCACCCTGCTAACCTTGAGCACCCACCCCACTCCCTTGTAACCCCTTATGCCTGTTCCATGCCCTCTTGAAGCCCACCACAGTCTCAGCCCCCACCCCCTCCTCTGGAAGCCTGTTCCAGGTGTACACCACCCTCTCAGTGAAGAATCGCCCTCTCATGTTACCTCTGAAGTGCCCCAGTCTCAGGCCATGCCCCTTTGTAATGGTGCCCTCTCTCATGTGGAGTAATTGCCCTGGGTCCACTTTGTTTATCCCTTTGATGTATTTAAAGGTCTCTACCATGTCCCCTCTTTCCCTTCTAGTCTCCAATGTGTAGAGCCCCAACTCCTCACATCTCTTTTCATATTGTATGTCTTTCATCCCTTGCACCATCTTAGTCACTCTTCTCTGAACCCTTTCAATCAAGTCAATGTCTTTGAGCAAGTAAGGCCTCCAAAATTGGACTCCGTACTCCAGGTGCACTCTCACCATGATTTGATACAGGGGCACTAGGACTTCTGTCCTCCTGCTAGTGATTCCCCTGTCTATACTTGACAACATCTTGTAAGCCTTCCCCACCGCCCTTGTACACTGCTTCCCCACCTTGAAGTCACTGGAGACTACTACCCCAGATCCCTCTCCTGTTCCGTAACCCTGACTACCCCCCCGGGTGTGTATCCTGCCTTTGGGTTTCTGTGCCCCAGGTACATGACTGCACACTTCTTGATGTTAAATTTTAGTTGTCAGGTCTCCGCCCACCCCTCCAGCATCCTCAGGTCCTGTCTCATGTCTTCAACACCAACTTCGGTGTCAGCCCTGCTGCAGATTTTTGTATCATCCGCAAAGAGGGTCAAGTGTCCTTCAGTCCATCCACTACATCACATATATAGATACTGAATGGGAGTGGCCCCAGCACCAACCCCTAGGGTAGCCCACTCATCAACTTCCCTGACCTCAAATGCTCCCCCATTAAGTACCACCCTCTGGCATCTGTCCTCCAGCCAGTTTTCTACTCATCTAGTTATTTTGTCTCCCACCCCCATACTTTCCAGCTTGTTGACCAGCCTTCTGTGGGGTACGGTGTTGAAGGCCTTGCTGAAGTCCAGATAGGCCATGTCCACCACACCGCCCTGGTCGACTACCTGCTTCACCCAATCAAATAATTTGATTAAGTTAGTCTGGCATGACTTCCCTCTTGTGAACCCATGCTGGTTGTTGTCCAGCAGCCCATTCACCTCTAGGTACTCTGTTACCCTTTCCCTGATGAGTGCCTCCATGACCTTCCCTACCACTGCGGTGAGGCTGACCGGGAGAAAGTTCTCTCTCTCTTCTTTCTGCTGTCTCTGACATCATAGTGTAGTGTCATGGTAACCATTATGATGTTACAGGAACAGACTACACAGGCAGATAAAGGCCATTTGTCCAGCTAGTCTGTTCTTATGTCATAAACAAAGGCTCTATAAGGTCAGTTGGAGACAGTCAAATGCTTTTTAGACATGCTTTGTAAATAAGGTCCGTAGATGGGTTTTAAGCCCTTTAATGAAAAAAAAAGTAACTTTACTGAAATGTTGTAGCAGAAACATTATGTTTATGAAAGTGCATGTTGTGTAAGGCCAGGAAAAATTAATTTGTTGATCCTCCGATTTTTGGGGGACATTTTCCTGGAGCAGCAAGCATTTTCTTTTTCTTCAGAGGCTTAAATGTATTGGTTATAATAACAAAAATAAGCTATTTCTTTTGTCTGGGGGAATATTGGGGTCAAGTATACAATACTGTCCTCACGTGACATGACAAACTAGTAAATATTCATGTAAAAGAGTCTTAAGTAAAAAAATAATTGCCAAATGTTGTTAAATGAAGCAGATCCTGAGGCTCAAGCCATTTCATTGTCATGGCCTAAATTGAGATTTTATGTGCGTCAACCTGATGTTTCCACTCCCTAGCCTTTTGGGCACTGACCATTGTGAGCAGGTGTGGGAAGTGATAACACAGACACAGCTTTATCGTGCAAAACACAAACTTCTCGTCTGCTTTTTTTTATTCAATATAAAAAGCGAAACTTCAAAAATAAGAATAAATCAACAAATACTGTAACTCACTTCTGAGCTCTAGCACATTTTCCTGCAAAGTGCTGTCGCAGAGTGGAATGAGCTTTGGCAGCAGCACTTCCGCCACCATCATCTGTGCTCAAAAACCTATCTGACCACCTAGATCTAGAGGTGTCTTTTGTATCTGAGCTATCTGACATCATAGGTCAGCTGATCCGCCCCCTATTCTAATACATCGAGTGAGGGGATCAGCAGAGGTTTCTTACTCTAATACATCGGGTGAGGGGATCAGTTGGCCCACATATCGTAGTGACATTTGTACTGAACATTTATAGATAAACATGTAGGTATAGAATTGAATTAAAAAAGAGAAAGGTGCTTGATACAGCTTAAGGGTCAATTAAGGACCCAAACCCCTCCCTCAAGGTAATGAAGGTATAGAATTCAATTAAAAAAGAGAAAGGTACTCGATACGGCTTAAGGGTCGATTAAGGACCCAAACCCCTCCCTCAAGGTAACAACATCACTATGCCTTACTCTATAATTATTCTACAGAAAGGGGCGGCTGGCCCTTAGGAGCACATCGGAGGACAGAGGCTATACTGTTGGACCAGGTATGCAAACCTAATGCACTTTTTAAAATGCAGACATTTTTTAACGTGTAAAGTTTTTCTCCTATCAAGGTGTGCCTTGTAGTAAAGTAAATAACTGTTGAATTTGTATATCTGTCTGTAATAAGTGTGTAGGATATCATGAATATCCTTTACTTTGCTTTAGGGTTGTCTGCAAAATACCTGCTGTAAGGCTGACCTTTCATCTGGGTGTTTGTAATATTATGGACTGCTTTAATTATTATGGGGTGTTTGGGTTCATCAGAATAAAAGCATACACAAATATACCCGTTTGTAGTATAATACCACAATTTATTTATTTATTTAAATTTTGGTAACCGGGTGGGCCCACTGAGACCTTGACGGTCCCTTTTTCAGGGGCGACCCAGGATTAGTTACATGTACCTAGAGGGGAATGAAGACCCAGTGCATTGATATGTACAATGTAGCAAGGCTTACATAGAGTTTAGGAACATGCATCACACCATGTAGTGCATCACAGAATATTACAACAGTGCAGACATTTTATTATTTGTTAGAAACAGACAGTTGGCACATCTCAACATTGATAAGTGCAAGAACCAGTGCTGCTTTTCAGCTTTCCATCCCTATCTCCTCATTTATTTTGTTACAACTCTGCTCTATTTCTTAATTATCCTGAGCCTTCCTGTACTACATGACTTGCACACATATTCCTTATTTGGAGTGGGTTTCAACGGTATACCGCTCCACAATTGCAGCAGACCATGCTGGGTTTTATAACATAACAAAACAGATTACTGTCCAGTACACTGCTCTTCGGGGTACTTCAATTCTCTGATAGCACTCTCTTCGTGACCACTTGCCAGGAAGTAACAGACAGTGGGTCTGAAGATTAAAACGAGTGAGTCAGGAGAAGTCTTTGAGGGAACCGCACCTTGCTACGAGTAAAGGCCATACCTTGCTGTGGGTAACGGGGTTGTATTTCAAACCACAAAACGTGGTACATCAAGAATACTCTCGGGACTGTTTGCGATTTACAATTAAAACCTAACAGCCTTCTCTTATAGTACCTGAGTATTCCTAGGGGTTTCTTCTTAAACAATAAACTCTGCTTCTGTTGGGCGTACCAGCCTTTTCCTCCTGCTTTCTATTATTTAAATATGTACACAGGCGTCCCTATGCATTTGCCATCTAAGCAACCATACTTGTAACCTTACTATACTTTCATACTTTAAGGTTGTTGTGTTCAGAGCACAATGGGGCTTTTTTAACAGGAGCAGCCCTCTAGTCCAGGCTCAGACACAATTCAGGGGCCTAAAAACCCCTCTGTTTGAACACCATCAAGGACAAAAGTAGAAAGTTAGCGGGGTAGGATACAAAAATAAGATACCACGATGGGAGACCACCCCATCCTGGTAGAGTTAGAATGGAGTCAAGGGAGACTCAAAAGGAGAGGTGCTATTGCCGCAGACTTAGGAAAACAAGCATTTGTCAGTGCCGAATGTTTGCTTGCTGGCATTGGCATTGGTAGTGTAGAAGTTACAGAGCTGCATAATAGAAATGGCAGTGAAGTACTGAACTGAAGCCAACCCCACCACCACCCTGCAGAGAGTGACAGGCATTGGGGTGTGCCTTTGGGTCGTCAGGCATAACGGCCATGCCATTTCACCACACCCTACCCTGCAGACACTGACAAGTGTCACTGTGCCTTAGGGGTCTTTGGCCCTTATTCACACCCCATTCCATCAGGAAATACGGTGAGATGGGTGCGGTATAGGAGAATGGGGTGAACTTTGGGGCCGAAGAGTCCAAGGCATACCTTGATGCCTCTCACTGGCTGCAGGGTGTGGAATGGTATGAGCATTACAGGCAAGAATCCCAAGTCACACCCCTGATGCCTGTCATTCTCTACAGGGTGGGGCGTTATGGTTGGAAACCCTAACACCTCAGGCATTCGTTAGTATTTTCACTCCAAATTTTCAACATGTTTTTTTGTGACCCCCACCTCATGAACAGTGGCAATATCAGTTTGGTAGCCGAAAGCTGCTTATGCACAGCGACTACGGCATTTAGCACCACAGGTGCAAAAACACATTCCGAACAGGATGTGAAAAATGACAGCTGTACTGTTCATGGGGAGGTGTAAAAAATGGCAATGTTGCAAATCTGCAGTAAAAATATTAAAAAAAAACTGGTGGTCACGAGCATGCATAGAAACTGTGCAACGCACACCTGTAATGTAATTAGTTTTGGGATATTTTACAGCAGATTGTCAACACAGGCATTTTGGGACCTCCGATCATGAACAGTGTCACTGTGATTTTCTTTCTCTGTCCCGAACAATGATTTCCCACAGCGACCACACATCTCTGCGCTGAAAGTGTGAAAACACATTTCGCCCATGTTGTGAAAAATGACAGCTGTACTGTTCATAAGGAAGTGTGGAAAAATGCCACTGGTGAAAATCTGGACTGAAAATATTACAAAGTCATGAACTTACGAGGGTGCGTGGAAACTGCGCAATGCTCACTCGTAACACAGTCATTTTATGGACTTTTGTCACCAAATTTTCAACATAGCCATTTTAAGACCTCTGCTCATGAACAAGTGTAACTGTGCTTTCTTAATCTGTCCCCAAACATTGCTTTTCATTCACCTCGAACGCACATTATGCATACATGCGCGGAAACACATTTGGGTGACTTCAGAAAAAATGGCAGCTGTACTGTTCATATGAAGTGTAATAAAATGGCAATGTTGAAAATCTGGGTGAAAATATTGAAAATCGCAAACTTACTGAAAGGTGTAGGAACTGCGCAACACACACTCGTAAAACAGTCATTTTTAGGAATTTTTTCACCAAATGTTCAACATAGCCATTTTAAGACCTCTGCTCATTAACAGTGTCACTGTGATTTTCTTAATGTGTCCCATACATTGCTTTTGCGCACCGACTGCGCCATTGTGCGTTACATGGGTGGAAACATGTTTTGGGCAAGATGTGAAAAATGACAGCTGTACTGCTCATAAGGAGGTGTGGTAAAATGGCAATGTTGAAAATCTGGAGTGAAAATATTGAAAATTAGCGAACTTCTGGCGTCGCGTAGGAACTGCTAGCATGCCTTTCATTAAAACAGTCATTTTAGAATTTTTCACAAAATTTTCAACATAGGTTTTTTGAGAGTCCATCTTATGAATAGTGGCAGTGTCATTTTGTTACTCGGTCCCGAAAGGTGATTTCATGCAGTGACTGTGAAATCACCCTTCAGGCCCGATTAATGCCATGACAGTGAGAGCATTCATGAGAAGGGGTCCTAAAAACCCCATGTTGAAAATTTGGTGCAAAAATTCCAAAAAATGCCTGAGATATGCAGCAAAGTTGAAAAAAACGTATCTATCCCATTATACAGCTTACCTGTTTTCCTCAGTTCGCGGTCAGCTTTGAAGAGTGCAGGCGTGTTCCCGGTCCACCAAGATCATCGCGACGGAGTCCGGAGGTAAATATGGGGTGTGGGGAGGCAGGGTGCGCAGTGGGTGGGCGCGGGTGGGGGCAGAGACAGCGAGGACCGTTTTGTGTTTTTTTTAAAGGACGATGAGCGGGGCGTTGCCGCGCTGGGGTGGGCTCCCAGCATGGCACAAGGATAGCTGTTTGGAGGCGTGGAGCCGACATGGGATTGGGCACCCCTGTCGGCGATAGCATCTGATTGCCACGCTGGGGCTCCAACAGCACTGTACTTCGCTTGGGGGCAGTGGAGCCGACTGAGTTGGGCACCCCGCCGGCTATATGATGTGTAGCCAGCTGGGTGGGCACCCAGCATGGCATGTGGAACTCTTGGGGCGCAGCACAGCCGATGGGATTGGCGCAATTTACCGCTGTACAGTGTGCGTGGGGGCGCGAGCACGCAGTATGGCGTGCAGCGCAGTGTGTGTGTGTGTGGAGGGCGCATGAGCAGGCGATATCTACCGCTGCTCACTGAAGCGTAGCTCCCCCTTTCAACTGTACTCTACTGCATTTTCGACTTCTGTCATAGACAGCTCCAGCAGCCATTGGAGAACCACGGCCGTGCCTGCAAACACATTGACTGAATTGAAAGAGGGCTGCCACCTCCGAAACTTCGGATGATGGCACTATGTTTCTTGCACATGCGTGCAAGCAAGCATAAAAAAGGGATAGAAGGTAGAAATGTCCTGCAGTGTTGGGGGGGGGGGGCGGAGATGACATTCTCTCACAACCATACACTCTTCAGTTTCTTGCCATTTTGGCCAATTGTTTCTTTTTCTTCAGTAATAGTTTACTGAAATGTTCAAGAAAACAGCACATACAAACGAAAACAATACAGTACATGCAACCATAAATCTTCACATTGCAAAATGTCGTAACATTTCGTACAGTGGATAGACCCCATGACAAGCACTAGCAGCTCATAAGCTTGCATGTGAATGACCGACTACAAAGAAAAGGTGTATGGGGAATTTGGCCGAATGTTTAAATATAAACAGTCTTACATCATGAGCACTAGCCAAGGCTGAAGTGCAGTGTGCCAAAGATTTACAGGATAAGCATCCCCTGTGCAGCTGATTTAATTATATAACATTTATTAAATTATTCACTTGGGTCTGCTTCATGAAAGAAGTTGTCCAGTTGAATTGTCCCCTCTTTGTGGCTCACTGGCAGACATTTCTCAACACAGGCAAGGGAAGCATTTTTCATTTATCATTTTGTAAAATTTTTGCCCAGATTGAGCTTTCAGAAAGAGATTGTTTTTCACATGATGTAGAAATAGGAAGTAATGGATTCTATTCAGAGAGAGAGGGAGAGAGAGAGAAGAAGAAAGGAAATTAGTATTTACTTTGGGAGTACCATGTTTCCCAAAGATTGCTTCTGAGTGACTTGTTCCAGCTGATGGCTGCCATCTGCTGTGTTATCATTACAGCCCACACTATATCATATCACTTGTGATTTGAGCCGCGTTCCTCCCAGATGCATTAATCTCTGGCATACCTGTATACCCTTCCATAATTGTTGCACTTCAGTCCCTGTGGCAGTTACTTAAGAGGTGCCAGCACTAGCAGATTTTCCCTTGCGGGTACTTTGAACCATTAGCTTTCCTTCTGAACAATGCTCAGAATATGTTAGTGCTTATTGCTTACAGTTTGTTTTCCACATAAATGTTACGGCAGCTTAGTTTCTCCTCTGTCAGTTAAATCCGTTACACAACTCATTAGGAATGATGGTGATTTCAAAGCAGTGTATCCCTAAGAGCCTTTCTGGAGGATTGCCAAGTGAGTTATGTCAATGAGAAGTAAGGGTCCTGTTTAACAATATGTAGCGTATTTCAAGAAGTAATTGTAGGAGTGGCTGAGGTAGTGGTAGAGCCAACCTTTCAAATAAAAAAATCAAAGTACCAGTGGTACTGAAAGGTGTCAGTGGGCCAAGCAAAAACAGGACCCCAAAGGAAAAGAAATGTAGCATCTCTGCTAGGCTTGCCTGTGTAAATAAATTGCTTGTCTGTCAGTTTGGGATGCAGTATATGAGAAGCACAATATGAATGTAAACTGGAACAAAGTTGAGAGCACTCCTCTCTCCTACAGGTGCTGCTGTGCATCTGGTATGGGTTAAACAAAATGTCCCCTGAGGAAGCCTGATAGCAGGTGATAACGTTGGGGTTGCTGACTGTGTTTTCTTTAACAGCACAAAATAAAAACCATTCTAGTGAGCCTGGTGTGCACTCTGTGTGTGTGTGTGTGTGTGTGTGTGTGTGTGTGTGTGTGTGTGTGTGTGTATAATATATATATATGTGTGTGTGTGTGTGTGTGTATATATATATATATATATATATATATATATATATATATATATATGTGTGTGTATATATGGTATATAAGTATCTTCAGGGAGAAACAAGTGCAGGAATACACTATTTTTAAGCCAAAAAGATGTTCCAGGACTAGAGGGCATGGGATGAAGTTGGAGGGAGGACGATTCAGAGGAAACATGAGGAAGAATTTCTTCACAGAACGGGTGGTGGACAAGTGGAACACCCTGCCAGAGGAAGTGGTGGGGGCTGAAACAATCACGGTATTTAAGAATGCATGGGATAGACATAAAGGAATTCTGGAGGTCAGGGGTAAGGGGCAACAGACTTCTAGGAAAACATAAACTGAACTTACAAGCTCAAATGGGCAGACTGGGTGGGCCATAGGCCCTTATCTGCCAAACCTCTCTATGTATATGTGTGTGTGTGTGTGTGTATGTATATATATATATATGTATATGTATATGTATATGTATATATATATATATATATATATATATATATATATATATGACATATATCATTTTCTTTTACAATATAAATGTGAACTCTCTACTATTCTACAGTCCATGCTCTACCATTACTCAGTGGACGGAAGGTGCTGAGCGATGCCAAAACATAAACAGTTCTGGAACAAATTCCTCTTAATTTCTCAGCTGCCTTGATTTTTTCTAGGACCTTACTGAGCATCATTTTGTTTCATCAGCAATAGGGTACAAGAGTGAGAAATCAGCTTGTGTAATCTGCTAGCCACCCAGAACTAAGTTGTTTTTTTTTTTCTGTGTTGCTACCCTATTGATTAAAACTTCCAAACCAATGTATTAGACACCCATTGTATGCAGCACAAGATGCATGCTAACACAAAGGTAGTTTGTTAAAAAAAAAAAGGGCAGTAATTAGAACAGATAAAAAATACAGATATCTAGTAAATCTCTGCAAGGCATATTCCTGCATTCTAAAACATAAAACCCCAGTATAAAGGATCATAGGTATGCAAATCCTTGTGTGTGGGCTGTATAGAAAATCTCTTGACTGGCACAACAGTTTGCTGACTGTGTCACTAATCTGACCTCACCACAGCCGACTCACTAGGGGCGCTAGAGAGCCATCCCCCGAGAATGTTGTTCTTCACATGAGCGCTGAAACTTTCATCTATTTTACTAGAGGTAAAACTTTGAATTTTAAAATTGAGCGCCCTGGGAATTATACCAATTGATTCCTGCTGTGGAGAAGTTTAACAATCTCATTTATACCAGGGGTTTGCAATTGCAGCAACATTCAAAGGCTCTACAGGCCTCCGGTAGCGCAGGAGCCAGTAACCCAGGATTCAGGACTAGGGAACCTTAGTGGCAAGCTATGCTGGAGTCTGTCAGGTTGATGGACTCCAAGAGCGAATGAACATTGGCTTACTTAGAAGCAGAGGACAGAAAATGGAAAGAGCTGACTACAACAGTAGATACCTCTGATAAAAAATCAGTTACTACCATGGTCGTAGTCTCGACTTTAACCCAAGAGAACCTGCAAATGAGCAGACTTGAAACCCTCAAAAACTGGATGAGAGCAGTAAACTTTTAGTGGGTGTCCCAAAGGGAATCGAGGGTCCTGATCTCCAACAATATTTGACAGATTGAGTGTGTGCTTACATCACATTTTATTTTTATTTATTTTTTTATTTAATGATATCTTGGAGAACACCTGTGAGCGGATGCTCATTTGTAGTTTCCGTGTCAGTTACAAGAAGAAAGTGAACAGGTACATAGCATTACATACAAGGCATTACATTACAAGCAAGTACAAAATTGCATTGGTACAAAACAATACAGTACAAGCGAGGCAGACAATAAATTGGTGTGGATTACAAGACTGGGATAGCATTTAGCTTAAGGTATAACATTTAGACATTGCTTTGGCATTGGTGAGAAGGTGCCTCGCAGAGAGTTAAGCCTCTGTGTGGGGGGAGAAACAGAGTGGAGAACAGGATCAGCTGCGGCATAGTGAAGTGTATGCCTGCATAAGGGGTTAAGAACAGATTTAAGGAAGCCGGGAGACAGTGGGGCTAACAGAGCAGCAGACAGGGTTCATGAAGGCGGGGACAGAGAGGGGAATGGGTACTCAATGAGGAGGGAAGGGGGGCAAAGAAGTGCTGTAAAGGAAGGTGCCCCTAGGATTAGGTGAAACACTAAGTGCTACTGCTTTATGGTGGTCCAGATATAGGAGAGTTGTTTTGGTATCATGAATGGCCACCGAAGTCACAATTGTCATCTATGGTAAGGTGCTGCCTGAGCTTTGGCTTGAAAGCACAAATGGTTGTGGTGTCAGAGATGGCTGAAGGAAGGGCGTTGGCCCAGTGTGGTGCACGGTACTAGAATGCATGTTGACCCTGTGCAGTGTGGCATCTAGGTTCGCTGAAAATTTGGCTGTGGGTGCTTCTGGTCAGCCTGGCACTTACGTGGCGTGTGAGCAGATTCTGGACTCCTGGTGGCATCAGATTTAGTGCGATTGTTTTGGCCAGTAGACATAGAAACATAGAATTTGATGGCAGATAAGGACTGCTTGTGGCTTCCTCTCCAGCCCACCTAGTCTGCCCATTTCCCTACCTAATGGATAAGCTGCAGATTCTATTTAACCAACAGCCTACTTCCTCCTACCCCGCTTTACAATTGCCTTATGTCTGTCCCATGCATTCTTGCATTCACCCACTGTTTTTGACTCCACGACCTCCTCAGGAAGGCTGTTCCATGCATCTACAACCCTCCCCATGAAAAAATACTTCCTCACATTACCTCTGAGCCATCCCCTCTATCTTCAAATTGTGCCCCTTGTTCTTATGATCTCTTTTTCTGAAAGATGGTACTCTCTTGGACTTTGTTGATTTCCTGAGGTACTTGAACGTTTCTATCATGTCTCCCCCTTCCTCGAGGGTATACATATTAAGCTCCTTTAGTCTTTCTTCATATGTCTTCTGGTGCAGACCCTGCACCATTTTGGTTGCCCTCCTCTGGACAGTCTCCACCCTGTCTATGTCTTTGTGGAGATGGGCTCTCCAGAATTGCATGCCGTACTCCAGATGGGGTCTCACCAACTGTCTGTACAGAGGGATAACAACTTCCTGTTTTCTGCTGGTGATGCCTCTCCCTATGCATCCCAGTATCCCCCCTAGCCCTCCTTACTGCCTTCTCATATTTCTTGCCCACCTTAATGTCATCTGGTATAGCTACCCCCAGGTCCCTTTTCATTTTTGTTGTTGTCAGTATCTCACCCCCCATTGTGTACACTTCCCCTGGGTTTTTGTTTCCCAGGTGCATTACTTTGCATTGAATCTAAGCTGCCATATATTTGACCATTCCTCCAACCTTGCCAAGTCCCTTCTCATCCTTTCCACCCTACCTTGTGTATCAACCCTGTTGCAGATCTTTGTGTCGTCTGCAGAGAGACATATTTTTCCTTCCAGTCCCTCTGCAATGTCACTTATAAAGACATTAAAAAGGACTGGCCCAGTACTGAACACTGCGTTACCCCACTAGTAACCACCCTTTCTGTACTGTGGACTCCGTTTACTGTTACCTTCTGCGTCCTGTTTTCCAGCCAATGTTTTACCCAGGCAACCACCCTGGGACCCACTCCCAGGCCATCTAATTTGTTTATTAATCTTTTGTGCGGGACTGTGTCAAATGCCTTGCTGAAGTCTAGGTAGGCCATGCCCACAGCCCCTCCCTGGTCTACTACTTTGGTCACCCAGTCAAAGAAACTGATTAGATTCGTCTGACATGACCTTCCCGCTGTGAAATCATGCTGCCTTGGGTCCTGTGCCCCACTGGCTTCTAGGTACTCAACAGTTCTTTCCTTCAGAAGTGATTCCATCATTTTCCCCTACCACTGAGGTCAAACTGACAGGTCTGTATGGTAGACAGGTATGGTACTTAACTCTGTTGTTTAGCTGGAGCCACCCTGCCTATGAATAAAGCTCACAGGTGTGAGTAAGCCTTGCAGCACCTGCGAGGAGTCAGCAGGCCTTATTAAGGGCCAGAGAGATGCGATGAAGGGCTGAGTTTGGTGCAGAACCATAAAGTGCTAGGCCATATTCAACGAGGGTAACAACTGAGCTGGTGATGGCCAACATTACCGGAGGAGTTTGATTCCAGCACTTTAAAAAAAAAAAAAAAAAAAAAAAGGTTTACCAGGTTGATCCATGCTGTACACCAACCATGTCTGACAAACCTATACTGTCCTATGGATGGCTGGTTTAGAGGCACAAGACCTTGTTCTGGTGGTGGTCTGACCAGCATACCCAATGGTAGAGTCCCGTGAAATTCTTTTTATTTTTTATCATTTTTATTTTTTTGTAATTTATTTCTTTTTATTCAATGCAAATTTCATTTTATTTCTTAACCCATTTATATTCATAACATACTCAAAATGACCTCATACACTTTAGAAATTATATTCCTGGTATACTACATTGCAGCATTATGCTATGGTCTTGAAAGGTTTTGTGAATCAGACAATTCTGGTGACGCTTCCTTGCGGACCATCTATGTGGTAACAACTGAGCCTAAACAACAAGTATTGCAAACATTTATTTAGTTTTTGCCAAATAAAAAACTGAGAAATGTTTAAACATTTTTCGTGTGTTTGTTTTTGTTTTATTTCTGTTTGTACCTTGAATTTGAACAGATTTGATGCTGTTAGTCAGCGCTTCCAGACTCTGGGTACTCTGTGTGTTTTTTTACTCCTGCTCATCACCAGATAATCGGGGGGGGGCAAAACATACCAGTGTAGTGACCCACAGATGCTGGGCGTTGTCTCAAAAAAACTGAGAAGGAGCTTGCTACTAAAGAGGTTGAATAACAGAAGGAAGAACTGGAAGAGGGGTAAACAGACTGCCTTTTGAATGCTTATTTTACATGTACTTTGAATGTCAAGACTGTTGAATAAGGTTCCTGGCCAGGTTTTTAGCTGGCCGTGGACCCCAGTGTCAAGAGTTTGGGCGTTTAAAAATATTTACTGCACAATGGGAGCAAGGGACTTTTAGGTTTTGGACTGTGGCGTCAAGCACACAGTGCACTTCTGTGTCGCAGTATGAAACAGATTGTTTTGCATAATAACCTGCTGCGCAGCTGAATAATGTAAGCCGAGCTCAGTTTCGGAAGATCGAGTTATATATGCTTCAGTCCTTGACAGTTAAATGGCAGTTCCTAGAGCTTTCTTTTCTTTTATTATGGTCTCTAGTTAGCAGTAGTTACTTTATAAGTCTGAGGGATGTAATATGTATTAGGATAATTAGCCTAATGTGATGGTCATTTTTTATAAAACGTAAAATTGTTTAATAGCAATCTTAGAGATGCATGTAACCGCCATGTTTATTCTCCCTGTCGAATGATGCCAGTGTCATTAAAGAGACTGTTTGTTAAAAAAAAAAAAAAATTCCCCTCCTTATTCAAAAGATTATTGGACTAATAAACAATGTTTTTTCAGCTGTTAAGGGTCAGTATTTGTAGTGATACCTTGTATGGGTCTATATGTATGCATAAGAGGAGATGAAGTTGTATTTGCTGTTTTATTGTTCAAGTGCCATAAGTGAAAAAAAGAAAAAATATCTTCCCAAACGAATACTCGGACTCCAAAGAAGGTTCTGCAAGCTATGCTTACCGCCTAACAATAGGAAAAGCAATTAGTCGGATTCGTGGCCCCCACTGAGATTTGCTGATACCAGATGTGAAAGTGCAATACTTGGCAGGCCAGCGTGCTTTACAGTCAAAGCTTCGGACTGACACTTGTTTTGGTGGGATCAGAGCTTCTTTCTGTAGCACTCCACATTGTCAGTGGGTATTCACAACAACTAGGTACAGTACACCCCTACCAGGGGAATGGCACAGTCCAAGCTTTAGAATGTTGGGCATATGAGGATTCCAAGCAGCAGCAACTCCCCGGTTCAGCTGTGCCATTGAAAGGGGAAACGGCTACCTTTATCTTCTCTCAGGATTTTCTGTTGGGGCTGCAAGCAATTATGCATAGCAGGTTGGGGCTGCCTGGTTCCAGGGAGCATCCCTAAATTAAAAGTGTGCCTGTTAGGTTGCGGCTTTCAAATTGGCTAACCTGCCTTACCCATTTTCATTTGTGGACTGGGAGCCACTTCTGCCTTGCTAGGATGTTTTAATGGTCTGTTTGGGGGGGGGGTGCCACAGGTAGGTACATTTTGTTTATTTCTGGGGTAGTGGAGGGTTTCTGGGGGTGTCCCCCTCAGCTCTTGAGTCAGTTGTCCCCCCCCCCTTCAAGTTTCTATGTGGCTAATTACAAAAAAAAAAACACATTCACATTCTGATCTGTTGCTGTTAGAAGGTTTTGGAAGTTTTTTCCACCTTGGCCTTTTGAGCCTTTTTGCGTGGCCGCCATTCAGCCATGGTGATGGTTGGGTGCATGCTTCTTCCTTAGTTCATTTTCCCATGTTTGCTTTTTTTGCATCAGAGGGTGCACACGGGTATGCTTAGTGCAGTACATTAGTGTGTGCAAACGCTTATCTTTTAGATTGTGCTAACGTGCTTGCGTGCCCGCAACTGTGCACATGCCCATAAGACGTTATGCGCACTCCCTCAAGTGAGCATGCATGCCTAGTCGGCTCTGTCTAGCCGTGCTGATCCCTGCCTGTAGCTTCAGTCTGACAGCCATCAGCGCAGGCAGGCTAATAGGGCTCATTATTATTTTTCTTTGGTAGTTACTGTACTGCAGTACTTTTTGGCATTCACAGTTAAGCTTATACTTGCCACCATGGCTTATCAGAGACCATTAATTATGAAACAATGTAAGACCTGCAAAAGGGTGATGAGGCCCTCCCCCATGGGTTCCTATTGCACTCATTGTGTTGCTCAGCATAATATTTCCCTAACGGTTCCCCCCAGCCGGTCCTCTAAGCTGGGGAAGGGTGCACGTGGTTCTTCATTTGGCAGTGGCAAAGCAGAATTGCAAAACTCAGTGAGTTCTGGTGAGCTTTTGGGCTCTGATGTTCCGTAGGACATTCCAGCAGACACATCCGACCCCAAACCAGGCCCCATAGGTCGGGGGTGGGGTGCCCACACAGGCAAGTTCAGGTGCATTGCAGTGAGAGAAGCCTGTGGAGACAGATGTGCAGGCAGACCCTGACCCTGACTACCTAGAAGGTCAGGATGAGATTTTTGGGATCTTGGGGAAGCTCCTGACCTTAAAAAATTGCTTTCTGATAAAGAGGACTTCCCCTCTGAGGAGGAGGAAGAGGAATGGGAGTGGACGGAGCCCAGGTCAAGGATTCCGATTCCTCCCATTTGACAACAAGTTGTTGCCTTTTTTGATAGCGGAGTCATGTAGAGCCTTACAGCTCAAAAGGGAACAATCTGTTGAGACAGTGGATATCGATCCGATTCTATCTGTGTCCTCCTCTGCTTCAAAGTGTTTCTCAAGCTGTAGTCACTGTGACCAAATTATTGAGCAATAATAGGCAGGTGTGGATTAGAGAAAGTATCTCCCAAAACCGAAGACACCTCCTTTTCCATTGTTAGAGGAAAATCTCGCAGGTGGGAAGCCCCTCCACTGGCGGACAGGGCTGTCTATAATTTGGTCAAACACACTGCTCTGCCTATCAAAGGCTCTCTGGCCTTAACAGATTCCCATGACAAACGGGTGGATGCCATGTGTAGGAGGGCTTTTACCACTAACGGCACAAACCTATGTACTTTTTAAGCCTCCTTTATTGTTGCCAGAGCCTTAAACTTGTGGGTCACTACTCTGGGCAGTTTCGTTCCTCCTGTTCCGGAAGGTGCAAACATTCTACAGTTGGTTGCCATGGCCTCCACGTTTCTAGGTGATTCTGCAGTGGAGAATTTGCACATGTCAGCCCGTTCCGCCTTCCACATTGTATCGGCCATGCGGGGCATATATCTAGGGCATTGGGCCACTGATTAAACTTCAGAATCTAAGCTGTTTAACCTCCCATTTGAAGGAGGATGCTTGTTCGGTTCTGGCTTGGATGCTATTTTAAAGGATATTCAGGACAAGAAGGGCCATTTTCCAGTGTCAAAACAACAGTGTAAGACTACCTCAGCCAAAAGGGGTCAAGGTGACGGCCCGGCACAGGCAGTCCAGAGGAGGATTTCATCCCTTTGGAACTTTGTAACCAGAGAAATAGAGGGACCTACTCGGGTAACAATGGTTACAGTATTAGAGGGGCTATGGCCAGATGCCACTAGCTCCAACATTATCAATTGGTATTCACAACAACTGGGTATAGTGCACCCCTGCCAGGGAAGTGGCACAGCCCAAGCTTTGGAATGTTGGGCATATGAGGATTCCAAGCAGCAGCAACTCCTCTGTCACTACAGACCTTGCAGTCCCTCAATAAACTACCTTGTAACATGGAGAAGAGAAAGGGTTGCACCTCGTTGGAGAATGTGCATCAGGTGGGGGATACATTAATTCTCAATTAATGTATGGTGTAGTTCAGAGTTTAGCCACCACATGTAAGATTTGCCAGCTGTAATTCGTAATGTAGGAAGTTTAGAGAAGTGCTGAGATGTAATATGCAGCACAGTGTCTAAAATAGCAGTGTAGTAAACCACAAGCACAGTGGTAACTTGTAAGGTATAATAAAACAAAAGATTTTGCACCTTACGTCAGGTGTATGTGCTCCATGAGTGAATGGGTGCTTGTGTGTTGCGGTATTGATCTTCCCACCCACTGGAATGGATTTCGTAGTCTGAGCATATTGCAGGATGTCACAACTAAAATTATACCTCAGAGCCGTGTGATATTACTATCTAAATGTTAGTGGTAGCAGTACCATAATAGTTGTAATATCACATCAAAATCATAAATAAGCAATCTTTGTTCAAATTACCATTGGTCCCACAGTATGTCTCTTGTTGTATAATGGAGGGAGGAGAGGGCACGACCGTTTAAGCATCGGAGTCAGGTATTAAAAGCCATTTAAAAAAAAAAAAATTATAAAAACAACTGGAGAATGACAGCAGCAGAGCATCACTATTCCCAGCAGAAGACTCCACGAAAAATGAGTTATCGAGTGAATTCGGAAGAGCACCGCTACCGCTATGTTTCCCATATCTCACCACTGGCTGTTTTCCAACTGTAGCATGTTCGGCAGGATCGGAGAAAGCACAGCAATACTGCAGGAACACTTGGATCCACAAGCCACATAGAACAGTTTAGCAGCATGCAGTATTCAGCTCAGTCCCAAAACTGAAGGTAAGAAGGCAAATATTACAAATGCACCGGGCAAAACTATCGGAAAGCTACTCATTTACGTGATTCTCATGACAAACAGGTGGATGCCATGTGTAGGAGGGCTTTCACCTCTAACAGCACAAACCTATGTACTTCTTCAGCCTCCTTTATTGTTGCCAGAGCCTTAAACTTGTGGGTCACTACTATGGGCAGTTTCGTTCCTCCTGATCCGGAAGGAGCAAGCATTTTGCAGTTGGTTGCCATGGCCTCCACGTTTTTAGGTGATTCTACAATGGAAACTTTGTACATGTTGCCCCGTTCAGCCTACCACATTGTATCAGCCATGTAGGGCGTATGACTGGACGCTACCTGTCTATGATAGGGGGAGGACATGATTCCTTGCACCAGGAACTTCAACTCATGGTTGAAGGAATGGTGCAGAGAGGAGGGATTCAGATTCATTGGGGACTGGGGCCCCACCTGGAAGAATGTAGGCCTGTACAGGGGCAATGGCCTGCATCCATCAAGGAGGGGAACCGCAATCCTCTGTGAACATTTTAAATGCTACATTGGCGAGCATTTAAACTTGACAAGGGGGAGGCGGAATGAGGCAGAGCGACATAAACTGTCCCCTCCCTTCACAGGCTTACATGGTCAATAGTAGGAATCCAGAGGGAGAAAAATCCCCAAAATAACCAATTAACATAAGAATCCAGGGGGGGATGAAGGAAAGGGAGATAATAAGAAGAATAGTGGAGGAAATATGGGAGGGCAAATGGATAGAAGGGGGGGTGGCAGTACAGTCTGGAGAGCTGTGTGTGCACAAATGCTCAAAGTCTCGGAAATAAGATTGCAGACCTAGAGGCCACCGTAACAGAAGCGGAGCCAATTACCAAGTCCTGGTGCAATGAAAACCAGGTCTGGGATGTAGCCAAACCAGGTTATGCTCTGTTCAGAAGAGACAGGGTAGGTAAAAAGGGGGAGGAGTTGCTGTTTATGTGAGGGAAAACATAAAAACTATGGAAATACAGGGGGAGCAGAGGTACTGTGAGTCACCCTTGTAAATAAACAAAATATACCACACTGATGACAGTAAGATAGTAAAAGCACAAAGTTTGTGGTTAGTGGTCCCTGGTAATCCAATAAAGCCACCTGACACCAGATGTTGTTTTAAATCAGTTGCAATTTATTAATACCCAAATAAGCCCTAACAATTTTACCTCTAACCTGATTAATTCTAAACAGCTGATGGCTTTTTACCACCAGGGCTACAGGTGTTCAGAAAAAATTAAGCAAAATTGCTCCTTTTTCTGGATGTCTCAAGCATCTATGGCATGACTATTTCCTCTTGAACACACTGGACATTACACCCAGGCCCTGTATTTATACTCAAATTGTTTACATCAAGAATGCATAGTGGAAATTTCCAGACTGCTACAGCAAATTTTAGCCTAGACACCGAGTCATTCAATAACATTATGAGACAAGGTTCAAAAGTACAGTGGCCATAAGATACCTCGGTCATAAGATACATTTGACACTTTGCCAAGACAGGGGAGTTTTGTTTATCGTCATCCTTGGATGGAAAAAAACAAGTGGTCAGGGGATCATTAAAAAAAAAAACTTGATTCTGTTTTAAAATACTTGCTTACAAATGCAAAAGTAGCCTTGTACTAGACAGTGGCCAAAGCACGTATACCATTATCTCTTATCACTTCCTTGTTGTACATATTTTTAAACACAAGTAGTCATGAGATGAGGAGCTTCAATAGTCAAGGTCAGACGCGGTTACCAACAGCTGCGTCTTATCTCGACCACAACCTTTAAAAAGACCTGTTTTGGTACAAAAAGTGCTTTCTGCGAACAAAGTAAATTCATTTGTTTAGGTCATCTGTTCTTAACATGGCTTTTGTTTTTCCAGTTATTTTTCTACATTTTTATTTTATAGGGCTCTAACAATTAACCTCTTAAACTCCTATACATACATACACATTAATTCACATTCACTAGCCACTTGCAGCCCTTTACTAGCCATACATATCAATTCACATGTTGGCATCATTCAGTTATTCATTAACCATTTGCAGCCTCTGCAAGCCTTGTTACACCTTTTTTTATGTTCTCAACCTTTTGGTTAGCCAACTGTATATAAATGTTGTTATTGGTAAACTTGTATAAAACTTTGGCTACTGGTCACTAAAACCTTGGCCACTGGCCACTTTTAACACCCTGGAGACACGGAAGGGGGCCACTGTTCACACAGGGGTGATCTTCAGACCTCCAACATGGGGGAGAGGTGGATGAGGATATGTTGGAAGAAATACAAAGGATGACAAGCAAGGGGGACATATTGCTGGTGGGGGACTTCAGTCTACCGGACGTGGAGTGGAGTCTTCCAGCTGTGGCAACAGTTAGAAGTAAGAACATCCTGGACTCCCTGCAGGGGGCGTAGCTCAGGCAACTAGTTAAGGAACTCGCTCGTTTGGTTGGGGGGCGTAGTACTGGACCTGTTCCTGACAACCGGGGACAGTGTTGCTGAGGTCACAGTGGGTAGCCACCTGGGGACCAGCGATCATTGTACAGTGTGGTTCAGTATAAGAACTGGGCCAAAAGCAAACTACACTGAAATGAGGGTCCTGGACTTCAGGAGGGCCAGTTTTAAGAAAATGGGAGAATGCCTCAGGGATGCCCTAATAGGGATAAGGAAACTGGCTGGAGTCGAGGATCACGGGGCAAAAATAAAGGTGGGCATTGAGAGGGCAACAAACCTCTGTGTCAGGCAGGCTAACAAGGGCAAGAGGAAAAAGACACCGCTATGGTTCTCTAAAGAAGTAGCAGAGAAAGTAAGGGCAAAAAAGCTAGCATTTAGAAGGTACAAGATGACACAGGAGGAGGATAGGGAGAGATATCAGGAGAAACAAAGGAAGGCAGGGAAAGCAGTTAAGAGTGCAAAGGCGCAAACGGAAGCGAACATTGACAAGTCAGTAAAAAAGGGGGATAAAACATTCTTTAGGTATATAAGTGAAAAGAGGATGGCCAAAGGAGGGATAGTAGGGCTAAAAGGGAAAGGAGGGGTTTGTGTGGAAGAGGAACAAACAAAAGCAGACAGATTGAACAAATACTTTTGTTCAGTATTTACGGAGGAAGGGGTAGGTGATGGACTTCAGATGAGGGACAAGGGCATTAAAGGAAGGGAGGTGGACACTAGTCTTCTTACAGAGGAGAGAGTTCTCAAGGAACTAGCACAGCTAAAAGTGGGCAAGGCAGTGGGGCCTGACGAGGTACTCCCTAGGATACTGAGAGAGCTCAAGGAGGTTCTGGCTGCACTTCTGACAGTCCTGTTTAACCTGTCACTGGATACTGGGGAAGTTCCAGAGGACTGGAGGAGGGCAGATGTTGTCCCACTTCACAAAAGTGGCAATTGAGAGGAGGCAGGAAACTACAGACCTTGTCAGCCTGAAGCCTGACTGTGGTGGTGGAAAAAGTAATGGTATCACTACTGAAGGAAAGGATTGGGGAATACCTTGAGACCAGTGGATTACAGGATCCAAGGCAGCATGGTTTCACGGGGGGAGGTTTTGCCAGACAAACCTGAGTGAGTTCTTTGACTGGGTAACTAAGGAAGTGGATCAGAGCGGAGTGGTGGGTGTGGGCTACCTGGATTTCAGTATGGCCTTCAACACCGTTCCACACAGAAGACTGGTGAGCAAGCTAGGCAGCCTAGGAGTGGGTCCAAAATTAGTAAAATGGGGAAGAAGTTGGCTGAGTACAGGAGTCAGAGAGTGGTGTTAATGGGGTTCACTCTGAAGAAGGTAAAGTGACCAGCGGGGTGCCCAGTGGTCAGTACTAGGCCCAATCCTCTTCAGTGTCTTTATTAACGACATTGCTGGAAGGGAAAGTATGCCTGTTCGCAGATTACACAAAAATCTGCAACAGAGTGGACACACGGGGGGAAAAAAAATGATCTGAAAAAGCTGGAAGACTGGTCAAGGATATGGTAACTGGGTTTCAGTGCAAAAAAGTGCAAAATCATGCACTTGGGGCACAGCAGTCCGGGGGCAACTTGCCAGTTGGGCGAGGAGGTATTGGAAACCACAAAACAGGAAAGGGCCCCGGGGATATTCATTTTTGATGACCTGAAGGTAGCAAACCAGTGTGATAAAGCAGTGGAGAAAGCTAGCAGGATGCTCGGGTGCATAGGGAGGGTTATCACCAGCAGAAAAAGGGAGGTAGCATTACCCTCCCCTGTATTGATCAATGCGAGTCCTCACCTGGAGTACTCAGTACAGTACTGGAGGCCCATTTCCGGTATGACATAAATAGGGTGGAGGCGGTACAGAAGAGGGTAACCAAAATGGTATAGGGCCTGCATCAAAGCCCTATGAGGAAAGACTAAGGGAATCAAATATGTACTCTCTGGAGGAAAGGAGGGAAGTGGGGGTATGATAGAAATGTTCAGATACATCACATGTGTTAATAAGGTACAGAACGGTAACATTTTTTATTTTTATTTATTTCTTTCTCGGTTTATAGTTACCTTTGAGCCAGTGGCTCATTTGCAAAGGTTCCACGTCACATGATAAATGTAAGAAACAAGAAAGTACTAGCTATATACAAAAAATTGAACACACAGTAAATATTGAACAGGAGCAAGCCAGAGAACATACATAGGTCCAAAATTAGTCTAACAGAGCTATTCGGGTGAACTCTTAACATTAGCTACCAGGAGGCGGCATTGCCAAGGAAAAGATGTGGGGAGGGGAAAGGAGTAAGGAAGAGGGTGGAAGTAGGATGCGGGAGGGAGAGAGCAGTAGAGCTAAAGGGCTCAGGGGTGGGAGGAAGGGGAGGGCAGATTAGGGGGACAAGAAGTCACTGAAAGAGGTAAGGAGGAGGGAAAAGTGGGTCAGGGTTGCTAGGTTAAGAGGGCTAAATAGAGGGAGAATGGTGTCCTGAGGGAAGGGGGGGGTGGGACTAGCTAGTGAGCACAGTCACATTGGTTCTGAGAGGTGAGGTATTGGTGCAGCTTTGATTTGAAACATCCTAGTTTTGGTTCTGAGGCAACCTCAGGAGGAAGGGCATTAAACCAGGTGGGGTTTTACATATTAAAAGAAGCTTGAGGGCAAGGGATCATGCTATGAAGCTGGGGGGGGGCACTCAGAGGAGATGTGAGGAAATACTTCTTTATGGAAAGAGTGGTGGACGCCTGGAATAGCCTCCCAGCAGAGGTGGTGGGTGCTGAAACAGTAACAGGTTTCAAGCATGCATGGGAAAGACACAAGGAAACTTTAGAAATAAGGCGGGGGGGAGACTGGAGATCGAGTAGGGTCTGCGTTGACACAGTAGGTAGGCAAAATAGGGCGACTTAGGTGGGCCCAAGAGGTTCTTATCTGCCGACAACTTCTATGTTTCTATATTTATTTACCTAGTTTATTCACCTAGTATGTTATACAAATAATGTATGAAATACAGCTAAACTGTGTCTTAAATATGTTTTTTCAAGTTCTCCCAGAGGCGTCAGTGGCTCTTCAAATTATGTTTTCTATCTATCCGATATCCATAGAAGGAAGGGATTTTCTTAGAATGAGACCTCTACGGTTTTGTGTGGGACACCTGAAAAATCTGCAATAGGGGGTCTCGGACTACTCCAAACCATCAGCTACCAGAAGCTCTGTGGGATGCTAGGACTCCCTTTGCCAAAGTTCATGGGCCCCAGTTAAAAATCCTAGAAGATTGGTTCCAGTGCAGTACCTTCAGTTTTATGAAAATGTGCAGAACTGTAAATTAAAAGACAACACCTTGTCCTTCCCAAAGCTATAGTGTCAATTAGGAATTTAATGTGTGGAAGCAAATTTTTGATTACATAAAACCTCTGTTTAAATGCGTTTTGTAATTCCTCTGTAACTTCCGGTGTGAAGTGTGGTCAGCCACCACCATGGGTGCAACAGCATGCTTCTGCTTCTCGCTCATGAACGCTGCAGACCAGTGGCAAACCTGCCATTGCTCATTGACATATAGAGTAAGCAGCAGAACCACGCTGCTGCTGGCAAGGTGGTGGTGGTGGGTAGCACTTAACATCAGACAGTATGGAAGAGTTGTAAAAAGCATTGAAATGGACATTTTAGATGACCAGAAATTTGCTTTATACATTGAGGCCCCCATCTTCAAAGCTAGCAGCAAGCGCTGTACAACTTGTTGCTCTGCGCCAAAGATGGTCCATGGCTGGCTCCGAGCAATATTCAGCTAGTTAGTGCGCATAGACAAAGCATGCTAACTGAATATCAGGCCATGTCGGCGCAGTGCTAAATAGATATCCCCTGTGCCAACACAAACCAAGGCTGCACGTGGCCCACAGGAGATAGTGTTTCCTGAAATGGGATAAAGCCAGGGCTCCTGTGGGCCATGTTCATTCTGAGCATGCAAATGAGCTCACTGAACATGCAAGGCACTAAGGGGCCATCTTCATACCTCTCAACTGTCCCTGATTTTCAGGGATGTCCCTGATTTTGCCTCAGAAATTTCTTCTGTCCCTCCTAAATTTGGCATTTCTGTCACTGAAAAGTAGGGATTTGAATCACAAAATAATGCCAGTCATTGGTGTTAGTCTAGTTCTCATTAAGAAAATGCTATTCACACTAAGAAGCATGTTGTACACAGCTTCTGGGACTAATATTACTATTTTTTCAGATGTGTCCCTGATTTTGGTTATTTGTCCCTGATCATTTTAAGCCTTGTCCCTGATTTTTGATGAGGGAGGTTGAGAGGTATGGCCATCTTCATACCCATTATGGGCTCATTTGCATGTGTGCAGCAGACCCCCTGGTGCCTATGCTGGGCAGTAGACAGTGGAGTCCCTGGTAGTCTAGTGGACTACTCTCCCCACGATCACCCCAGGTCCCCTGTATGATTAAAATCTGTGGTAGGCTAGTGCCCACCTATGAGTGCCAAAGCCTCCACCCCGTGCATGTGCCATCCCCCCACGCCAGTCACCACTCACCGGCTAAAATGTGGCAGATCAGCAACTCGCAAAGCCCTCCGGGCACCTCCTTAGCTAGCTGCTGCCTGACGGTCACAGAGCACGTTTGCAAGTACGTCCAGCACTTGGGACCAAACTCCGTGACTGTCAGACAGTGGCCGGCTGAGGAGGTGCTCGGAGGGCTTTTCTGGCTGCTGATCTGCTGTTTTTACTGGTGATTGGTGACTGGGGTGAGGAGGATGCGGGGCAGGGGGTCTTCAACAGGTGGACTGGTGGAGGGTGCTGGCACATGCACTGGGGTGCTTTGGTGCTTGCTCTGGGGGTGGGGGCTAGCCCTCATGGGACTTTAATTAACAGGGACCCAGGCGATTGGGGAGGGTCCACTAGATTACCAGGCATCATTCCTGTCTAACACTACAGAGGCGATCAGAGGAATACAAGACTACTAGGGATCATTTCTGTTTAACACTGTGGGGCAGTTGACGGGGGCCACTAAACTACCAGGGATCTTTCATGTTTAACACTATGAGGGTAATCGGGGTCTACTAGACTACCACGGATCATTTATGTTTAACACTACAAAGGGCAATCGGACGAACCACCGGACACCAGGGTCGGGCAGTGGCAGTATAGCCGCTCTGGCTTTTTCTGGGGTGGGGGGGTGCAGCCTTAGCATTGCAATAATACACATTTTTCAGCGGCGGTCAACAGTGCCACTCTGGGAGCTGATCACCACCGCCAAAATCATTTCACAGTACAACTACGCCTTTATGCATGAGGGACTCCCTCATTTTCATAGGCAAAGTGCCCCAAATAATATATTTATTGAATGTTGTTTTAAATGTTTTTTCTTTATTGATATTATAATTTATTTGATATTCAATTTTATTGATAGAATGCTTTTATTGTACGGCGCTCAGAGCCTCCTGAATTGGGCACCTGGAAAAATAAAATTTGCCTTTCCTTGCCGTTTAGTATGGTGGTCGTGCTGCCAGGATTGGGCAGTGCTCAGGGGCCTCTGAATATGCCCCAGATGCGTGCACAAACCAGGTTCACAGGCACTAACTGGTTGCATCCGAACTAGCCTTTTGAATATGGGGCCTCCAATCCCTAACCAGCAGTAAAGCTGGGAAGGAGGGTTGGGAGCATGAACTGCAGTGTTTTCCTTTAAAAGGTTTGATGTGAAAGCTTTCTTTTGCTAGAACATTTGTGGGGGCAGGGGACGGATTGAGCCTTGAGGGCAAGGCCCACCTTAACAGCCTAGTGGCATAGTAATAAATAGCTTAACACCTCATAGTCCATTTTTATTTATTGGTTTATTTTAACAGCAACATTATGTATTATTTTTTTTATCCAACAAACTACATTGTAAGTGCTGTAGAACAGTAAGAACAGAAAAAACGAAAAATAAGTAGAGTAGCTTTTCTGGAGTGATATCATAAACAAGTCTAATTATTTATGAGCGTAGCTAGGCTCCTGGTTGGCTACAGGATCCGTCCTTATCGGCTTACAAATGAACAGTTCACCTGCCACCTGATGCTGTGCTGTGTTTATTGCTCATGCCCCTCTACTTATACATTAAATAAGTTTAAACGGAGGGGGGGGGCTGTTATTTTGATTAGACTTATAATCACAGTAACAACCAAGAAGCTGGTCATTTCCTTGGATTAACGACCAGCTGGGAGGAGGTGTCTCTCTGCTGCGCCGTGGGCAACCCAGCCCCCCAACCAGTCGTTAATCCTTCAGAAATGACTGGTTTCTCGGTTGTTGTTGTTACTTAAATCTGTAAACATTCTGTACAGCAGTTTGACCTGTTCTCTGAGACTATTATATGCATTCAAATCAGAGTTACCTTGAGGTGTCACCTTTAAATATCCCAATTAAAACAATTCAGCACAACGAATAAAGACCCCCCCCAAAAAAAAAGAAAATGCACAGACTTGATGAATAACCTCCAGTATTTTTAAAGAAAAATAAAAAAAATCAACATTCAGAAGAAGGGGTAGGACAGGGCAAAGGGGAGGGTAAAGGGAGGTAAGGGGGGTGGGGCAGCTGCTGAACAGGGAGCTAGCTGCATTCACGAGCAGCCTAGATAGACCATGATGGCTTTTTACTGCTGACAATTTTCGTATGTTAGTAACATATCCTGTAGAAGGCTTTCACTAAAATGTGTTGCTTCAGCTAGAAATAATGTAAGTGGTTGGCAGTTTCTATTAACACATTTAAGTAAGCTGAGCCTCTGCTAGGCATTTTTTTTTTTTTAAACTTCAGCTGTCAAACACAAACTAAGTAGATCTGAGTTCCAGTGCAGCAAAATCCTTTCCTTTCGCCCTCAAACATTGGGCTATGTGCAGCGGTTCCACTAAGAGGGTCCAGTGTACCCAGAGGTCTTATTGATCAATTGGTTGGAGGGGGAATCTGAATTTTGCCGCAGCGGTAAAAGTCTGTATGGTGCATGCACGTCGTCTTTTACGCATGTGTGTCCGTGAGCACTTGGAGTTTAAAGGAACAGTATCAACCCTTTTTTACATCATATTACTTGTTAAAATCCACATTTTATGAGTAAGTAGTAGGACATAACAAGGTGTGGGTAGTTATGTGATAAACGCACGCCCAGGTGCATTGTAAGGCACAAAGCATTTACGAGTGCCTTCAGCACTTGGAAGTGTGTTTATCACATGACTGCTCATACCATGACATGTCTTAGTGCACTTATAAAATGGGAAAACTAAGAAATCTTAAAAACAAAACACTGCCAACTTTATTTTAAAACAAGTATTTTCTTTTGTTAAAAGTGGTTAGTAAAAAGTAGTCCCATCTCTACCTATCAAAGATCTGTCCTTCCACGCATTTAGTAGATGATTGTTTGTGTATCATGGAATGCAGGAATTGAAACTTCTGCAGATATCTACTGGAAGAATGTTCATCTCTCTCCACACAAACACACAACAGAATAAAGCCTCGGCAAAGCCATAGATTCAGTCTTTATCTGGACAGGGTTAAGCAGCAGTGATGTCCCTGGTAGGCAGATGAGGAAAGAAAGGGTTTTGGTGGTCAGGAAAGAAGCACCAGAAAGTAAAGCTATGAGTAGTACTTCATTTTTTTAATTGGTGTTTGTGTATAAAAAAGGGGATTATAAAGGAAAAGAACACTTTATTAATTAAGCACTAAGGGTTGCATTATGGTGGGATAATGGCACGCCTCCCGTGGGTTGAAGCAGGAGCTAAAGCCAAATGCTTCCATCACCTGAGAAGAGTCACTGGCCAACCATAACCAACCCCCTAGAGTGCCTTACTGTCTCATGTTCTTTTTAATAAATTGGATGCATGTTTGAAACATATTTTTGTTGAGCTACGTTAAGGCTGTTGTGCTGGTATAACAGCCTGGCTGAAAATACCTCTTGACCAGTCAGAAGCTGGCATTATTTCTATCCATTTCCTAATTTTTCTTTTTTTTTTTTTAATATTTCTGAGGGAGTTTTATTTTTTAGAGCCCAGCTGACTTTTTTAGTGAGAGGTGGTGGTCAAGTTTGTAATGGCAGTAAGTATTGATCTTGTTCGAGGAAATCTCTTGCAGCAGGTCACACAAATAGGAACATCCAGCTGCAGGAACAAGATCCAGCTGGAGGATTTCACCAGCAGTCCACCTGGGACCACAATGTCGTCACGTGCTCTAGTGTAGCCTATATAAGCATGGGCGATCCCTGATCCTGCTCAGTTCTTTTTCTGCCACTAACCTGCATGCCACACCTCCCAAAGGAGTCCAGCTACGCAATCACTCCCGGACACTCCTCAAAAACAGGAGTTGACCAAAACACTGAAGATAGGAGCTGCAGTGGGGCATCACTTTATTAAGGGCAGCATATGACGCTGTTGATTCTTTGGCTCACATGTCAACAACAGAGATATGTCTCAGGAGACATTCATGGCTGCGGGTCTCTGGTTTTGCGCCAGATGTCCAACAGTCAATCCTTAACGCCCCTTTCAAAGGGCATACACTGTTTGGCGCACCTACCCAAGACATACTGATGGCTTTACAGCTGTCAGGCCGAACATTAAAATCGGTGCACTCTTTTTATCATACCATACGCAGCCGAAACTTCCCTTTAGAGGACCATTTTGTAAGTCTGCCGCTAAAGCAAGACACGTTACCAAACAGCCAGCCAAGCGCAAGGCCGCAACTCCTTGCCTGGCCCTGCTCCCACCAGTAAATCCACCCGACAAGCTCCAGCAGTCCCTCCCTAAGGATCTCCCATCAGCATGAGGCCTCTCCCGAACCCATGGTTCTGGGGACCCAACCCACAGAGGTAGAGGGCAGGTTCTCTCTGTACTTTCAGGGATGATAGGCCATCACAATGGACACTTTTGTGCTCCAACCCATAGAGTTTGGGCACATGCTCGAATTGATAACCAACCAACCCCCCCCCAATATGCCACCAAGACACACCGCCTATCCGCCCGACCACAAGGTGGTTCTGAAGACAGAAATGCAGTCACTCCTACAGAAAAAGGCCATAGAACTAGTCCCTCACCACCAAAGAGGGCAAGGCTTTAACTCTCACTTTTTCCTTGTCCCAAAGATCACAGGAGACGGGTGCTAGATCTCGGTCAACTAAACCTGCTCATCCAGTGCAAAAAATTCTGAATGGTCACATTACCAACACTCCTGCCCTTATTGCAGAAGGGAGACTGGGTCTGCTCCCTAGATATTAAGGATGCATACCTTCACATTATGATGCACCCTGCTCACAGGAAATACCTACGATTCATCTCCAAGTATCAGCATTTTCAATTTATGTGCCCTCCCCTTTGGGCTTTAATCAGCTCCCAGGGTGTTCACAAAATGCCTAGCAGTTGTGGTGGCAGCCTTGAGACAAGCAGGCCACTATGTCTTCCCTTACCTGGATGACTTGCTGCTGAAAGCATCCTCAAAATGTCAGCTTGCAACTACCCGATCTCAAACACTTGCTTTGTTTACTTCTCTGGGTATTACGGTGAACATCCCAAAATCCAAAATGACATGTCAACATCTCCAGTATATTGGGGCTGTACTGGATACTGCCATAGGATCTGCATTCCTACCTCAGGATCAGACAGACAAGCTAATTCAACAGGCAAGAGATGTCTACAACAGCAGGAATGTCACAGCTCATTGCTACCTCAGGTTAGTAGGTCTCATGACAGCAGTGATCCCCATAGTACTGCATGCTCGGCTTCACACTGAGTGTGCAATGGGACCAGAAGATGGACGACCTTGACATGGAGGTTATGGTCTCCACACCAGCAAGACGAGTCCTCCTTTGGTGGATGGAGACTGATCATTTACTACTAGGAGTTCCCTTCCAAATCCCTACCCCACAGCAAACATTCACTACAACTGCTCCTTACTGGGTTGGGGAGCCCACTTGGAAAGCAGACAGATTCAAGGGACATGGCATCCCAGAGAGACTCATCTCCACATGAACATAGAGATGAGAGCAGTTCTTTATGCCCTACAAGCCTTTCAGGATTTACTGCGCCCAAGCATTCTCCTAGTGCAAACCGACAACACAGTAGTATGCTACCTGAACAAACAGGGAGGAACAAACTTGTATCCTCTGTGCAGGGTGGTGATCAGAGTCTGGCACTGGGCGATAGAGCATGATTTACACCCAATTGCTGTCCATGTGCCCGGCAACCTGAACACCCTTGTGGACACAAAAAGCCACTCCAGAGTCTGCATCCACGAATGGGAACTTCTTCAGTCAGTTGCCAGTGACTTCTTCAGAAGATGGGTCACCCAGAGCTGGACCTCTTCACATCTCTGCAAAATGCAAAACTGCCATGCTACTGCTCACTAGAGCTAGGGTCTGGAGCTATCTGGCTGGACACATTGTCCCTCTCCTGGACAGGGAGATTCCCATACACAGTTCCTCCCTTCCTGCTTATTCAGAGAGTGCTACTCAGACTCCTCCAGGATCATGCAGTGATGATCCTCGTGGCACCCCTCTGGCCTTGTCAAGTCTGGTTCCCCTTGCTACTACAGCTAGCAGTAGAGGACCCCACTCCCCTCCCCATTTGCCCGACCCTTCTATCCAAGGATCAGGGAACTCTATTACACTCCAGCCTCCACTCTCTTCACCTCCATGCATGGATCCTGAAGACATAGCTCTAGCCAGATAGCATGTATCGCATAAGGTTACGGAGGTCCTAAGAGCAGCCCACAAGCTATCCACAAGAACAGCATGCATCATGAAGTGGAAGCGTTTTGCTGCATAGGCATCCAACCATGCAATGGACCTGTACACCTGCCCACTTCCAACAGATTTTGGACTACCTGCTGTCTCTGTCAGATGCCAGCCTCAAATACTCCTCCCTGAAGGTACAGCTTTCAGCAGTATCGGCATTCCATGTTCCCATTGCTGACTGCCTACTGGCCCAACTAGATATTATGAAAACATTCCTTAAAGAGCCACTGACACCAAAAGTGCTACATTGCAGAATCCAAATAAGCATACTCCCATTAAATCTCATACCAAAAACTAGATTTTTACATTACATGGTTTTAAAGTTACTAGCAATTTTGTAACTTTGATTGCACTACCTGTGCAATAAAAGCAGGTGTCGTTAAAGAGCTGCTGATGATGTCATGTAGGGAGCTCAAAGTCTAGTAATGACTGTCGGCAAGCTTATAAGACCAATTTCTCCAAAGTTGTAAAGATCATGTGCAATGGTTTTCACAAGTAAAACGGACAACACCAGTCAGTAAACATTGCTATAAATACTATATATGTTCCAGGTTTTATAACAAAATTGATAAAATTGTATTATTTAATGCTATTTTTGTGTGGTCCATTTCACCAGAGTTGTGGGATACCAAGTCAGCATGCCTCCAGACTGCTGAAGCCAGTTAGAGCGCTACTAATTTTACTGCTGTTTGTCATTGTCTGCTTTACAATATGTTTTAATAGGGGCCTTATATGTGTTAATTCCTACTAGGGGTGGAAGTGTTAGCTCTGGTAAAATGATCATTATAATTTAGAGTAGAACATAGAGGAGTGTGCCCCACTCCCATTAACAAGGAGATGGGATAATTGTTTTAAATTGCCATTCTTTGAAGTTGCCTCAGTTGACTGACTGGTGTGAATGAGCTCAGCCTTTCATCAGAAACTTATTCAGTCTGCAAACCTCACAGTGTGCTATGATCCAGCATTCAGAAAAAGGACCTCAATAAAAAGGCATCCAGACAAAATATTGTCAATTTTGTTACAAATCCTGAAACACAAAGTTTTTAAAGCAATGTTTACTAACTCATGCTGCCTATTTTACTTTATGAAAACCATTGCACATGATATTTACAGCATTAGAGAAACAGGTCCTATAAGCTTGCTGATATGGAAGAAGAAACTGTAAGGTCCCTAGATGACGTCAGCAGCAGCTCTTTACTGGAACGTGCTTTCTTTGAACAGGTAGTGAAATAAGGGTTACAAAATGGCTAATAACTTCAAAATGAAGTAACATAGGAATCAACTTTTTGGTATGAGATTTACTGTGGACATGCGTATTCTAATTCTGCAATATAGCAGTTTTGATCAGATGGTGTCAGCAGCTCTTTAAAGGTGTGTTACACATCAAACCACTGGAGCATAACTCACTCCCACCTTGGGATTTAAACTTTGTGTTAGAAAAGCTACCATTACCTCCTTTTGAACCAGTGGCAGCATGTGAGCTGTGCTTCCTCTCCTGGAAAGCCTTATTTCTATTTGCGGTCACATCAGCGAGACATATTTCTGAATTACAGGTGCTCATGTGTAAGTAGCCTTACTTAGTTTTCCATAAAGATGGAGTTTCTTTACATACAAATCCCCATTTTCTTCCCAAGGTGATATCAGAGTTTACTCTGAACCAGTCCATACAGCCCCCAGTGTATTACCCAGAGCATACCAATTCAGGGGAAGCATTGCTCTGTACTTTAGATGTACATGGAATCTTAAGGTACTGCATTTCCTGTACCAAGGACATGCGGAAGACGGTGCACCATTTTGTATCCTTTGCCCCCAGAAGGAAGGGCAAACCTGTTTCTAAGTAGTGCTTGTCTAGATGGCTGGTCAACTGCATCACTTTTTGTTATAAGAAATACGGCAAAGAGCTTCCAGGAGTGGTCAAACTGCACTCCACTAGAGGAATGGCTACCTTTGTTGCTTGCTTTAGAGGCGTGTCGTCTGCAGAAATTTGCGAGGCAGCCACATGGACGAAGGTCCATACTTTTACTAAAGATTACAGCCTGGACATTATATCCAAAAGACGAGCTAATTTCAGCCATGCAGGGCTGCAGGGTCTTTTATCCTAAGTACCAGGCTTCCAATACCATTCTCATCCCAGCTGCTAGGGACTCGTTCCTTCTTGTGTGACCTGTTGCAAGAGATATCCGCGAAGAAGATAGTACAGTTACGTGGTTAGTTACCGTAACAACAGTAGATCTTCGAGAGAATCTCTTGCAGCAGGTCAAGCCATCTCCCCCCCCCCCGTGCAGCCTACTTAGAGTCTCCCGCTCTAGGGGGGTACATCTCCTGCTCCAGAAATCACATGACGCTCCCACTTCCTCCTCGGTTCCTTCAGAATCGGTTCACAGCATACCAACGGTGCCTGGTCACCGCCAGGACAAGAACCGAGGAGGATCGGGGACCACCCACGCTTATGTAGACTACACTAGAGCACATGACAATGTCGTGGGTGGTCCCAGGTCGACTGCTGGTGAAATCCTCTGTCTGGATCTCGTGTCTGCGGCTGGATGTTCCTACTTGTGTGACCTGCTGCAAGAGATTCTCTCGAAGATCTGCTGTTACGTTAAGTACCCACCTATATGTCGTGTGCTGTGTCATGATTGCCAGCACTTTTTTAACAATTGGTGGTACTGTTACACTGCACAGTTGCTGGCCAATCAGGACACAGTGATTTCCCTATCCATTTTATTATTTTTAACATTCCCCAAAATTCACTGATATTGCTGTTGTTTTTTTTTTTTTGTTTGTTTGTTTTTTAAATCTCCTTCCTTTCTTAGTAGAACTGAAACGCTTCTAATGGTGTAGTTAAACTAACATACTATTTGCCAGCAGATTAGGCCTTACGGTCTATCGAGTCTGCTCGAACCTCAGATCCCTAGTTGGGTGCCGAGGCCCTCCCCCCCTTGTGTTCCAGAAACCCCTATCATCCATCCCCACCCCCCTGGGACAGGCCATCATCTGATACATCCACTTTCTGTGTCTGTCCCACCCACTCTTGAAGCCCTCCACTGTGGATCTCTGAACCAGCTCGCCAGGCAGTGCATTCCAAGGGTCCACCACCCTCTCAGTGAAAAACCTCCTCCTCTTTTCCCCCCTCACCCTTCCACCTTCCAACTTCAAACCACGCCCTCTGGTGATACCTCCCTGCTTTAGTCTAAAGATCCCTCCATGTTTACCCTATTTATTCCCTTGAGGTACTTGAAGACCTCAATCATGTCCCCCCGTCTCTCCTCTCCTCCAATGAAAACAGGCAGAGCTCCTCAAGTCTGTCCTCATACGTCAAATCCCCTAGCCCTCGTATCATCTTAGTTGCCCTCCTCTGTACCCTCTCCAGGAGCTGCATGTCCCTCTTCAAGTGTGGTCTCCAGTACTGTACACAGTACACAGTACAATAACCTTATTTTGTTTTGAATCGTTTTTCTGCTCTCAGTTGCATACTTCCTAATCCTTAGGACTCCTCCTTCCCAAACAGTGCAGTCACTCATGATGCAATAGTCTTTTCTGCTCCCATTGCATGATGAATGTCAGGACTGTGCTGGCGGTGTTCCCAAGTCCATGAAAGAGTCACTGGGAATTGATCAAGGAATGTAAACAAACAAGTTTTTGTGTGGTATCACCAGTATGGTGGGTAGTCTGTTTTTGATTTCTAAAAAGATAAAAAAAGGAATCAGATTCACACTACCAGCTCCATCAGCAAATTCAACAGAATGTAAGCAGTTTATACAAAGTGTTTTTTAAACTAGAGACATTTTGAGGCCTAAGGGGGTTGACTGTGTCCTTTTGAAAAAAAAAATTTAAGTTGGCTGTACTGAGATGCAGTATGTTGTTCCCAGTGAAGCCATACATCCTTAAATGATTTCCTGGGAGATGCCGTGGTGGGTGGTCAGACTAGTTTGTTTACAATACTAGTTAATTTTCAAATTTTGTCTGTATAAGAGCATTCCAAAAATGGTCCGAGAGCAAGTATTTCCAGCTCTTGTCTCTCTGACCATTCAGTTGAATCAACCCATCCCATAGTAATTTGCCTAGGAAAGCAGACTACCCATTTATCTCTGATTTGATCAAATGAGAATAAATTGGTGCTGGTGTTCTCTTCCTTAGAGGTTAATTGAGTCAGGCTCATGTGCTGCAGGTACGTCAGAGAGCCGTGCTGTCATGGAAATCGCTGGCTGACATCTACATAGATCTGACTGAGGCTTACTTGTATGAAATTAAGCTTCCATTTTGCTTACTAGCTCTCACTCATCACCTTTTAATATTTGTTAAAGATGTAACCATTTAGAAAGTTCATCACGTTACACCTGGGCCTGTTACTTGGGGTAGGAAGCCATTGCTCTCCTCACTAGAAGACTGTCAAACATGCAGAAATCATTATTTCAGAGGAGCTGGTTGTCGAACCAAGTTTTGACACTCCTCTCACATTGAAGGCAGACACCTTAAAGGTAAGCTAAAGGGACACACACACACACACACACACACACACACACACACTAAGCCTCACTCTTACCCGTTTTATGTTTTTCTATGACGTGCAGAAAATACGTGTTACAACAGCTGGTAAGGGAATGGACTGTGGTTACTTTTGGGCCGCCCGGGGGAATGAGTACTGAGCACCTCAGGGATAGTTCTATCTTCAGGGAGGGGTACTCTCTGTCCCACTACTTGACTGTCACCTGGTGGAGGTTACGTGTCACCACAGTAGGAGCACGCAGAAGGGGAGAAGGGCAGTCACCAGATGAAAAGCACCCATACATTTGCGTGATTGCATGCCGGCACCTTTCGAGGAGAAAACCAGGAGCTGGCTGGGGTTAAAAAGCACCTGGTCCACCATTGCATTGGCACCCCCTTCCCCAAGCCAATGCACAACTGACATAGCGGGCCGCCCAATTTTATCATGGTCCTGAGCAAGTGGTGGATAATTAGGAAGTCCATGAGAAAGTCGGTGATGGTGTGGGGGGGGGGGCAGGCCAACCAGGAAATGAGAGAAAAAAAACATAAAAAAAAAAAAATATATATATATATATATATACAGTTTCGTTTTGAAAGCTGTAACTATGTCATATCATGTTTTTTTATTGTGTAAATATCTGATCTAAAAACAAAAGAGATGGTGTAAAGATTGTTAAATTAAGCTGTAATTATTGAAACATAATGAAGAATTTTTGAATATTGTGCGCAGAGTTCTAAATATGGTGCAGAAAACTGGCGTGTATAACTAGCCGTCTGTATAAAAGATGGCATGTAGCAACTTTAAGAAGTATCCAGTCATTTTTTTTCTTTTTATTTTCTCTTTTCAGTTGTATATGAGCACAGATCGAGACTAGAACGCTCTTTGCAAAAAGAGAGAGGAGAGCACAAAAAGACAAAAGAAGGTAAGTTAATGAGTTCATGGTCTCTGTGTACTTTGCCGGATTTGTCTTACATCCTGTATTTATGCTTCTGCACCAAACTGTCCCCATCTAGCCAGCTCCTCCGTCCCTGAAACCTGCATGCTTCAGGTACTTACCCTATCCTCCTAGCCCCCATGACTACCCCCCCCCCCCGTGATGGGGCAGTCACAGGTGACCAAGCCCCTCTGAATATCCAGTGTAAGTGGGTGCATGGTTGGCAAGTGTGGGGCCTGTGTTGGGGGGGGGGGGGCCTGGGCTGGGCTGTGCTGGCCTTTATCTTGCGCTGCTCAGGGGTTTTTTTTTTTCCTTCCTGTTTTTGTTTCCCTTGGGGAGGTGTTGGCAAGGGCCTCCAGGCACTAGGTGCGTGTGCTTGCTGACGCCTGGCAGCATCCCCCTTCCCTGTGTAATGTCTCCAGCTGCACTGTTACCTGGAAACACCCAGTTTTGAAGCTCAGTGCCTGCCCTCCCCTCGAGGAGGAGAGTATCTTCTTGGGGTACTCGATCCTTCTCCCAGCTGGTCCATAGTGACCCAGACTCATTCCTGTACACAGTTCATTTGAGTTGTGAGCAGCAACACTGCTGGTGCATACGTGGGCCAGACTGATGTTCCCTGCCTTATTTTAGCCCCAGTAGGGTTGAGGGATTTGTATTGTAGTAGTGAGAAGTGACATGCTTTGTTTATCTGCATCCCTAGAGCTAGTTCCTATGTCACCTTGGTGTGCAGTTAGTACTGGGGCTCTTCTTAGTTTGTAAAAGATAATGAAAGGGCTGCAGTCTCATTCATTTGCTCACTCCTCAGTTAATGTACGGCGACCTTGAAGGAGGGTAAAATATATATTTTTTCTTTACAAATTGTTTTGAGCCATTAACTCACTGTGCACACTACACAGGCTTAGTGAAGGCTTCGTTTTTTGTAGGACCTACAGTAAGATTATTCAAGGGCACCCCCAACGACTCCCATTCGGACCATCTGCCTCTGATTGGTGGTGCCGTACTGAGGCTGGTGACATTTTGAAAGTTTCTGCCCAGACCGTTAATGCTTCCTGTGTGCCGTATCCGCAGGGCAAAACAAATTAAATCACTATACTATCTTGATGATTTGCACTAGCTCTGGCCTCGAACCCCCCCACACCCAATAATTAAACTAATAAAGGAAAGTTGGTCCCCTGAATAGAAGATGTAAATAGATGGGCTTCAGCAGAGCTGTGTAATACCACCTCTGACATTTAATTACTGAGGCCACCTATGGTTTGATACTGTTCCAGTGTTCAGAAGTTACATCACAAGAAAAAGCAGTACACTGAGGTTTTAATAAACAGAATATGCCGGTAATAATCACATCTCAGCTAATGGCTTGCAGAGACCCTATAGTGGTTTCAGGTTAGCATTTGCTGCATGATTTAATATTTAGAACCCAGCTCTGTAACCTTCTAGTTGGCCCCACTAAAAAGGCTGAGTAGGTTGTAGCAAAGTGACCCCCTGATCGAGGGTCCAAATTGGCACTGGCTGACTAGCCAAATGCTTGTAGATTTTGTATCAGGCTAATAAGTTTCCTTTAACTAGCCCTGCCGACTTGTATTGGAGGAGATAATACTTCAAGAAATGCACCAATTGGGACAGTGAAAAGTCTGTTGGGCCATAGGATTTTGCCGGTCACTAGCTCTGCTGGTTAGTGGCTGTAAACCCCCTGATAATGAGCTTGATCCTGCTTTCATTGTAGGCCTATAAGAGAGCTCCAGGTGGGGCTTGGAGTACTCATGTCCCCCTTAACTCTCTTGATGTTCCTTAAAAAAGTCTGTCTTGTTTTTTTTTTTTTTTTGACTTTCAGAAACACAGAGATAAAGTTGTGGGGGTAGAGTGGTGGGTGGAGGCAAACATCTGACTGTACTAAATGTGCCCTTGTCATCATAAAAAACACATGAAGTTCTGAAAAAAATGGGACTGATTCACACAGCAAAATTTTGCAGCTGTATTTCCTGTTGTTTGAATGTGTGAAAATGGACTTGCACAATAATTGTGTACCTTAACTGTATCAGACATGAATCACTTTGGGCAAAATTAAATTTGTACAGTTTGGCCGTGTTGCACAGTTTGCAAAATAATCCATTTTTGTAGTATGTTAACCCGTCATGGCAGATGCAGACAACAATTTCTGGTGCCTCTGCGTAAAAGGATTCATCATTTAAGGGGAATGGGAAATCATTCTCTGCAACCAAGCTTCAGCGGAAAAAAAAATGTTATGTAAAGGACATCAGGAAGGAACCCGTGAACGCGGTACTCGATGTCTAAAACGGGGGTGGGTGGGTACTGGAAAGTCCTGCCCAAAAGAAAGGCCTGGGAGTTATCTCGGGTAACACGAAACTTTCAGCACATTGCGGCAAGGCAAACAGAACTCTGATGATTGCGACGGGAACAGCCGCAAAGCCGCACGTTCATCCTCCCACTATACAGATCAATGGGGTGACCATTCCTGGAGCACTGTGCAAAGTTCTGGAATCTATACGTGCACAACTACTGTAAGAGGGTGAAGGCAGTTCAGAAAAGGGTGACAAAATAATTCAAGGGATGGGGGCATGTGTGTAACTTACAAGCACTTGCATGGGATAAATCTGTATTTATTTTTTTTGAAAACAAGTACCTTGGTTTTGCTGGCACCTACTTAAAGGCCACAGAGTGCATAAAATGCACTCCTCTCACTGCACCACTGGATAATTATTCCACAACCAAGGATCTTCTGCTCATAGTTCCTTCTTTTGCACGTGTGAAACATGTCAGGAAGCCTGCAACCAACAAACTAGGTTGTGTAAGGGAGCTGTGTGAGGCATCATCTGTATTCCACCTCTGTTTCTGTGGAATTGACTGCTTGACTTTTATCTGGATTTATTGCTGTGGATTCCGATTTTCTTATTAAAGAAGGAACTATGAGCAGAAGATCCTTGGTTGTGGAATAATTATCCAGTGGTGTAGTGCGCGGAAGTGCATTTTATGCACTCTGTGGCCTTTTAAGTAGGTGCCAGCAAAACCAAGGTACTTGTTTTAATTTGTTACACTTTCTGCTGTGCACTGCTTATCCTTGGTGCGGTTACCATTTCGTTTTTCGTTTATTTATTTTGCCAGGAAAAAATCTCCATTGAGCATTGCTCATTTACATGGCGATCCTGTTCAGGACAGGTAACATAATAGAAATAATACCGAAGGTAACATGACACGGGGAATGATAAACCATGGTACAACAATTTTACATACAAGAACTAAAACAAACAATAGTAAATTAATAAAAAAAAATAGAAAAATGATGCGTACAGAAAATGTGTAAGGTACAGTAATATCCGTGTAGCTACATGAATTTCATGATCTTTTTTTTTCAAAGAATTCACATTTGTCAACACATTATTGACCATGTGAAGCTGTAAAATAGTAAGGGCTGACAAACAAAGTTTGAGCGAGTCTTGCAAGATGTTCCAGCATGAGGGAGTTATCCAGCAAAAGGCCATTTTCCCAGATTTTGAGTTGTGCCTCAGGGCATTAAGAAGAATTTGTGTTATGCTTCCTTAGATTGTATAGTCAAGTAGGTCTCTGCAGTAGATTCGAAATCCAAAAAAGAGCAGTCATGGCACTCATCCGTGACAGAATGTTCAAGAGTCATGAATAAAGTGTTTCTCAGAATTCACTTGACATTTATTTTACATTAAAGTTCTCAGTGCACGTGCAAAATATACATACATACAGCCACGATGGGGGAGCAGCCACAAAACACCTGACGTTTCACCAGAATCGAATCAAACCTTTGATAAAGCCGATTCTGGTGAAACGTCAGGTGTTTTGTGGCTGTACGTATATATATTTTGCACTTGCATTGAGCACTTTAATGTGAAATAAATGTCAAATGAATTCTGAAAAACACTCTGTTCATGACTCTTGAACATTCTGTCAAGGATGAGTGCCGAGACTGCTCTTTTTTTGGATACAAATTGTCACTAGAGCACCTAGCTCTCCCTGAGCGGCTCTGATCTACTCAAAGTAAATTCGATATATTTGGAGGTAATGGGTTCTGCATGGCCTTTCAAGATTACATCTGTAGGCTTCTGAGCCTTCAGATTGAGAGCAAGGTCGAACCAACTGCTGAATACAGAAGGCAATAGTGTGTTCTGGCATGCAAGCCAGAGATCAAACGAAGGGCTCTGTGGTATATATAACGCATCTAATTTGGACAGGTATGAGACTGAGGTGTTTCTGGATGGAATATCACCATAGTCCAGTAAGAGAAGGAAGGTCACCTGGACTAACCTTTTTCTTGCCTCAGAACTATAACAGAACTTGTTCCAGTAATAGAATCTTTTTTTTTTTTAATTCTCTTTATGTGCCTCCTTCACTGACCCTCAGACTCTCTCCAGTGAGGACACTCGACGCAACCTTGTCCCACCCGCCCGAAATCCCAGCCTTACCTTTCGGTGGTGGGAACCCCCCCCACTTTTTTCCTCTGGCCTCCTGGATCTAAGCCCCCCGGGGCGGGACCGTCGACTCCTCCTGGCGACCTTTCTAGAATCTAGACAGGTTGCCACAGAATGAAGGGAACACTGAAGGCATGGTGAGGACCTGGCGCTGGGCAAGAAGGTCAGCCCCTGGACCCACCATCGCCTACCAAGGCTCAGGGCTTTTCCTGTATTCAGTGTTTCCCCTGGAGCGTGATTGTGCAATGACATCTGCGTAGGTGCGCTGATGGTGTCTGCTGCTGCTCCACCCCTTACTGCAGCTCTGTAGGACCCCGATACGTCCCATATGGGTCGCTAAGGAGCTGAGCTGAGCCCACAACCCACCCCGGGAGAGGAGAGCTGTCCTCCGGGTGCTCAATCCTCTCTCTCTCCCCAGCCGACCCCTGGTGGCCAGAGTCTGTTTCCGAACCCGGGTCGCTGGCGTGGCATGAGGTGTGGCGTCCAGCACCTCAACCCTCAGCACCACTGGGCTGGCCAGAATCCAAGTCTTTGGCATAGGTTTTTACAAAGGTTATCTATATGTATACTGAAGGATAGTTTGCTATCAAGCCTCATACTTGGGTATTTGAAAGATTCTACATATTCCAGCTTGTCACCTGTAAGGGCGATGATGCCAGCAGTGGTAGAAGGTAGATGCTGTTTGGGAGAGAAAACCGTGTACTTGTAGGGTATATAGATTTGGTGGAGCTAATGGCATCTTTACATAAAGCAGGAACACGGGAACTGGGGGGATTCACTGAAACTGACAGGAGGTAGGTTCAAGAAATATGTCTGCAAGCACTTTTTCACTGAAAGGTAGGTGGGTAAGTGGAATAGGCTGCCTTTGGGAGTGGTACTGCTAAATCAGTGGTGGGGTTCAATGTAGAGTGGGACACAGATAAGGATTCAGATTAAAGTCAGTTGAAATTAAAACAGATTATTCTGTTGGTGGGTTAGTGAATGGTGAGGGAAATTTGGATAATGTGTCAAGGAAATTTCCCTATTCTGTTTGAGAAGTATCATAGGTCCAGTCCGTCCGTCCTTCCTTCCTTCTTTCTTTCTTTTCCTTTCTTTCCTTTCCTTTCAAATTGGTAACTGGAGAGGCACACTAAGCCAGAGCTTGTTTCCATGTGAGACCCATGGGAAAGGGGAGAAGCACAGTCTCAAACAAAATGCAGCCAGTCTGGTGATGTGGTTACAGTGGCATAAAGAGCATAAGTGGAGTGCAGTACAGTACAGACAAAATGGCAAAACATTGCATGTGGAGGACAAATGAATTACCCTACAAATCATCTGTGCAAACTGGGGAACTCAAAGTGCACAGTGCCAGAGTGAAGGGAGGGTGAGCTGGTGCTGAAAGGAAGAGGAGTCAAAGTAGGTTGATAAACTTGAATGAGGTTGCCAGAACTATGAGATTAGGGGGGAGGGAGAGGAAAGAGCTGATCAAAAGCCAGGCAAGGGTAAGGAAGGGTTCAAAAAGAGGATTGGCAGGAGCAATGAGGAGGACTTTTAGCTTGTGTCTAGTGGAAGGAAGGGAGGGAGAGAGATAGATGGAGGAGGGTAGCTGGTTCCGGAGGGAGGGGAGGCGGTGTGAGAAAGCAAATTTCCCTGGTGAGGAGTGTGTGTGGGTCTCTTGAGCGCAAGGAGTAGGGGAGGGGGAGAGGAGATGGGATGGGTATGAGGGGAGGGACCCAAACCATTATTTAAAGATGAGGGAAGCACAGAGGGACTGGCAACATGAGGGGAAAAGAAGGATGGAGAGGGAGGAGTGGTGAGTACGAGAGGGTAGCAAAGCAGCAGAAGGTGTTGCAGAGGGTGTCCACTCTTGCAAGGGAGGTGGAGAGGGTGGTGTCATAAACCACATCTGCATAGTCAAAAACCGGGAGAACCATTTTGGTGACCAGCTCCTGGTGGACCTCCAGAGAAGGGCAGTCCTTATTGCGGTACAGGGCACCAAGTTTGGGTTGGAGGTTGGCATGATCGGCATCAGTGTGGGCAGAGAAGTCAAGCCTTTGTCTGACCACACACTGAGGTACTTAAAAGCTGGGACTGCTTCAAGCGGTGTGCCACCCAGAGTGGAGAAGATGGGGGGAGGGGCAAGCCTGGCCAGCTTCTGGCTAGTACCAAAGATCATAAACACCTTTTTTGTGTGTGTTGACCCCAGTCAGGTGTTTATGCTCCTGTGTCCATGGGGCAGCTGCATCAGCCCAGTCCCCAGCTTCCCCAAGTCGGCTCCCCAACTCCATCAGTGACACATCTGTACCTGGTCAGTTCCCCCCTCATGGTGGGGCTGGAGAAGGAGGGCCATGTCCTCTCTCCCCTGTACATCAAATCTGAAGCAGACTAGGTTGTGGACCAAGTGGTGGTGCAGTCCCGCGGACAGCTGGGCTGAGCTTTATTAAGCCCCCTGATGCTCTATTTCCCGCTTTTCTCCCCACCGTACTGCAGAGCGTTGGACTTGTGCATGGAGACACAGCTGTCTGGTGTTCCCCACAGTCCCCTCCCTTTATGTTGCCACTGTGACACTGCTGTACCCCCAGGCCTCCATCTGAGGGCAGCCTAGGCTGAGTTAACAAGCCTCCCCACCCCGGAAGAGGAGAGCAGTCCCTCAGACGCATGATCCTCTCCCACCCTGACCGACCCCTGATGACCCGAGTTCATTCCCGAACCCGAGTCTCCAGCGTGGGAAGGGTAAGGAGTGCACGGTGCCTCAGTCCTCTTCACCACCGGGCTGGCTGCATCATGGGATCTTTAACATCAACCAGAACAGGCAGACAGGATCTCAGTGTAATGTAATGTCTCGTGAAAGGTGGCATCTGGGGCAGCATAGTGCTCTCTAAACATCGCACAGGGGCATTGGTATGGTTACTTTTAACCAAGGGAGTGAGCCCTTTGCAGAGCTACCAGCACCACTTCCTACAGTATCTGGTGTTCATTGGAAGTCTCCTATCCTGCTATATGAAATAGTACATACAATAAATAATTCCCTCTCCATGAGGAGAGTCTACTGTAGCACATTTACCATTACCAGTCCTGCTTATTTATTGGCAGATGATTAAGCACCTTTCACAAGTGTGTAGCTGCCACCCAGATGTGTGGACTGAGTCAGTACACTGCGTTGGACTTATTACCTGAAATATAATGAGAAACATACGGCCGTAATCTGTTTTCATAATCAGCCATGGAGTTCAGTTTTGATAGAGCATATGGTAATATACATTCTGTCTGTAGTTCCATATTCCATTCAGTGACCAGTAATAGCACTGAAGAGAAGGGACTGTAGGAGAGGCACAAAGTCCACCTGTCTGTTGAATAGTGCTTACAGTTTCGTGGAACCTTGAGAAGAAAATGATTTCATGGTTGGGCAAGCTGTATGTTTTCCAAGGAAAACAGTGGGCAACTCATTTTACTGTGTCCCAGCACTTCTATCCCATTTTGCAAACAGTCAAGTGTAGAATCATTTTTATAAATTGTAGTGCCTGTTTAATTTAAATACTTTGAAGCATTCTGTGTATCCCAGTGTTAGTGCCATGTTGAGCGGAAAGCATGGCTTGCGCTATGCAAATCAGGCACAAAGCATGCCCTAAGGGAGAAGAGAAGAACTGTAAGACTTCCTTAGTCCTCTGATTGATTTCTTCCTTAAAGCACGCTTCATGCCTCATTTGCATAGCGCAGGCGGCGCTTGCCATTCAGTATGGCTCCAGCACTGGGATACAGCAGTGACATGGAGTGCACCAGAATACTTACATTTAACAGGCAATACCTTTTATAAAGATGATTCTATAAATGGCAGTTTTGTAAAACGGGATTGGGGGGCCTGGGGCAGAGTGAAATATGTTAGCCACTGTTTTCCTTTTATTTATTTATTTAGATTTTGTTGACCCAGTAAGCCCACTGGGCCTAGAAGTCCCTTTTTCAGGGGCGACCGGGGATACAGATGGTAAGCAACTGAGATTGAACCTTGAACCAGATTAAGCTGTTGATGGTATTTTTAGTGAATGAGGGAAATTTGGCCAGGACACCGGGGAAATTCCCCCTACTCTGTAGGCAGGTGGCGCTGTCCATCTGTCTGCAGGGATGGAACACTTCAATCCGAAGGAGGTTGTGGAGGAGAATGGATGCTTCCTTAATGCTCCAGAGTTCTTGGTGGTTCCTTCTATGTCTTGTGGAGAAGGTCAGTCAGATATGGGCTGCGACCAAGCATTGGCTTTGGACTCGATTAATATCACTTCAGAGGAAGACGGAGAGATGTCTACTGAACAGTTGTTACAATGTGAGTTGGAAAAAAAAGAAGTCTCAACTATTGGATATAATTAATATGGCAGAACAGGATTTTCAAACCTGAAAACAAAAGTTAGACGCGGAACGTAACAAAAGAAAACTTTGTATGGCTAGCCCTTCTCAGGATACGAGTAAAAGATTACCTTTAGCTCACTCTATATCCCAAGAGACTGAAATTCATCCTTTAAATATAGATAGTATTTCTGTGTCTGTGACTGATTTGGGACATAACTGTTCTTTACCTAATTGGTCTCCTGGTGAAGCTTTACAGCAAGCAGGTTGGTTATGAGAGGCTGGTCGTTGGATTCCGGATCCTCATGTCCCTTTACCTGGATCTTCTGCTTCTTGCAGTAAGTTTGGAGGGAACACTGAAGCTGTGGATTTGATTTCTCCTTCAGTTGAGTCTCGAGTTGGAGATTCACCTTTGCAGTCCTCTACTGCGACTGCACGGCCACCATTGCAAGTAAGTGTTTCGGAAACACAGCTTGGCGTTTCTGCCCAGGACTTACAACTTTGTGACTGGGTTCTTTCATGCCCAGATTTGGATATTCAGCAGAGTGTCGTTTCTTTGGCACAAATTACCTGGAGACGTTGATCCTGAGGGTGTTCGACCGGAATCATCTACTGTTCCTATGGACCTCAATACTGGTGAGACACGAACTGAGGGGGATCTTTCTGTTGCTTCTGAGTCCTGACCTAAATCTTACGCAGGTTTGTTTCGGAAGCCTTCAGAGGCAGCTAAGCGCTGTTTTTTAGTAAGATTGCGATACAGAGGGAAGGCCCCAATAGTCCCTGACAGGATTTGGGTGGGGAAATCCCTTTTGAAAGATTATTTAGGCTTTATGCCATCAGAAGTATATGCTTTCATTCATTCTCTGGGAGAACATTCCTACGATATCAGCTTTGTTACTATGAAGTCTCTAGACAAATTTTGGAAAAAATATTATGAGGTGAAGGAGTCTGAAGTTTGGAAGGATTTTTTGGCGATCCCTATCACCAAGCCAACTATTAAGACAGTGACTATTTTATTCCATAATGAGGGAGTAAATGTGGCAAATATTATATTTTGGTTAGAAAAGAGGTGTTCTGTATATGATCATCCTAAACCCATTATTGATGAAAACGGTTTTTGGAATTGGGGGTGGACTGTGAGAGTACAGTTGAATCAAACAGAAGAAGGTATTCAACACCTTCCGAGTTCCTTTTTTTTAGGCCGAGATAGGGATATAGTTTTCTATGCAGGGCAGCCGAAAAGCTGTTACAGGTGTGGATCTTTAACATATTTAAATACTTCCTGTGATCAAGTTAAGTGTTTTCAATGTGGGATTTTGGGACACACTGTGGCTCAGTGTGTCACCCCCACCTTCCCGTTTGCCATTTATGTGGGGATGAAGGTCATTCATATGCTGAATGTCCCTGGGCTACCCACGATTTAGATGCCTCTTCTGATCAAGAGTATTTTTTATACCAGGCCAGAAAACCTTTTTTCTCTGGATTAGAACCGGAAAACACTGATAGGGTTGGATGTCGGGGTAGAGGTAGGGGAGGTGGGAGTAGAGGAGAGAGAACATTTACAAAACCTCAGGTGATTGCCCCACTATCTGAATCTGGTATTTCTTTTCCTGTGAATAAGGGTTTCACTCTCCGGGATATGGCTGAAGTTCTTGGAAAAGAATCCCCTTTTGTGACCCCACTTGGTTCTCCTGTACGAGATTCTAGAGGGTTACTGTCCTCTCCTACACCAGAATTATGTCCTACTGATCAAGTTTCTGAACCTCACACCAACACCGTGAAGCAGTTGTTGGTAGAGCAGAAACAAGGTGAGTTTTCATTGCCTTCAGGTTTGGATAGAAAAGGAAACACTGAGGTGCGAAATTTACCTCTTTCCCCTTTACCATTATCTAATCGTTTTACCTTATTTTCTACACGGGGTGAACAAATGGAAATGGAAAGCCCTTTACCAGGCCCCATTGATGGTGCAGGAAGTCAGGAGTGTAATACGGCTCTTACTTCTGGGGTGCATTTACCTCCATGGAAAGCACTGGGTTTGGAAATGAGTAAACGTGTCACTAGATCTAGTGGTAAAATTATAAAACCCCCTCCCTGAACCTAATTCTTTGCGTATTGCTAGTCTAAATGTTAACAGCATTAAATCTTCAGTTAAACGCATTGCTACTTATGGTGTTTTGTCTCAATTAAATTTTGATGTCTATCTGTTACAAGACACCAGGTTGCATACATTAGGTGATGTGGCTCAAGCGACTAAAGATTGGCCATGGGGTAGTTCCTATTGGTCAATGGGAGAGGATGTTTGCAGTGGGATTGGGGTTTGTTTTTTAACGACTGATGTTCAGGTCTTACGTTTGGTGGATACTGAACAAGGGAGACTTTTTCTGTTGGATGTGGTACTTCATGGTTTACATTGTAGACTAATTTCTTTTTATGGCCCACAAACGAAGGCATTACAAATTGCTTTGTTAACTAAAGTTCAGCCATATTTATATACTAGTCGACAAATATTTTTTTGTGGGGATTTTAATATTAACTTGCATCAGAGAACTTATTCAGGGAAACAATATTGTGACAAAGTATTTCTAAAATCGGTTATTAGTCAAGTACATTTGCAGGATGCACATGTTAAATTTGGTTTAAACACGAAATCAACATTTTCCAAAGGAATTTTGAATTCTAGGATAGATTTTATTTTTTTACAGAAATCCTTATGGATTCAAGAAGCATTTAATATTCTGATAGACAGTTTATCTTTTTATCTGTATTTTATTTTATTATTACTAGGAAAACCTTTGAGCACATGTGCTTTTTCTCAAAGGTTCTTTGCCAGGAAATTTACAATAGTGACAGAACAGGCAGATAACAATGAGACATTACAGTAGATATCAAAAGTGCAGAGCAGCTTACAATGAGTCATTGCAGAGGTCAGCAAAGAGTGCAAGTGCAAAATACAGGTTTATATAGGATACAGAACTGCAAGGGTATAATCAAAGAGCAGGCTAATTAACAGGTACGAGCTTAGGAACGGGGGTCACAGTCATTATGTACAAGAACAATGTGTCTACTAGGTTAGATGTGCACACAGTAAGCTTTGAAATTGACTCAACTTGGTCATATTATAGAGCTTGCTAGGAAGGTCATTCAGCTGGTTAGTTACTCTAGCCACAAAGGAACACTGCCCATGGCTAGTCCTGAAGAAAGGTTTTTGAGAGCCTGTTGTTGGTCATGCTACTAGTATGGTACAGGTTATCGACAAAGCTCAGGCAGGTTTTTAAGCTTGGGTGGTAAGTCCCAGAAGAGCCTTTTTCCCTAGATGCAGGTCTGGTATTTGATTCTGCTAGCAAGGTGTAGCCAGTTTGTTATGGAGTATGGGTCACAACTAAGGGGGCATTTATCCGCACCCAGGACCAGTCTGCAGACCTTACTACATAGAACTTACTATTTATGCTCCTCACCCTGTGTCCGGTCTCCACTCCTTCGGGAGACGCATCGCAGTATCCCTGCTCCACAACCTGCCTGGTCCCCAACCGAGCCCCCATGGAGCCTTGGCTATACCCCCCAGGTGGGTATGGGGTGGGGCAGCTACACCCCGAGACATTCTACTTTCGTTGGACTTCCGACGGGTTACCAGGCAGGTGCGGGCAATCATGGTCTCTGCACGGTGCTCTGTCATCTACGAGACTGGACGCCGATTTTTCCCTTGTTCTGGGGGAGTGGTACGTACCCTGACATCATGGCGTCACCACCAACGTCGCCACTCCCCATCCCCTAGTAGTTGCTCTATGCTTGCCATGCCCCCGACTTCCACCAGAGGCCAGTCAAGCACGGACCCCTCCCTCCCATGAGAGGAGAGCTGTCCATCAGATGCTCAATCCTCTCCCTTCCTCCCTGCTGACCCCGCGGCATGGGCTCATTCCTGAACCCCGACGCCGCGCAGGCGCATTGCGCCAACCTCACAACGCCAACGGGCCATGTGGGGGGGTATTTCTGTTACTCTACAGGGCTATCACCTTTTGTTGGCAGTCTTCATCAGGCTGTCCATGTGGGGGACAAAGGACAGAGTCTCATCTAGTTGGACCCCAAGGCATTTGAAGACATCGTCCTGTTCTGGCCTAGTACCTAAATTGCTGAAATTGTCAAGGGGGGTTACAGTTGGGGTGTTCAGAGAGGATGTCGAGCAGAGCCTGGCGGTGGGTTGGAATATTGGAGGACTCCTATGGCGACCAGAAGGGCTTGGGCAGGTGGAAGGAGGACCTGGCAGCTGGTGAGGACAAGTGGGGAAAAAACAACAGGTAAAAAAAAAATGTTAAGGGGGAGTTTTTTCTTTAGTGTATATGCTGCTGAACAGCATGGCCTTTATTTTTTTTGTAGTTGAACACTACACTATTGTTGGAGAACCAGGTTTCAGCAGATGCAAAGTTGCATTGCAGGGTATGAGTTAGACTGACTTTGTTGCAGTGTCTAGTATAGATAACTGCATTACCTGCATACAGGAGTAGTTTGGCAGTGTAACAGGCTTCAGGCAGTAGGTTAACAAAGAGTTGAAATAGTAGGGGGTCCAGAAGAGAGCCTTACACCCACTAAGACTGCCCTGTTCTTGGAGGCTGTGAGACTGCCCTGTCCTTGGAGGTTGTACTCTCAGTTGATTGGTTAAATAGCTTTTGGAGGAATGAACAGTGTGCAGTGACAGGACCAGATTTATCCATTTTTGCAACAGAAGCTTGTAATTGACTAGATCTTAGACCTTGATTAGGTCTGTATAGATTGCACTGACCATATCACCACCATCCAAAACCATGCGGAGGAAGTTTAATATGTTCTACCAGGGCAGTGCTAATGACAAGGGAGTTTCCTGAAAGTGTGCCGATGGTGTATTTATTGAGGTAAGAGGTGAGTTGGTCTCTGACCACCTTCACTGGTGCCTTAGACAGTGGCAATAGATGGAGATAAGCCTGCAGTTGTCAATAATGGTCCTGTCACCACTCATGAAGACAGGAGTGACCAATGCAGACTTCCACTTTTTGGGAAAGTTGGAGTAGCACAGTGATAGACTGAAAATGTTAGTTACTATATTAGATGGGTCCGTTCCAGCAGGACCAGGGATTGCAGCTTTATGTCTATGGTGTCACCTCCCACTCTGGATTTACCTAACACTTTTTTATGTAGTTCAGGGCCTCCCTTTCATTCGTGGCCCTAAAGTAGAATTTCGGGTAGTCAAGGTCAGTAACATCTCCTAGATGCAGGTTGGACTCAGGACCATTATAGTTTAGAGAGGGGGACCATTTGGGATCTGGGAGGTTATGTTGGTAAAGGCCTTGTTGAATTTATTAGCAGTGTCTGTGGCGTCTAGGACCTCAGAGCCTTCGATGTTCCAAATTGTAGGCGATTTCTTTTCTTCTTTATTAAATAGACAGTTGACATTTTCCCAGAATTTCTTGCCATTGTTCCAGTTAAGGGTTTGCTGGGATTTGAAGTAGTAGGGTTTGTCTGACCTGACTCTCTTTGTGCATTTGTTTTTGAGCTTCCTATACTTCTGCTGGTGAGCAACAAGCCCAGATTCCCTGGTAGTGCCCACTATTTAGCCCTCTCATTCATCAGTGCCAGGAGTTATGGCGAGAGCTAGGCATTGATGTCACTTTTGATCGTTCATTTTTTTGAACAGGGCAGATTGGTTGCAGACTTTGCCGAATTCAGTTGTCAGGGGAATTTAGGGCTCGGTCGATATCAGGGATCAGGTCAAGGTTGTTCAGTCAATTTTTGCTACCTTACTTCTGAAGTCATCTACCCCTTCCTTTTTAGGGTGCAGCTAAGGATGCCCCCAGAGGTGTTGGGATGTTCAGTAGCACATGTGCACTGTACCAGACAATGGTCACTTATGCTGTCAGAGAGGACTGTAACTTCTTTTGTTCTGTCAGGGTGGGTTGTGAGTAGCCAGCCAATGAAGGCTTGGTTGCCCATTTTGTAGTTGGTTCTGGTACACTCTGTCACCTTTTGGGCTAAGTACAGACTCTTTATACAGTCCTGGCAGTAGTTGCTGTTTTTAGAGTTCCAGTTGGCATTGAACTCACCTAATCCCAGTTTGGGTTTATTTGTGTATAGTAGTTAAAAAAAGATATCCAGTCGCATATCCTGTTTGCCTGGCAGGCTATAAGTTGTAAAGAGGAACAGGATTTTGTGCCCATTTCTCAGTGTTAGTTTGGTGGCAAGACACTCACAGTCAGCCGACTTGTCTTTTAGTTTGATGTTGGAAGCCATTCATTTTGCCCTGTAGAAAATAGCCCTTTGCCAACCTCGCTCTACTTTTGAGCAGCTGATATATACAGGTAAGCCCATTAGCTCGTTGGAAAGTGCTTTTCAAAGACTTTCAGGGTATAACTTTGAGGGACCCTGTACACCTGCAACACAGTAACATGGAAAGGACTTGATTCTTAGCTCCCTCTTACTGATTGGAATTGTCTGGATGTTAGAATGTCTTTTGTTATGCCCCCTTCTTACTCCAACTTGCTCCATGGTCCCCGATTGTACCAACCCTTCCTCACTTCATCCTGACTTACCCCTTATGTCTCCATTCCTGTGTCTTACCCCCGAGGCTCTGAGTCTCTCCCAGGATACCAGATCCTTGTGGAGACAGCCGGTACAGGTTGGTGTTGTGGGGACTGGGTGTCAGCTAGGGAGGGTCATTCTGCTGTGATCAGGGCTGATTTCCTTTTTTTTATCCCATCCCCAGGATGTCGGCTTGAGGGTGTGTGCATGCCATGCATCAGCTACCGACGTCCTCACTACCACTCAGTGCTGCTCACAGTTCCACCTGTGTCGACCAAGAAGTGCTATCAGTGCAGCAGTGAAATTTGTCCCTCCTCAGAGAAGGAGAGCATCCTCTGGGATGCTCGATCCTTCTGACCCACGGTCAGTCTCCGATGTCTCGGGTTCACTACAATACCTGTGTCCTCTGCATCACTAGTGAAAGTGCTACTGCTGCGCTGATAGGAGAGCCGCAGATCTTCGGATGTTTAAATCTTCTGTATGTCCATTGTGTTGAGGGAAGGGCATTTCTTTCTTTGGTAATGTGGGGAGCTGATTTCTGTGGTCAGAGAAACATTGTCTTTTAGTTGCCCAAGTCCCTAACACACCTCGGCCTAGTGTTGAAAAGCCAGATCAGACGTGGTTGCAAGGAAGCCCATCCCAAGTTGCTGGACACTTTGTGCATGGATAGCTCAGGGGAGCATATAGCAGAAGTGAAGGGTAACACATGACAGGATGTGCGGATGTAAGGGAATAATGCACACCTCGGGTGGCTGTTTAACCACTCTAGAATTACATTATATTTTCACTAGCACACACTCTGTGGTATGTTATCCTACTTATAAAATGTGATTTAGTTTATGTATAGTTTAGGTGGTGTGTGGGGATGTGAGAGAGTAATGTATGGTCATGTGACATGTTTCAAGCAGTAAGGTTACAGAATTTTCATTGACCATTTCAAAAAAAAATAGGATGGTTTATTCCCCTTATATACCCACATACACAAAATAAGATAAAGACTCGGTGATGGAATAATTCCCTTTTTTGTAGAGCAAGATTTACATTTTTAAAACCCTTTCAAACTGTGCTGAACATAATATATGGGAATGCGGAGTGGGGAGGGGGTGGTAGGCAATGGGTATTGTTGACCAGTAGTGAATTACATAGAAACATAAAGGGGGACGCTGTTGAGCCCGAGCTGAGTGGCAGCAGTTGTCTATTAGCTCTGGTAGAAAAGTATTTAAACTAATAACAAGGTTGGAGCAACTATTTACTGAAAGTAATATTAGATTTTGAAAGAGGACCCAAAACTACATATAATGGGTAATCCAGGAAACGATCGTGGCGGTGGTACGGGAGGAAAGCCCAGCAGTTCTTTGCAGCTTATGAGATCAGAGATACCAGTGCAGGCCACAATCACACCAGCTTCGGAGGAGACTCTTTCATTGGTGGGCCTTAAACTGCAGAGGCTGATCTCACCAGTCTCAGATCTCAGTACCAAAATTGACTCATTTGGGGTGCGAGTGGCAATGGTGGAGACAGCTGTGGAAAGCCTGCAAATAGAATTCCGTGATGTTAAAAAGCAAGCGGAGTCCACTTCCTTAGCCACTTCATTGCTGGTTAAAGAAAACGTGCACTTTCGGGCCCGACTCGAAACATTAGAAAATCAGGCCCGTGCCTCCCACATCTGCATACTCTCCCAGAGGGAATAGAAGGCGATCATCCCTTACTTTTTCTGCAAGAATAGCTTTCTGAAAAGATAGTACCCAGAGACCAACAGGTGACGTTTAATCTGCAGAAATCTTACTGGATTACCCCCCAGAGGCTATCATGAAGACTCTGATACCCCATGTACATTTGCTGGTGGTGACAGACGGAGTGGGAACCCGGGACAAAATCTTGAGGATGGCTAGGCAGATGAGCTCCATTTTCCAGGACAGCCATGCAATCTGTATCTTTCCCGATATTAGTTATGCAACCCGGATGCGTCGGAAAAAGTTTGACAGTGTTCGTCAGAAGTTAAAGGCATCGTCCATACGTCATGCTGTGATCTACCCGGCAAAGCTCCGAATAGTCCACCAGGGAAAGGTCTGGATTTTTGCAGATCCGATAGAAGCTGGCAAATGGGGTTTCCAGTTTGCATCTCGATTATTAGAAGGAGAACGTTATGAGGGAAGGAGAGAGCTCTGAATCGGAGGAGGACACAGCCAGCTGAAATGAGCTAAGTAAAGCTCCTCTTTAATCACTCTTAGGCCCAGGCCTGACATTAACATTCTGAATGGGCGATCTGAGCTTAATGGGACTATATAAAAGACTTAAATTAGTAGAAGGACTTTTAAGTTCCCAGTGTTATTTGTTTGAGTTTGTTAAAATGGATCTTAGTTAAATAAATCTAGATGAGTGGTTAGTCACTCTCAAAGTACATCAATGATATAGTGCTCCGTATAAATATATATACAAATATTTCTTGAATTTGCTGGTTTGAATAAGCTCCTGAGAGTGCTCTTCTGTATTTTATTTCACAAGCATGGAAATTTGCTGCCAAATATTGAATAGAAAAATGTTATAACTTTAGGTAATGGTATGACCCCAACAGCCCTTTATAGGGTGAGTTAACTTGGACTGTTTTATCCTGGACTTTAAGTTCTTGGTATTAGTCATACTGCTCCTGGGCCCATAAAGCAGCTATAATCGAATGTAATTTGTTGTTTCTGTATTTCTAAGTAGTACCCCCAGATGTGATATCTTAGTATCTCAGATGCATATATCCTGTGATTAAGGAGGCTGCGTCCTCCATGTGTTTTTATTAGATGTACCAGGTTTGTCAGAGATACGGAACTGTTATTCTGTATTAACAGACTAATAAATAGTAAAAAATAAAGTTTAAAAAAAAAAAAGAAACCTAGACTTTGATGGCAGATAAGGATCGCTTGGCCCGCCTAGTCTGCCCATTTACCTACCTGCAGGATAAGCTGCAGATCCTATTTAACCAACAGCCTATTTCTTCCTACCCCCCCACAAAAATTGTATTATGTCTGTCCCGTGCATTCTTGAATTCTCCCACAGTTTTAGACCCCACAACCTCCTCAGGAAGGCTGTTCCACGCGTCCACCACCCTCTCTGTGAAAAAATACTTCCTCACATTGCACCTGAGCCGTCCCCCTTCTATCTTCATATTGTGTCCCCTTGTTCTTGCACATCTCTTTTTCTGAAAGATGCTACCCTCTTGGACTTTGTTGATTCCACTGAGGTACTGAAATGTTTCTATCATGTTCCCCCTCTCCCTCCTTTCCTCAAGGGTATACATATTAAGTTCCTTTAGTCTCTCCTTGTATGGCTTCTCTTGCAGACCCTGCACCATTTTAGTTGCCTTTCTCTGGACTGCCTCCATCCTGTCTATGTCCTTGTGGAGATGGGATCTCCGGAACTGGATGCAGTACTCCTGATGGGGTCTCACCAACTGTCTGTACAGAGGGATAACAACTTCCTGTTTTCTGCTGCTGATGCCTCTCCCTATACATCCCAGTATCCCCCCAGCCCTCCCTACTACCTTCTCACATTGCTTGCTTACCTTAAGGTCATCTGATATGATTACCCCCAGGTCCCTTTCCATTTTGTTGTTGTTACTACCAACCCCCAAATTGTGTAAGCTTTCCCTGGGTTTTGTTTCCCAGGTGCATTATTTGCACTTCTTTGCATTGAATCCAAGCTGACATACTTCTGACCATTCCTCCAACCTTGCCAAGTCCCTTCTCATCCTTTCCATGCCTCCTTGTGTATCAACCCTGTTGCAGATCTTTGTGTCATCTGCAAAGAGGCATACTTTTCCTTCCAGTCCCTCTGCAGTGTCATTTATAAAGACATTAAAAAGGACTGGACCCAGTACTGAACCCTGCGGTACCCCACTAGTAACCCCTCTTTCTTCAGAGTGGACTCCATTTACAATTACCTTCTGTGTCCTGTTGTCCAGCCAATGTTTTACCCAGGCTACCACCCTGGGACGCACTCCCAGGCTGGTTAATTTGATTATTCAAGCAGTACATGTAGGACCCAGGGTTGTGGAGGGGCTAAAGTGGATTCAGACCCACTAGATAAGGAGAAAAAAAAAGAAAGTAAAAAAAAAAAAAAAAACAATAAAGGAGTCTGCCCTTTTGGGGGTAAAATCTGTAGATGTTAAGAACTGGGACCCAGTAAGCAGCATATGATGCAGCAGCCTCATCTGTATCTGTTTCCCCCTCTGCACAAACATGTGATTCCTTGCTGTCATTTTAGGAACATAGGAAATTCAGACAGAAGCAGGCGTGTTAGACCATCTTGACCACTTTGATAAAAACATCTATATGGTCCGAGTTCTATTTTTAGTAGTAGTGGAAGTAGTGGACTTCCTACTACCCTCAACGCAATAGTACTTCCCATTCCCTCACTATTTCTTCTAGCAAATCTACTGCCTCTCAGTCTGCTTTCTCATACCACTTTCCGAAACTCTGGTCCTCCCTTTCCTGTCAATTCGCTCTGCCTGTTCAGTTCTTGAAGTCTCTCCTTCATGACTGTTCTTCTGCCTCTTGCTGCTATCCATGACTCTCTATCTCCACCCAAACACTAGTTTTGCCCCGACAATTTATTTTTTTTTGTTGTTTCTATCACACTGTCTGTTATAATGATTTGTCTTCAATTTTTGATTATGCTCCTTGATATATTGTATTTACTGTGTATGACTTTCCATATCCCCTCCCCCCAGGAGGCATCTGGAAGCAAGCTGTTATGTCTTTCCTAGGGAAACCTTCGAAATAAATAAAATATTTCAATACAAAAATACTTAGAGAGTACTGAATGTGTTAGTGGGTCCTGTTTGTAACACTCTAATGTGGACTAGAAGGTTATGTATTCAAATCTCACATGAGGGATTTGGGCGCTGCCAGGATTCCCTTTGTCAGGCAGCAGCAACCAAACCCGAAACTAGTAAAAAAAGTAGAACAGAGCTAGACGAGTGCAGTAACTGGAGTTACTGCCTGCTGAAGTAATTTTGTGCAGATGTGGTTTTTTGCTCTTAATCATTGTGGGCGGGATATTCAGACTGTGCCAGGCTGTGGCACAAGCCTGGACGCAGCGCAACATGGCTGCGCAGGGGCGTTGACAGGGTGATATTCAACGGAGCTGCGCCATGGCACGGCATTGTTGAATATTGCACCCTGGCCAACCGTGGTGCACATGGCGCGAGTGGCACTGCGCCAGCGCAAATATTGAAGTGGAGCAGGGGATACAGCGCAAGTTCTGTTGCGCTGAAGCGCGGCAACCGATATTCAAAATGGCACATGCAGATGAGACATAATGTATGCAAGGTGCAAATGGGCCATTCACATATCTGGACTGTGTAGTATGGTATGGGCTGCGCCCATTGGCTCACTCTGTGGACCAATGGGCGTACATTCTATCTGATGTCAGTCGTGCGGGCAGCGGCGGCAAGCGGGTGGGGAGCTGCCGCCTGCCGCTGACCGGGAGGGGGACCGGGGCGGTGGGGCTCAGTGGACGTGTGGGGAAGGGGGTACCGCTAGAACACCAGGGTTGGATTGGTGTGGCATTATTTTTTACTGACACCCGTGATCGGGCTGCGAGCGGTCCACTGGACTACCAGGGATATAGGACGATTATAATATTCTACATATGCCCGTGATCGGGCTGCGAGCAGTCCATTGGACCACCAGGGATATGGGACTATCCTTTTCATTATGCCGGGCGATCGGGCATGGGAAGCGCCGCCACGAAGGTGCAGCCGAATCGTGGCCACCACAGGTGGCAGCTGCCGTGTTGCACCCTGCAATACTGACAGCTCACCTGTGGGTGGCCAGCTGTTGCTCCTTTTTTGGCTCACCTGTGTGTGGCGCGGGTAGGGTTGTGCATGCATGGGCTCAGCACATCCCGGACTGAATGTCGGGATGTGTGGAGTATACATGGGCCCCCCCCACACACACACACCTGCGGCCTACATTACTGATGCACTCCGGCATTGGGATTTGTGCCAGGCTCAATCCCCGTTTGAATATCGCGCCAGGGTGCATCAGTGGGTTGCGCATGGCACAACTGTGTTGCGCCATGCGCAACCCTTCCGAATTTCCCACCATGTGTATCTGGTTATATACAACAGGAGTTGGGGTGAAAATGACAAGATAAAAAATATATCTTTGTGACATCAGTAACAGAAAGATATCAAAAAATATCATTGTTAGTGTTGTCACAATTGATTTTTTAAGTTGCTGTCAACACAATGGAATACTGAACCAGTTAGAGAGCAGCTTCTACAATGCTGTTGACATCACAACACCTAGTGCAGCACTGAAGCAAGCAGTTAAAATCAAAGAAAAGTGGCAACATTTTTAAATACACTGCAGATTTAAAAGCTATAACTTGTAAACTATTGTGTATATCAAATATACAACAGCGTGACTCAAAATAGGAAATTTATCATCACTTGTGAGTGGGCAGGATTCTATGGTCCTGCCCCTTCACGCTTGAAGATAAATTGCCTATTTTGAGTCAGCCTATTGCATATCACCTATATCTGTCTTTTGCTGTTGTTGAGAAGATATTGCTTCTATAAGGTTTTGCACGGAGAGCTCTGTTCATTGTTTTTTCTAGTACTTACAGGTTTTGGGTGCTGCCATACTTTTGCAGGACTGAAAAAAACATCCTAGTGGTGGCTGTTGTTGTACCCATTCCACCGAATCTGGCCCCTGTTTTGAGCTGACAGCTGTCTAACTGTTGTCAGTATAGTACATGTAGGGTTGGGATGGGTGGTGCTCCTACTGTATGCTAGAGGTTCCATCCTTCTGATCTGATTTTAGACTGAGATCCCTTCTATTTATTTGTGGTGGATTGCTCTAGAGGAAGTTGAAGAACAGATATCAACATGTGTCCATATTGGCTCAATGCGTTATCTACCAAGCCATTTGCCCTTTATGTTTCTTCTCCTTACATGCCCATGGGCACCTCACTCTGGGCCTACAGTGCCTCCCTCTGCCTGCCACACTCACCCCTTGCTGTCTTGAAGGGTCCTACCAGACCGCCAGCTTGCTGCATCCAGGAGATCGGTGTTTCACTTTTGGGGAGGGGGGTCCTCTGGCCTTGGAGGAGTGCTTCCTGTTCCTAATTTCCCTTCATTTTGCTGACTTTGTCCCCAATGGGGGCTTTCCTTGGCCCTGAGGAGGAACTGATGATGAAGGGATGCTGGCTGGAAAGGCCCTTCTGTGGTGTGCCGGGGGTCTTGTTGCATAGGGGAATAGCAAGGCTGTCTTCTGGTGTACTGTTGGCACATTTCCACCTTTTTCTCCGTGCCCACCCACCAACTTGCACATGCTGCAGTTTGCCTGAAGGTGAGGCCTGACGCGGTGAGGTCCCCCACTCTGTCAGCAGCACTCCACCCTACTCTGTCAACGGCACTCCACCCTACTCTGTCAGCAGCAGGGCTCACCACCAGAGTACATTTGTCTATTTAAAATCAATTTGTTAAATAAAAAAGATTTTCTTTTCTTTTTTTTTTTAGATTTCATTTTTATTGAAAGGGGCATAGTAATACAGGGCATATAAATAATCATATCAGCAAAGGTACATCAAGTCGTAAATGATAAAAGCTCTCAAATAATTGATATTTTTCTTGTACAGATAAAATGCAGGCGACTCCTGAGATTGGTATTTCTCATTTACCCAAGAGGTAACCAAACCCCATTGGAAGGAATTACTCTGCACCAACAACAGCTAGCCCTCTCGTCCTTCCTGGACTACAACCCAGTAGACAGGGGGACAGTCTAGATCATCAAGCACCATCTCCCCCATAACAGGGTGGCTCAAGTCCCTTCCCTCTCCTCTAGGGAACAAAGTCTGAATCAAGCTGGGCCATATAAAATACCCATTTTTGATATTTCACCCCGAAGGATGCTTGTTTGTTATGTAATCTGGCCGTAAGGGCCTCTAGCATGTATGTGTCTAGATCAGTTTGTCACCATTCTGAGAATGTGCGTATTTTAATAGACATCCATTTCCGAGTTACAGTTTTTTTTTTTTTTGCTGCCAACAAATAGAGCTGAAGAAAAGTATGGTACCATGACGGTCTATGAGGTGGATATATAGATAGTACAACCGTTTCCACCATCAGCTCAAGCCCTTTCCCCAGACATTCTCGTAGCTCTTCCTGCAGGGTGCACCAGAATGGCATTAATTTAGGGCAAAACCAAAAGATGTGTCCCAGGTCTGCTAAAGTACAATTACATTCCCTCCAAGAACGGCCATGGGAGGCTGGGAGGTACTTTGCTAAGATTGCCGGGGAGCGAAAAAATCTGGAGCGACACTTCCAAGTGAATTCTCTCCATATATTTGAAGAGGTGATTTTAGTTGCCTTTAAAGTTGCATCCCTCCACATAGAATGGGGGGTTTCTAGATCCAAATGTTTGTTCCAAGCTTCTATTACCGTTTGGGAAGTGTCCACCAGATAGTCTCTTAGGATTTTATATAAATGACAAATAAGAAAGAAAAAATATTTTAATTAGCTGCTGTTGGCTGGTGATTTTTATGTCATGTTAGCGGATGCCCATTTAAAAAAAAATGACTAAACTAGCTAACACAAAAGAAGAGGCAACTGAAATAAAATAGGGGATTTAACCAAATGGCTAATTACATGTGGTATCTAGAGCAAACACTGGCTTAAGTTCATACCTCATAATTATATTGTTGTATGTGTTAAAACCTATTATTTATAATGGACCGGATCTTCAGACGTTAGCGCTCATGTTGTTTGCCCTGACTCTACCCGAGTTTGCGGCTTGTGCTGGGGGGGAGGGGATATAGTCAGGGCCTGTGTTGCATGCCCTAAACCTATTATCACCCAGGCACTAACATAACAGTGCACCCATGCAAATGAAGGGGTCCCCTCCTGCATATGGGTGCAGCGTTATGTTCAAAGGTTTGCAACTGTGGTGAATGGCCCCCAAAGTGGCACAATTTACTGCTGCCAAAAATCATGGCTTACCCGGGCACTAACTTTCTGCCCCACTCCACTGATGGCAGGGTGGCTGTACTGCAGCCGCCCACCCCGATCATCTGTCATGCCAGCGAAATTGCAGTCCCTGGTGTCCAGTGGCACCCCCTACCTCCAAATACCCATTCCAAGTTAGTCTTATCTCTAGTGTCTAGTGGCACGCCCCACTCCCTGAACACCTGTCCCGAATTAAGGTGAAATTTCCTGGTGTCTAGTGGCAATCCCCACTGTGCCAGGGAGCTCCTGCCACTCTTGAGGACCGACCTTTTCTTAAATCTGTTGCAACAGTTCTTCTATTTCTTAACCTAATTTATTCTTTACCATGTCTAGTCCATAAGGTTGGCCAAACCCTCCCCTTTCTTGTCTATGCTGTAGTATCTTCTTTAAATTTTCCTTTTCCCTCTCAGGTTCTCATACAGAGAGGTTATTGTTGTGACTTCCGAGCTGATGTAAAACAACAGGCTGTCTTCCTCGTTGTTGGATTTAGTATGCAATGGCACTATGTCACAAAATACTTTAATGTATGTACCTTACCTGTATAAAACCTGTAAATGTTGAAAATACCATGGCACAAGATGTTTTTGATAAAGGTAAAAAGTAATAGATGACTGTATATTATAGAAATTAAGTTAGTTGTGCTATTTAAAATGCATGTAAATTGCTGTAGGTTGAACAAGTCTGAAATGTCATGGTGATTTACATAGATCCCATGACGCTTTGCATTATGGAAGTATGTATAATGTTGTGTTTCTTTGAAACTTAGCTCATTGTCATGCCCTTTGGGGTAACCCTTGTTTCAATGCTTCTGCACTGAGGTTCTTTGTCTTTAGCTTGTTTTAGTTTGTTTCTATTTGAGCCCCCACCACCCAAGCAAACAAGGCCCTCATCGGGGAGGCTGAGTCTTGGCTGATGGTTTAGATCAGAGATCAGTGAGTCCGTAGGTGCTGGCTAAGTGTAGAGGAAAGACTTGCATAGTCTGTTGCTACAAACTGATGTACTAAAGAAGAGTGTTATCCCACAACCCTTCCACACCCACCCCCTGAACACCCGTACCTTGTAGGTAGCACATATCTCTGGTGTGTAGTGGCACCCCCCCTACTCCCCCAAACACCAGTCCTGTGTACATAGTACATATCCCTGGTGTCTAGTGGAACCACCTCTCCGGCCCGCGAACACCCATCCTGTGTAGATAGTATATATCCTTGGTGTCTAGTGGAACCCTCCCCTCCCCAGCCCTGAAAACCCCCATGCCTAGTACAGCGTCATATCCATGGTGGCTGTTACCATCCCCAACCCCTGAGCACACATCTACACCAACAAGAAATACCCTGGTGTCCAGTAGCACCCCCACCTCCACCCCCTGAATGCCCATGGACATGTATAATGGTATGCATTTGCAATCCAGCATCCCCCCACCCACCCTGCCTGATCACAGAACACCACCCATCCACCCCCCTCTTTACCGCGGGTGTCCAGAGTCACACTAGAAAGCTTGTCCTGGCGACCGGCACAGCCCTCCTCTTAGCCCCCTCAGCTGGCCACCGTGGCCGTCTGAAGAGGTGAGAGAGGGTTATCCTGGTTACCATATCGGGCTTCCCACTTTGACCCCAAACACTCTGGTAAGAGGAGGGGGGATGCCGGACCACCAGTGCATACCGTTATGTATGTCGACAGGCATGGTGGGTGGCGGCAGTGGACACCAGGGATACATACTGTGTACATGGGACAAGTGTTCAGAGGGTTTGGATGCCCCTGCATACCTGTAATATGTCCTACTTATGCAGGATGGGTGTTCCGGGGTAGGGGTTGCCACTAGACACCAGGGATATAGACTACCTCCACGGGACGGGTGTTTGGGGGGGTAGGGGGTGCCACTAGATACCAGGGATACGTATACCTACATGGGATGGGTGCTTGGGGTGTGGGGGTGCCACTGGACACCAGGGATATGTACCACTTCCACAGGATGGATGTTCAGGAGGTGGAGGGTACCACTAAACAACCAGTGATATGCTCTGCCTATGAGGGATGGGTGTTCTGGGGGTGGGGAGTGCTACTAGACACCAGGGCAGTCGTCCGGTACACACAGGATGGGCGCTAATGGGCTGCAGCACACCACGAAAATGAGCCCAAAATGGGCAGTTAGATTGGCCCTTTGCGCCTTGCGTGCCCAGTGGGCTCATTTGCATGATGTGGTTGAATATAGCCCCCAGGGATTCTGGTGCTATCCGTTCTGAGAGCACTATCCCTGTGGGCTGGATACAGCCCAGGTCCATGTCGACGCAGCACAGTTTCGCTTAGTGCTGTACTGACACAGTCTGATATTCAGTTGGATAGCACAGATCCAGGTAGGAAGGGAGGAGGAGTGGCACTGTATGTGAAAAATGACATAAGGGCCACAGAGATGCAGGAGGAACAAAATGGGGGAGAGATACTGTGGGTTAAGCTGGAAAAGAAAATGGGGCCAGCCATCCGCACAGGTGTGGTCTATAGACCACCAGCCCAAGAGGAAGAAACAGATAGGGAGCTGATGCTAGCCATCCTAAGGATGGCAGACAATGGTGAGGTAGTACTGGTTGGAGACTTCAGTATTCCAGACGTGGACTGGAGCATCCCAGTAGCAGCATCAACTAGAGCAGATTTATCCTGGACTCTCTTCAGGGTGCCTTCCTCAAGCAACTGGTCATGGAACCAACTTGACAGAAGGTAGTACTGGACCTTGTGCTAACAAACAGGGACAGTGTGATGGGGGTAACAGTGGGGGAGCACCTGGGGAACAGTGGCCACCAGTCATTGTGGTTTGAAATCACAGAAAGAGCAGAACCAAACCACATAAAAACACGCATCCTGGATTTTAGGGGGGCAGACTTTGGGAAAATGGGGAGATACTTGAAAGAGGCATTAAGGGAATGGAGCAGGAATCGGGGTTGAGGAACAGTGGGCAGTATTTAAAATGGGGATTACAAGAGCAACAGAATTATGCATTAAGCAGGTTAGCAAGAGAAAAGGAAGAGAGACCATTATGGTTTCCAAAGAGGTAGCAAAAAGTGAAAGCCAAAAGATTGCATTCAGGCAATACAAAAAGACACAGGCAGAAGGGGATAGGGAGAAGGACCAGGAGAAGCAAAAGGAGGCAGGAGGGTCAGTAAGAGAAGCCAAAGCTCAGACAGAAGAACACATTGCAAAATCAGTGGGTAGAGGGGACAAAACCTTTTACAGGTACATAAGTGAAAAAAGAAAGGCAAAGGGAGGGATAGTGAGACTGAAGGGGGAGGATGGGGGCTGCATGGAGGATGACAACAGTAAAGCTGACATACTGAACAGGTATTTCTGGTCAGTCTTTACTAAGGAACAGGAGGGTAATGGGTCTGAAGGGAGTACAAGGGGTGAGAATGGTGCAGAAATGGACATAAGTCCCTTTACACGAGAAAGGGTCCTGAAGGAACTGGAAGTAATAAGAGTTGATAAAGCAATGGGGCCAGATGGGGTGCACCCAGGGTCCTTAAAGAACTAAGAGGTGGTGGCTGAACCTCTGGCTATCCTGTTTAGCCGATCACTGGAAACAGGGGAGGTACCCAAAGACTGGAGGACAGCAGATGTAGTCCCCTTATACAAAAGTGGGAACAAAGAGGAAGCTGGGAACTACAGACCAGTCAGCATCACCTTGGAGTGGGGAAGATCATGGAAGCACTACTGAAGGAGAGATTGGTGGAACATCTGGTTGTCAATGGACTACAGGACCCAAGGCAGCATGGTTTCACCAGGGGGAGGTCGTGTCAGACCAACCTCGTTTAATTTTTTGACTGAGTGACTAGGGAGGTGGATCAGGGGAGGGCAGTGGACATGGCCTATCTGGACTTCAGCAAGGCGTTTGACACTGTGCCACATAGAAGACTATTACACAAACTGGGGAATATGGGTGCGGGCAGGACAGTAGTGTGGTGGGTAGGTAACTGGCTGGGAGGCAGGACACAGAGGGTGGTGGTAAATGGCTGTCACTCCACAGAGGGAAGAGTGACCAGTGGGTTACCACAGGGATCAGTGCTGGGACCAGTCCTATTCAACATCTTCATCAGTGACATTGCGTAGGACCTAGAAGGCAGAATTTCACTGTTCGCTGATGACACAAAGCTCTATAACAGAGTAGACACACCAGAGGGTGTAGACAGAATGAGAAGGGACCTGCAGAATCTTGAAGAATGGTCAGGGGTTTGGCAGTTGAAATTCAATGCAAAGAAGTGCAAGATAATGCATATGGGGCACAAAAACCCTGGCACAATATAGCAGTTGGGGGGTGAGGAAAAAGCATGCACCAAGCAGGAAAGGGATCTTGGGGTTATCATCTCTGATGAACTCAAGGTAGGGAAACAGTGTGACAAGGCAGCAGGTAAAGCAAATAGGATCCTGGGATGCATAGGCAGGGGCATCACCAGCAGGAAAAGGGAGGTCATAATTCCACTATACAAGACACTAGTGAGGCCCCACCTGGAGTACAGTGTACAGTTCTGGAGACCTTACCTACGTAAGGACATAGACAGGGTAGAGAAGGTTCAGAGGAGGGCAACAAAGATGGTACATGGATTGCATCACAAGTCCTATGAGGACAGGTTGAAGGAACTGAATATGTACTCCCTGGAGGAGAGGAGGGAGAGAGGGGATATGATAGAGACATACAAGTATCTTACAGGGAGGAACAAGGTGCAGGAATACACTATTTTTAAGCGAAAAAGATGTTCCAGGACTAGAGGGCATGGGATGAAGTTGGAGGGAGGACGATTCAGAGGAAATGTGAGGAAGAAGTTCTTCACAGAGCGAGGTGGTGGACAAGTGGAACACCCTGCCAGAGGAAGTGGGGGGGCTGAAACAATCACGGATTTAAGAATGCATGGGATAGACATAAAGGAATTCTGGAGGTCAGGGGTAAGGGGCAACAGACTTCTAGGAAAACGTAAACTGAACTTACAAGCTCAAATGGGCAGACTGGGTGGGCCATAGGCCCTTATCTGCCGACACTGTCTATGTATCTATGTAGATCTGCTATCCAACTGAATACAGTAGCCTCTGGGTCGGATGCAAGCCTTTGTGTTGTGCTAGTGCCTCCAGTTGAATATCCAGCCCAGTATGTTTTCACGTGCTCTTTTTCCTTTCCTGGGTTTAGAGTAGCTCATAATTACCCTGTCAAGAAGTGCATATAAAATAGAGAATAAAGTACGGAGTGGTGTGTATCTTGAGATTTTTAAACACACCGAGGGTTGGATGCCATATAAACCCGAGGCGAAGCTCGAGGGGTTTATCTAGGCCTCCAACCCTGAGGGTGTGTGTAAAATTCGAGTTTACACACAATCCCATATTTTATTTTATATAATTGCTGGGTTTTGCTTTCTCACCACAGCAATTATATAAAATAAATGGTCCAGTGCGGCTGCGGTCTGGATGACGTTTAACCGAGTCCGTGGTCGCTTTGCAGCAGTTTCGTTTTTCTTGATTTTTTTTCCCCTTTACTGTACTGTCTGTGTGATTTTGTCAGGAGGTTTTGTTTCGGAATTACTTTCCGCCTAGACATAGTGGCGGTGTGGTTTCGACCGAGGAGGCAATCTGTTGGCGAGCGGTGAAAACCCGGAAGAGCTGTAGGTTGAGCATGCGCATAGCGAGGGAAACTCAGCTCATGTTTGACGTTATAAACACTCCTTTATAATGGCAAATAACGCCACTGGTTTCCCTAAGGGAGAAAGTGAAATCAGTTGTAATAAAATAATAATAATTAACTGTCCCTAATTGACCTTGTAGTGCTTTAGTTTATTAAGTCATAGTGCTTTTAGTGACAGTAGCCTGTGATGTTACAGACACAGCCGTTGTAAGTTCAGTTTGGGGACAGCCAGATGCTTTTTTTTAAAAGACACAGTGAAAAAAGTGCTACATTATCTGAAATATTTAGAAGAACAAGAACAGGAGAAAATAATAAAACATCATCTCAGATGACCTGAAGATGAAATCACAATTTGACAAGGCAGCAGGGAAGGTGGGCAGGATGTCGGGCTACATAGGTAGGGGAATCACCAGCAGAAGGAAGAAAGTAATTATCCCACTGTATAGATCGTTGGTGAGGCCTCGCCTTGAGTACTGCATCCTGTTTTGGAGATCCCATCTTCAAAAGGAAATGAACAGGATGGAGGTAGTACAGAAGAGGGCAACCAAAATGGTGGGAGGCCTGCACAATAAACCCTATGACGAATCACTGAGGGAGTTAAATATGTATTCACTGGAGGATAGGAGGGAAAGGGGAGACATGATTGAAACTTTTAAATGCCTCACGGGGTAAAATGTAGTTCAGGTTGGTAACATCTTCCAAGAAAAAAGATGCTCAAGGACTAGGGGCACAGTATGGAATTGTAGGGGGGAGGTTCCAGGGTAATGTGAGGAAGTACTTTTTCACAGAAAGGGTGGTGGATAGGTGGAACAGTCTGCCAGCAGAAGTGTTGGAGGCAGAAACGATTACAGGTTTCAAGAGAGCATGGGACAGGCACAAAGGAAGGGTGAAAATACAGGGGAAGGGGATGGCGAACTGACTAAAGATTGGCTTAGTCACAATAACTACAGTAAATGGGCAGACGTGGTGGGCCTGTGGGCCCTTATCTGCTGACAACTAATATATTTGTTTCAGACCTTTTATTAAAGTAGCTGCCTGCTCGTTTAGTATCAAAGAACACTGCTTGAACTGAGTTGGGATAGTAACCTAAAAGCCATCGCCAGTACAGGCCCTGTCAGAGAATGTAACAGCTACCAGAGCAGATATCTGTATCACTTTATAGTTCAACGTACAGGTTACATGTTAGTTAACTGGTAGCAGCTGTATAACTTATTTATTGAAAGAGTTTTACCAGGCCAGCCCAGTGGCGTGGAGGGCTGGCAGCACCTTACCTCCTGCCATGCTGAAGACCCATGTTTGGTAATGAGCATGGGTTGCTGGCGGTCAGCCAGTGTAGGAGAGGATCAAGCACCCGATGGCTGCTGTTGGAGATCACATGGCAGTACGGGTCAAGGAGGATAGTAGAAGGGAGGCTGCAGGACTCTGTGGTGTGATGTGAACATGCCTCCAGGCACGCACACTTAATGAGCATGCCCCCGCACAGGGAAAGGGACGAAATTCTGGAGGAAAATGATGGCAGGACAGGTGTAAATGACACCTGCCTGCTGATCCCAGCCTGCCGCACCACCGGACCCCTGGAAACAGATGACTAAATGTGTGACTTCGGTGGGGGGAGGACAGCCTTCTTCCATCTCACCCTGCCATGGGGGGACAATCTGTGGGGGTAACAGGCTTCTGGGTGATTCCCAGGGAGGTGTGTGATGGTAGGGGTTCAGCAGGGCAGAGCCGAGGGGAGCCAGGTCTGTCCTGGCAGGGAAGAATAAACAATGGATGGAGAGGGGAGAAAAAGAGTTTTCCCAGGAGAGCCGTAATAGCTCGTAGTGACAGAGGTGCCTGGTTTGGGGGGGCATACAAGGAAAGACAGTACAGCAGTACAGATACAGATGTGACACTGTAACAGCAGTGTATTCCGGAATAGTACAGAAACACTGGCTATATTAACAATCAAAATTACACTGTACCTATTACAACTTACAATTTACAGTTTCACAGTTGGTTATAAGGTCCAGAAATTAATGATTCAAACTTGTGAGAAGCAGCTATAAAACAGAGGGGAGTAACAGAGAGAGCATGCATAAGAGAGAGTTAAGTGCAGGAGCAAGCATGAATGGTGGCTGTACCTCCTGATGAAAAACTTGAGTAGTTCAAAGTGCCAGTGCAATTAGTCAACATATGGGTAACCATTTTCACGCATAATGATTCCCATTATTTAAATCCCGTGTTTATTATTTTCAGCTTCCCTGAGTGCAACTTTTCTTCGGACTGGGTAATTCGTTTGGGCTGGCTGTCTTAGCTTTCACTGACCTCATCCTGTACTCCAAGAGGTGCCATTTTTTTTGCTTTACTTATTTAAAAGAGAGACTGCCTTAATTTTGGTGCCATAAAGGATCAGAAAGGCAGGGGTGGATTGGAAGTTAGCAATGTACTGATGGGCATTGAAAGTAAGACCATACATATTTGAGTTTAGGGTGAGCTGGTTATCTTGGAACTGGACTTTTGAGAAGTTAGAGACTTACCAGCCTGGCCATATGCACCACATATTTCAGTGTCTTACCTCTACAAAATGCTGCTGATGTACATTTGAACACAAAATGCTCAGTAGTTTACATGTAAGAGCGCTCGTAAAATTTCCCCCTCTGGGTCACTTTTACTTCCCGGTCAGTCAATCCGCCCCTGCACTCAGCCAAGTTATGACGTGAACCCTGGGAGAGTGCAAGGATGCACTCCATTATAGCCTGGGGGGGTGACTTTAACAACATTGTTATATATCACAGCGACCATTTGGTGATTAATCAAGAGAACTGGGGGAGTAACAAGGCCCTTGTTAGTCTCCCAGTGCCCTTGACTAATCACCAAATGGTCGCTATGATGTATAAAAATGTTGTTAAAGTTGCTCCCCCCAATAGACTACAATAGAGCGCATCCTCGCGCTCTCCCTGGGTTCATGTCATGACTTGTCTGGGCGCGGGGGCGGATCTACAGACCAGGAAGTAAAAGTGACCCAGTGGGGGAAATTTTATGAGCACTCTTACATGTAAACTACCGAGCATTTTGTGGTCAGATGCCCATCAGCAGTATTTTGCAGAGGTAAGGCACCAAAATAGGTGGTGCAAATCTCCCTTCATTTGACTTAGTGAGTCTCTTTAAACTGGAGCTGGGCTAAAGGCAAAAAAGGAATATATTGTCTACATACAGATGAATGTAAGAGGAAGAACATGTCTTCAGGGGGTTACTAAGGAGTATCGAGAAGTGGATAGTGCCCAGGATTGAGCCCTGGGGCACCCCAGGCTTGATGGGGAGGGGGGGAACAGGGCTCCACCAACAGAGACTGCCTGGGACCTTCCATATAGGTAGGAAAGGAACCATCTGACTGCTGGAGCAGTTAGGCCAGCTCTGGCAGGTTTGAACAGCAGAAGAGAGTGGGAAATAGTGTCAAATGCCTTCGCCAGGTCATAAATATGGTGGCAGTGATGTGGCCCCGGTCCATCCCTTTAAGGACTGAGTCGGTGAGTTGAAGAAGGGAGGTGGTGATGAAGTGCTTATTTTTTCAGAAGCCAGACTGGAAGGGGTTGAGGAAGACAGGAATCTATAACAGATTAACTACTGGTATTGCCATGTAACCTTGCAATTTACATGAAATAGGTAGGTAGATGCATTGATTGTAACAGTATGATACAAACATTCTAACTTAGTTGGTGTTACCACGTAACTATAAATATGTAGTTACCATGAAACTACCTGCTTATTAAATATATGTTACAGAGTAATAACAATAGTTACCTTGTTATTATACAGTTATTGGCATAAAACTAACATGTAACTTGTTCTCTAAAGCATAAAAAGATAACCAGTTGTGTATGGAATGTGGCTGGGGCATATGTGACTACTGGGTTTTCCTCCACCTTTATAAAGCATGCAAAGACATGTATTTTAAAATACCCAGACATGAGTCTGTAATTTCTCCCCCACCCCCAACACACACGCCCAGTTATCCCAGCCCAGTTTTTTTGTCTGGTAGAAACTATGCAACAACATTAAATCAGATTTTTTCCCCACAGATTTTTAGTATATAAATTAGAAGCTCAAGAGGCCTGAACAAAGAAAGGTAAGACATTAATTGCTGGTCAGCATCAACAGTTTAAGATGTGCTTTAATTGAAAAATGGAAATCACTTGGGGGGGGCTGGAAGGAACATTACAGCTAAGCCCATCAGAAAAATTAATATATGCCTCAAGGAGGGCTACAAAGGGGCCGATTTGTAGCGCTGCCCATATTGGCAAGCAACATCTTCCAGACCTCACTCAGTAAACCAGGGCTGTATGGGAGAGGGACTTGGGACTGCAAATTGGAGATGACACCTGGCAGCTAATATTGACATTGCACATGGGGATCCCGGTCTGTAATAAAGTTAAGGAGTCATTTTTTAAATTCGTACATAGGTTATACTGTCCCTCCCAGGTTGTCCACAAATATAATCCTGCAGTACACCTGACTTGTGGTAGGTGTGAAGTAGCCGTGGGCTCGTATTACCATTGCTTTTGGGAGTGCCCATCCCTACAAGCCTTCTGGAAGGTCGTGCTAGCAGAAGTGGGGAGGCCGATGGGGCATCAGCTCCTGCTGGAAGCCCCTCTTTGGCCTGTTTGGCATTGAAGATGTAGGAGAGGACACTGGGCACCACTTCCTAGGTGGGTGCGGGTTCTCCTTGTCGTGGCCTGCCATTGCATCCAAAATACTTGGATATCCAATGTACAACCCACAGTGAGTCAATGGCGGAGTCTAGTGCTACAGATGTTGGCCCTGGAGAGGCTCTCCTTTATGGTAAAGGGCCAGAGGGAGCAATTTCTTCAAATTTGGGAACCATTCCTGGTATCATTGTCCCTGGTAGAGACACAAACCATGTGGGAGGGCCTATTGGACAAGACATGATTACAGGTGAGGGGGATGAACCCCTGGACGAAGTGGGCAGGGTGGCTAGCTGAATCCCTGAGCAGGATGGCCCGAAAGAAGGGGAATGCACTGTTGGCTAAATGACTAGACCCCAGATATGCACTTTGATTTGAAATACCTGTATTGTCATATGCACTTAATGTACCTGTATGTCCTCTTGATTGCCATATGAAGTCTGTTTTAAATGTGTGTATCTGAAAAATTTCTAATAAAAAGATTATACAAAAAAAAAAGGGACATTGTATCATCATAAATACAAATGACATTTTAGTGTCTGTGAAACATGGATTTCTTTCTGCGAATCTTTCTGACTAATTGAGTTTTAAATTAAAAGGTGTTTCTGCATTATTGACCTTCCACTATGGTCTCGAATTAGCTGACCATGGTAGTTCCACCGATAGATAACAAATTCCTTAAAACTTTTTTTTCTTTAAGATTAAAATCTTTTTAAGTGTATTTAAAGAATATATATACCATCAAATTGGAAACGCTGTCTATAGTTCTGCACTGCCCTATGAGAGTCTGTAGATGGATTTGTTTGCTTGTTCATTTAAAGGGAAACATGCATGTAGTAAAGCCCCCAATTAGCAGTTTCGTACAGTAAGTATAATTCTAACTGTGTAGCTGCTTATGGTTTTGCACTTTATCTGGTCGATCCTGCCATCTCTCCCACTGGAATATTGAACAGCGTGCCCATCCCACAACCTTCTGTCACTGACCCAAATCTGACGTATGAGCCGGGGAGCAGCTGGAGGAGCGTGTATAGCATAGCTCTGTGGCTGAAGCAATTAACAGATCCAGTTTGAGACATACAGATCTGGGTTCTGTACCATGACCTGCTGTATACTTGGTCACAGTGTAGCACACAGACCTGTTCATAATAGCTCAGTCCATAGAGTTATACTATAAACATTCCTGCGACTGCTCCCTGGCTCATATGTCAGACTCAGGACAGCGGTGGGAGGTTGTGGGATGGGCACTTTGTTCAGTATGCCAGTGGGAGGGACAGCAAGCTCAACCAGATGAAGTAAAAAAAAACCATGAGCAGCCACACAGATAAAAATAATGCTTACTGTGGGAAACTGCTAATCATCAGCTTTCCCATTACTGAGATGTGGGGCTTTGGCACATGGGTATTTCCCTTTAAGTATTTGCTATACTGTTAGGCCTTTTTCTGGCATTGGAAATGTATTTATATATTTATTTATTTGTTGACTGGATAAGTACGCTGGTCTGAGGGGCCTTTTTTAGGAATGACCCTGGCCTATGGCCTAGATAGGCAGCTAATAAGGGAGGTATATGATTATATATAAACTGGGAAAATACATTTGCAAAACTAACAGGAAAAGAAAGTACAGATTAAACAAAAAAATTAAAAATTCACAGTGTCAATGAAGTGGTACAGTAACACGAGTTAAACAGTAAGGTTTTGTAAATCAACAGCGAAGAAATGGAAACAGTGGTGCTAATATAGCATGATGGACGGTAGCATGCGGTACTTACGCAGCACATTTAAACTGTCAGGATATAGTAGGCATCTTAGGTTGCACAGCTGCAGAAAGCTGCATTCAATAGGTGATCCAAGAGTTGTGATTTAAAGAGGTGGTGGGAGGAACAGTTCTGATGCCCAAAGGAAGAGTGTTCAGGAGGGAAGGGCTGCAGAGGTGAAAGCTGTTTTTTGCCCATGCTAGAATATACATGTGTACTTCAAGCAAAAGCAGATCAGAGGAGAGTGGGTTGCGTGGGTTTGTTTTACATGTTAGGAACCTTGATGCGAGAGCGTGAGAAAGGTTAGGGGTATGCAGTCCTTTCTCAGACAACTGGTAGTGTACTCCCTATGTGGGGGTGAGCCAACCAAGGTTCTGGTAAAGGTTACAGTTGTGTGTTCTAAAAGGTGTCAGTGAGGCAGATCAACATATGTAAACAGTGGTTAGCTGGGAGATACCTTTTGCAGCAACTTGCAAGTAAATGGGAGAGGCATAGTCCAATATAGGCAGCATAGTGCATTTGGCAGTTGTGAGATGAACTTCAGGTGTCACGGAGTGCTGTAATCTGTACACAAAACCCAGTTTTGGTGACTTTTCTTTTTCACTCAGAGAATTAATGTGGTCCAAAAAGGTAAGGGAAGACTCAAGAATTACACTCGGGCATTTGAAAGTGTGTACCTGCTCTGCGATCATGCCATTAGAGTAAGCAGGGGTTAGATAGTTTTGGTTTAGAACCAGTCTGGATTTGGTGTCTTTGACATTGAGAAGTGTGATTTTTGAGGAACCAATTCTGTATAAGGGAAAAGTTGTCATTTTAAGGTCTGAGAGAGGTTTGTCAGTGACTGCGCTGGAGAATTATGAGATCATCAACATACAGGAGAGTGTTACAGTAGTTGCAGGCTTTACAATTTTACAATTTACAATTATTCACAAGAAAAGGCACAGTACACTGAGGCTTGTTTCTAGGTGCATTCTGGGAGCACATGGAAGTTAAGTGACTTGCTCATAGCCACACAGTATGTAGGTGGTGGCTGTGGGATTCAAACTCAGTTCTCCAGATTCACAGCTGAGTGCTGTTAACCACTATGCTATACTGCCTGCTTGGTGGAGGTTGTTTATAAGGAGAAGAGAAGAGGAGAGGGCCTAGGATAGATCCTTGTGATACCATGTAGGCTGAGCAGCAGAGGGAGTGAATCCAAGCAAAACACATTGGGATCTACCTGAAAGATGGTTCCAGTCTTAGGAGGTAGCCTTTGGCGATATTTCAAAATTTGGGAGCATTGCTATTAGGAAAATGTGGTTGATAGGATGAAATGTCTTTGTCAGATCCTGAACTACTGACCCTGTGAGTTTGCCATTATCCATGGCTGTGAGGATGTGACAGTAAAATTGATTAGGGTAGTGATACTACTTATCCTTTCCTAAAGCTATACTGCTCAGGAGTAAGGAAGTTTTCCGTCTTTGAGACAGACATCATCATACAGTTACAGGAACATGTCCAACCAGGCAAGCCATGAAAACCAAATACAGTACAATACTTCTAGCACTTCTGCCATAATAAGTACAAGGCCACCTCAAAAGTGAACAAAATTACAAGCAACAGTTAGAAGAGTCAAGCCGAGGCCTACCCCATCCCTCCCATAGCCACTTCAGTGTAAGTTATTTCATGCCAGACTTTGCCTAGCAATGCCTGCCTGCAACCCTATCTACCAAAGGACTGGAAGTGCAGGGATTGTTCAGAGAACTCACAGTCCAGCAAGTGTATCTGTGACCAGCAACACAGGGCTGGTGCTCACCACAGCTAGGGCAGCCTACCCCAGAGAATGAAATTCTGAACCAGTCTGAGAAGTGGTGGCACTCGAGACCAAAGAACACACTTAGTGCAGGTCAGGCAAAAAATCTGTTTATTGGTGTGATAGCAGACATTCAAAAGACAGCCAAAATCAGGTCCACAGCAAAAGTCTGCTGCTCCAGCAACAGACCCCAGCACTTCAACTGTTTAGAGTCTTCTTCAGGGGGTGGGGCTGGTAGGAGAGCAGTGCACTTCAGAATCATATCAAAGGTTATTGTCTAGGGAACCAAGGTTTGTCCTCTCTACTTTCATCTTCATCACTGTTCTTTTTGGTTAATTTTGATGAGTGCAGCATTAGCAGCTCCCTGTGTGACTAGCACTTTAATGTTACTGAACTATCAGAACATTGATGATGGTTGTTGTTTATTCACTTTATTTACTTTTTTGTCTAACACTATTTTCTAAGTTCAATAATGCACCTTGAAAAAATTATATATTTCCTTGATTATTTTGTGTTTTTATAGACTGGCTTAATAACAATTTATATAAAATAATTTATGCAGATTATCTTGCATTAATATGCATCGGCTATGATTCTTAAGTGTACTGCTTTCCTTTTTTCTTTTAAAGCTTTTTATTTTAAATTTTTGCATGAACTTTCAACAGGAACAACAGTGCATGAAACAATGAATACATTAAGGGTAAAATACTAGCCACCTAAATAAAAAAGATAAAAAGACAAATAAATGCAGAGATAGAGCATGGCATTACATTTCAGATTGCTAAAACGCATAAGAGCTTATCATATTTTTGTTTCATAACAGCAAACTGATATTAAAGTCTAATTCAGTTTCTTTTATGTCACAGTCGGTGACATAGTGAGTTAGTTCAAAAGAGTAACCGCTATCCTGTTTCATCAGGGAATAAACTCAGGCCTATGTTGAGAGATGTATAGCATCCATCGTCTCCAAATTAATTCAGACTGCTCTTGTCTTTTGTTAATTATTGCAGTTAGGTGTTCCATTTTATAGACTCGAGTCATGCCATTGATGTAATGTTGGAGGAGCTGAAGAACGCCAGTTCTTAGTAAGAACTTTCTTTTCAGTAAGGGTACAAATGGTCAAAAGTTTCCTGGAGTTTGGGTCCTGGCAGCTTTTCGGGTATGAGTAAAATAGGAACAAGTGTGGTGTGAGGGGGTTAGATCTGTAAATATCTCAGATGAGGCCTTAAATAGGTCAGCTAGAAATGGCTGTAGGTTTGGACATTGCCAAAAAATGCACCCATGTGTGCCTAAATGGCTACCACACCATCTCCATACTTTGCCTGAATGGCAGGGATCTTAAAGTATCTAAGCATGAGTTTCCAGGAAAACTCCTTCCATGATGGAGATGCCGTACTCGAATGGAGAAATTTCAAGTGGGAACTCCAGAGGTCCTCATTCAATACGATACCCAAGTCTGACTCCCAGGTCGCCTTAAGCTTCTGCAAAGAGTCTCCCTTATAAGCAATTATTCCTTGGTATAGGTATGTTATTATGTGAGCTAGAGCTACTTTCTAGTGTAGGTTGGAGCAGTTCTTAAAATTTTTGGTGGGGAAGTTCTAAAAGTAGGTCCCCCCCATAAATGATTTAAAGAAGTTAGTCACCTGAAGCATCCTGAGGTGATCCTGTACTCTGTGACAGAGTTGAATATGGCCCTGTCCTAGTTGTTATGGAGAAAGTGTTTGTATGCAGGGATCTGTTCTATTCTCTCCTTTTCTGTCTGTTCTCTGTCTGGTTGCGCATCCAGATTTTCTTGTGAGACGTAGGACTTGATCACCCCAGTGGTCTTGCAGTTCTCTGCCTCTCACTATCTCTCTACTCTCACTTGCTGTTCTGTCTTTTCTCCCCCCTTTGCATATCTGCTGGTATAAAAAATAAATGTGACTCATTTTGTGGAAATGTAATTGATGCTGGGATCCCTTTGTTTAAAACTGTATAAAGTTATAATATTGAAATGATTGCAAAAAGCTGTTTGAAACTCGGGTTAACTTGGCATGCAGTTTTTAAGCCTTTTGCAGAAATGTAAACAAGAGACTAGTTCTGGGTCATGATGTTCTTTTTACTGCACCTGCAAGAAATTGACAAGAACATTTTAGGAAAAACAGGATGTCTGTTAATGAGTGGGGGTTGCAAAGACTTATAAAAAGAGCTGCAATGTTTTGCAAGAGAGCGACAGAGACAGACTGAGATTTGAAATTGAAAAGAAAAAGGACTCGGCTTTCTATGTTTGTACTGCCATTGTAAATAGTTATACTGAACAATTTTATTTTTTATTTTACTGTTATTACTAATCAAACACTTGTTGCGAATTTTACAACTGCTCCCGGTTTTCTATGCTTCCTGACCTGTGCCTCGACAACATATTCGGATTCCATACATGGCTCTAAGTTCCTCAAAGGAGAGCAAAATACTCTCCTTTATAAAATGAGTTATCACGAGGTGAAGGCCCATTTGCTCCTGTCGCTGGAATCCGTGGTCCAGATGGGCTGACAAAAAAGGTTAGCGGTATGGGAACGAATAGAGAAGGTTTCTGTGGCTAAAGAGTCTTTTGGAATCTAAAACAGCCCTCCAGCTCCTCAGAGTATTACTTGTGTATGGGTTATCAGTTATGTCCGTTAGGGGAGGGCTTGGGTACTGTAGTAGCACTCTATTAAGATTAAGGATATCCTCCTCCCTTAGTTCCAGATTCCTCCATTTGGCCTGATATTGAGGGTGAAACCAATAGATTATTATCCTAATCTGAGAGGCCGGGTAATACGCCTCAAGATCAGGTAACGCCAGTTCCCCCAACCGTTTTGGGAGTTGTAAAACGGAGTAACGCACCCTAGGTCATTCTGAATCCCAAACTTATCTAGAGATTTTCTTATTGAGCTCCCTAATGATTTTGGGTGATACAGGGACCGGTAATGTCTAGGCCAGGTATAAGAAACGAGGGAGAAGGTTCATCCTCACTGCATCAATCCTCTGGATCAGTGGCAGAGGAATAGTTTTCCATCTTTCCAGGTAGAGTGTGACTTGATGGGAAGATAATTAAGGTTGCATAGCTTGGTATGGTATCCTGTTAAATATACTCCAGGTACTTTAAGTATGTAAAGTCCCATCTAAATGGAAACGACTGCTGTATGAATGGCGAAGGAGACTAATGTATTTTTAGTGCTTCAGTTTTTTGTAGTATTTATCTTGTAATCTGCCAAGTTGCTAAATTCTGTTAAAAGTTGCCACACTTGTGGTAATGAGTGCTCTGGGTCAGAAATATATAACAGGTCTCCGGCGTATAGCACTAGCTTATGTTGCCCCCCCCACCTCCAGCCCACGTATGGCCAAATTCTGTCTAATTGCCTGGGCCAAAGGCTCCAACTAGATATCAAAGAGTAGAGGAGGTAAGGTACACCCCTGTCAGGTGCCACATAACAAGGAAACAGGCTCTGAAAATGACGTGGTTATTTTGATAAAGGCCTTGTAGGACATAATAAGATTTATAAAGTCCCTGGGTAACCCCATTTTCTGAAGGATGCCCGCCAAAAACGACCACTCCAACTGGTCGAAGGCCTTCTCTGCAGCTAAGCTTAGAAGTAGAAAAGGGGAGTTCGACTGGGTGGAGCAGTGCAGGAGGTGGAGAGTCCTCTTGATGTTATCCTGGGCTTGTCTGGTAGTAATGAAACCACATTGGTCAGGATTAATTAACATAGGGAGTAGGGATTCTAGCATCTTGGAAAGCACTGCTGTAAAAATCTTATAATCAGTATTCAGTACAGATATTGGCCTATATGAAGAACAGAGCAAGTGATCTTTCCCAGGTTTTAAAATGCTAGAAATAGTGGCATATCTCCAGGACTCCGGTGTTCCCTTTCCCTTCCCTTCACCACTTCCTGGCAGGCCAGTTGGAGTGTGGGTGTCAACTGCTTCCGGAACATCTTATAAAATTCACTAGTGTAGCTATATGGCCCAGGGCTTTTATTCATTTTCAGGTTTGAAATAACCTCTCTCAGCTCTGCAGAATTTATAGGGGCAGCGAACACCTCCCTCTATGTTTGGGATAGGTTTGGGAGGTTCAGGCGCATCAGAAAGGCCTGCATCTTTAGAGGATCCACTGCATGCACTGATGTATATAGGGTCGGATAGAACTGTGTAAATGTCTGCATAATCTGTTGAGGCATCTTCTCCACTTTACCAGACATCGGGGATCTAATTTGTGTAATAGGAGATGGAGTGGTTTTCTCAGTAGGTGAGTGGCACGTGGGCCACCCTCGTAATATTTTTGGTTTAAAAATTGTAATGCTTGCTCTATCTTTTTATCTAATAGGTATTGAATTCTCTGCTTGGTGGCCTCCAGCAGGGGAAGAACCGTTCTGACTCCTGCTACATGTTGTTTTTGCAACATTTTAAATTGAGCTTGCAGATCATTTAAATGGGAGGCCTGTTTTCGCTTCTAATAGCTGGAAAATTTTATAACATCCCCCTTCAGGACCACCTTTAGGGTGTTCCATAGGGTACATGCACTTATCCACTCGGTCCCATTTTCTTGTAAAATTTGTGGAATCCGTTCTGTCATTAATTCTTTAAATTCGGTGAGACCTAATAAAAAGTTATTAAGCTTCCAATGGGTAGTCTTCCTGGTATATCCCAATCTAAACTAATCACTAGTAAAGAGTGCTCTGAGAGGGTGGATGGTATACTATCTTAGAAAATGGGGTTTTTATTTGGAGGCATCTGATTGGCTGGTACCTCTTCGATAGGGGTACATTAACTTTCAATAGATGCCCACCAAATAAAAAGTCCCAGTCCAAACCTGCCAGATGCTAAGCCATGTATCCTTGTGCCCAGCCTGCTTCTTCATTGGCTGAAGCACTGGGCACAACATTTCAAACTGCCGCCATTTTATTTTAACAAATTAACGAGAGAGAGTGAGGCCCACCACAAACAAGTATTCAGAAACGACTTGGCTGAACAGCACCAACAAAATATATTTATTTTTTGTCTAATGCAGCATTACAGTCCTGGATTGCAGCTTCTGTGAAGAATACTCTTCACTGCTCACTCCTCTTCAAAGCCGCCTGCTCAGTCACGGCTCTCTTTCATTTCCGTCCAACCCCCGTCACTGGCCGGAACTTTAACAGTTCCACAAGATTCACTTGCTCACGTTGCTGTCGGTAGTTAACATTGCCCAGTTACTCATAGCACCCGAAACCATCGGTTCTTAAAGAAAATTAATTAATTACACAGTATAAATGTTTTTCAGTCACTGCAGACATCTATGGAATGGAGCTACTCCCGTCCCTGCTCCCTCAAAGACCAGCCTTTCTAGTAACTGTAGCAAGCTGGCAGTGCATCTCCGTCTCCCGGGAGTGAAAGCTAGGAAAATACCACAGCAGCTCCTCTGGCCCATTGTCCCGGTCCCGTTAGTGCAAATGTAATAGCCTTGCTGACTTCACTGCCGATTGCTCTCTGTCCCCTGGCAGGATGCATTGTAAATTTTAAAACAATCACTGTAGTTTTACAAAAGAAACTCACAAACTGTAAATGAGACTGAGACTGCCTGCTCCGTTCTGTCGCACACTGTAGTGGTACTGTAGCTACCGTGGTCTCGGTCTGTCTCGGTCAACTAACAATCGATCTCCCTCTGCCAAGATTCATTCAAAATTTCAAAAAACTTCACTGTAACTGGAAAAAAGGAACTAAGTGGTACTGTAGCTACCTCGGTCTCGGTCTCTCTTGGTCAACTAACAACTGGAAAAAAGGAACTAAACTTCAAAATAAACTATAGAATGAGACAGAGACCGCTAGCTCTGTTCCTGTCATACACAGCTACAGCGGTCTCTCTCTGTCAATTCTGTTTGCGAGTTTACTCCAGGCTATATTGAAAACCAAGTCAGCACCTCCTTATTTGTTCTGCGAATTAAAAAAATAAATAAATAACTAAAAATCACACTACCTAACTCTTGCTACTCCGTTATGTGCTGCACCATACATAAACTTCTTGGACATCTTAACAGGCAGTTAATAACAGGAAACTAATGAAACGCACAAAAGAGTACAAAACAGGTTGAACAGTTTTAAGCCCTGTGTGTTAGGGGTGGGGATGGGTTAACCAAGACAACCAGCTGCGAAGCTACAAGTACAGTGGCTCAAATATAACAAAAGTCCCTAAGCCCAAAAGAACAAAACACATTATAGCATGGCGGAGGAACTATTTTATTACAAAATGAATGAAACACTTAAAATTTTTACATTTAAACATGAGACATTATTTTTACACATATATAATACAGTGGCCCATTTTCTAAAGCATAATAATACCTTCCAGGGTGGTAGTTGGGCAATACGGACCACCAGGGGCTATAAGGCCCTCCGTCTGCGGTGTTGGGCCTCATTACGCCCCTGGGCGGTCCGGTATGGCCCAATACCGCCCACCCAGTCGGGTATTATTGTTTGCATAACTGTTGACTAGACAATTATGTTCTTTAGTTATATGGAAAAAATCTAGTCTGGCATACTTCTTGTGAGAAGCAGAATAGTGGCTATAAGACCTTCAAAGGGGGTGTAAAGATTGCCATACGTCCACCCATGCAGTTTCTTTTATGTATGTTTGAGCTACTCTCTGGGCTCCCGTCTTTCTCAGGGGGTTTAAGTGATTATATGTAAAGTTATGATCACCCCCCACAAGCAACAAACCTCGGTGGAGTCCAGTTACTTTCTGAAAGAGGGATCATACTACCTTAGAGTCTGAGCCAGGAGGTATATATATATATTCGCCAGGGTGAGTTCATACCCTTCATAGAGCCCCATTACCACAGCAAGTCGCCCCTCCAGATCACTATAGGAAGAGGTAATCTGAAATGGGGTATATCTAGGTATTAAGATAGCTGCACCCCTTCTTTTACTTCCCTTGTAAGAGGATGTTATGATTTGGGAAAATCCAAATTTTTGCAGCTTCTGATGTTGATCTTGTCCTAAGTGAGTTTCTTTCAGTAATATAAATGTAGGCTTTGTCTTTATAAGGGAGGTGAGGACCTTGTACCTCTTTACAGGATTATTTATCCCATTCACATTTTGCGAACAAATTTTGACTTTTTTCCTTGCTGCCATGTTAATGCGTATAATAGGAAAGAGTAATTTATTTTCCACTGGGTTAAGATCAATGTGGCATCTCCTATAGGCCTTCCATCCAACCAGGCCCCCCCCTCCCAGCTTACACATTATGTCTCCTCTTACATCTAGTGGAGATTTGTGGATCAAACTCCCTGCTGCAAAAAAGATACTGTGATTGTCCTAAATGGTCAACTATGCCAGGTGCATTGAAATAAAAACAAAAGACAACACATATATAAACCGTAAAACATTGTACAAATTGGCTTCCAAGGTAGGAGGGTGGAGTATTATGCTTTGTGAAAGGAGTAGTGGTAGTAGTGCCCCGTGGGGGGGGGCACCACTACAATGGGGGTAAGGTGATAGGAAGTCCCATCAGGCCTCCTGGGTCTCAGACACAGTCGGACCGCAATGCGAGTAGGTGTAAGAAAAACATCATCACTCGATGACTACCATCTGTGAGACCTGCGCCTCATATGTAGTGCATCAATGTTTGAATATAAATGGCCAACAGGGGGGAGCCAGAGAGTCGATCTTCAGAAACATAGAAACATAGACTTTGACGGCAGATAAGGACCACTTGGCCCACCCAGTCTGCCCATTTCCCTACCTACTGGATAAGCTGCAGATTCTAGTTAACCAGCAGCCTACTTCCTGCCACCCCCCAACAATTGCCTTAAGTCTGTCCCATGCATGTTTGAATTCCCCCACTGTTTTAGACCCAAAAACCTCCCCAGGAAGGCAGTTCCATGCATCCACCACTCTCTCCGTGAAAAAAATTTCCTCACATTACCCCTGGCCGTCCCCCTCTATCTTTAAATTGTGCCCTTGTTCTTACACATCTCTTTTCTGAAAGATGCTACCTTCCTGGACTTTGTTGATTCTTTTGAGGTACTTGAACGTTTCTATCATGTCCCCCCCGTCCCTCCTTTCACCAAGGGTATACATATTAAGCTCTCTCAGTCTCTCTTCATATGGTTTCTGATGCAGACCCTACACCATTTTAGTTGCCCTCCTCTGGACTGCTTCCATCCTGTCTATGTCCTTGCGTAGATGAGGTCTCCAGAAATGCACACAGTACTCCAGATGGGGTCTCACCAACTGTCTGTACAGAGGCATAACCACTTCCCTTTTTCTAATTGTCATGCCCTTCCTATGCATCCCAGTATCCCCCTGGCTCTTCTTACTGACTTATCACATTGCTTGCCAACCTTTAGATCATCTGATATGACTACCCCCAGGTCCGTTTCCATTTTTGTTGTTGTTAGTACCTCCCCTGCTATTGTGTACTCTTCTCCTGGGTTTTTGTTTCCCAGGTGCATTACTTTGCACTTCTTTGCATTGAATCTAAGTTGCCATTATGTTTGACCATTCCTCCAACCTTGCCAAGTCCCTTCTCATCCTTTCCCCCCCTTGTGTATCAACTCTGTTACAGATCTTTGTGTCATCTGCAAAGAGGCATACCTTTCCCTCAGCCAGGAAGCTTTCTCCACAGGCTCCATTTTTCAGCTGTTAAATTCTGTCCAATTTACCAGTTTACCAATTTACACTGACTATACATCTGAAATGTATCCAGATTCGATCTTGTGAACTCTGAAGTGATCAATTGATACCAAATACCAGAGGGTACATCGAGGGAATTTCAATTTTGCAGCTGTTAGCTCCGACGCTGAAAGTATTCGCAAGGCCGCGGAGCCTACAGTATCGGCGTCCATTCAGGATGACTTCTTCGATGACCCCCCCCTTGGGAGCAAATCCTACTACTACTAAACAGCATGGAGTTAAAATTGGGGATTACATTATTGAGACTGGAGACATCTGGTGAGGCACCTATAGCTCGGAAAGAAGCGGTGCAACTCCAGAAGGTATGAGCTGCAGAACCACAGGGGACTGCTGTGGGACTGTGTGGAGAAGCGACGCAATGCTGTGGCCATGCTGAAGAGTTCAAAAAGGGGGCCCACACCAAAGCTCTACTATTGGAGCAAGCTCAATCGATGGATGTTGTGGTTTCGGAGTCCTTTTCTTTTATAATGGGAGCATTACACTTTTGGCTGCACTCGATGGGATACCTTTTTTGGACTAATCTCCAGAGGCCCCGATAGCGAACGCTGAGACCCATTATTTTGTAGTCTGGCTGGTTGGACTATGAACATCTGAAGATGGTGGGCAATCGGGAGAGTTTTCTTGTATATTGGAAGGACTGAGTGCATTGGCGGCAAGTTACACCATGTACTGTTATATTCAGTTGAAAGTAACATTTTGAGGGCTACTTGAAATAATAACTGAGAACTTTTTGGACTGGGACTCATGGCTGTGGAATTAGTCGGGGAGATTTCTTCGCTATTTTTTAGGATGGGAGTATGATGCAGGTCGTTTTACTCCATACGGTGGAGTAATCCACCCTCTCTTATTTCCTTATCTTCCCAGACATACCAGGGCTATGTAGATTCCAGTTTCTACAATTTCTGTGTTGGTAGTTCTGAACGGTTAATAAGCTACACTTCTGTAATATTGCTCAAACATTCAGTTATCTGTATTGAATCTAATCGTTTGAAAGCCATAATTGTCTTTAATTTACAGCTGATTGTGGAGCTTTGTGAGAGAAAGCAAATATTTCCCTTTTTCATTATTTCATGTTGTTAGGATTAAATAGCAGTCATGTAGACTGCGTCTGTCTAACTTTGTGAATTCTACCTTTCATGGACACTCCAAAGCCACTGAGATGGCTGGCATTTAAGGGACTATTTGTGAAAAACTATGTTAGATAACCCCCTCCCCCCCCCCATTGTAACAGCTTACAGGGGGTTGTTGTGTGAATATCAGCTTTACTTGTTACTATGCTTACTACCCTGTATAAGGGATTGGAATGTATGATTATACTTGAAAATAATAAAAAGTAATTTAATAAAATAAATGGCCAACATATCACCTGAACTTATTTGTCTGCATAAAGTTATCTTGAGGACTCTGTTGATCAGGAATACAGAAATCTAGTTGGCAGCCAGAGGCAAGGCTCTCCATATCAAATGCTGTCTGTGTTAAAGAGACACTGTCAACCCCCTTAGATTTCAAAGTGTCCCTAGTTTAAAAAATACATTTCATGATTGCCCAAATTCTGTACAGGTTGCTGATGTAGCTGGTAGTTTAATTCTGACTTTTTTTCTTAAAAAAGTGAAAAACAAACTGCCCAACATACTGGTGTTACCACACCAAAACAGGTTTGTTTACATTCCTTGATCAACTTCAAATGCATCTTTCCTGGACTTAGAAACACCCACAACACAGTTTAGCCCCTCATGATGCAGTGGGAGTTTAGGAGGCTACTGCCTCATGAGTGACTGCACTGTTTGGGTGTGTTTCTGATGCTCAGGAAGCATGCAGTAAGAACAGATCCAGGATTGTAAACAAAAGAAGGTTGTTTATAAATATACATTGCCATGCATTTCAGTTCTACTAAACAAGGAGACAGATAAAGCAAACAGCAACATCAGTGAATTTTAGAGAAGGTAAGCAATCATAAAATGTGAGTTTCAACTAGAAATAATATGATGAAAAACAGGTTGACAGTGTCCCTTTAAAGTGCAACCCATTTCTACAGAGTGTCACCTTTTGCTCAAAAAGATGAGAAGAAAAAAAGACAAACCTCCTCCCCCTTATTTCAAATGCCAAGTAATAACCATAAATGATTGAGGGCTATTAATGCAAACTCAGTTCCATTAATGTCTTGTCTTTAACCTAATGCCACACATAAAACAGCTCTTTGCCAAGTAAATAATGTCTCCGTTCAAGGCTGCTAGTCCAAAGTCTCAAATCAAAACAGGTTGATGAGTGTGACTCGTATTTTATTCTAGGACAGAAAAACATTTTTCTAGGAGCGTGGGTATGTTGTTCATCCACACTCTTTGGCATGTCCCTTTCCCCTTTAAATCTTGCCGGAAGTCTTCAAGCTGGCTCCTCCCACCCACCCGGGTGGTATATACCTTGGCTCCGCCCCATGACACCAGATCTTCCTTTCCGCTGGAAGATTCAGGTTCCCTTGTGCTACTTCTACAAGTACTGCAGGCCCTGGATTCTAATCGACTGTTTTCGCTGCATTTGCTTTCTTGTGTGGATGAACAACATATACCACTCCTAGAACTACTGTTACAAGCGAGTAACCTGTTTTTTTAGCCCTATATTATCTGTAGCTGGGGTGGAGAGAAGACAGCTGCTTAAGCTGTTGCTGGTACTCCATAACTGTTCGTTCTTCAATTCATTTCTAGTTAATTAAACCAAAACAAAAAGAAAATAGAGAGTTTCTTCATCAGTTATTTCAAAGAATGAACTGCCTTAAACTCTGTTTATCGATTATAGAATCAGTCCAGATTTGAGTTTACAACCTGGTTGAGTGTGAGGCAGCTCCATAAAAGGAGGGTCCCCAGGAGATCCAAAGAATCTATATCTCCTTCACCTCAGCCCCACTCTCCTTCCATCCTGGAGAGATACAATAAGTATTATGGAAGAGAAAGACTAACCTTCCTTGTCCCTTCAGGTCTCCCATACAGTCACTGGTTTCGGAGCGGATCTGTTATCCTGCAGCATGCAGAGCATGCTGTGGATATCTTCCAAGGTGGCCTGGGCTGCTCGTTTTGCAGAATTTTTGTGGTGATGTAGCTTCCCTGGGGTCCAGTTCGAGCGAAGGGGCTTCGGCCATTGGTCCTGTGAGGCAAGGGTCACTGACATCCATCCCATTTCCTGAAGAGCTGCCTTAGCTGCCTCTGGTGTCTGGTAAACCAGTGGTCCTGAGTCTCAGAAGATCTTTAACTTGGCAGGATACGGTGTCTGGAAATGCAGATTATGAGCCCTGAGCTCTTTGAGGATATTAGAGTAGGCCATGTGCTGTTTCATAATGTCCAGAGGATAGTCATGGTCGAAAATCAGTCTGGCTGCATTATGTTTAACCTCCCTCTTTTGCCAGGCTACTCTCAGGATCTCCTCCTTGTCCCTGTAGCTGGATAGCTTAAAAACAACAGAGCAGGGCCTGGCATTAGGATCTGTAGGTAGGGGGATGTGGGTAAGCACTTGGTGTGCTCACTCGATTCGGAATGCAAATGTAGCTGGGAGCTCCAAAACATCTTGGAGCAGATCTTTGATAAAATTGACTATTTCCCAGTTTCCGATCCCTTGAGCAGACCATACTGTATATACGAAAGTTCTCCCTCTGGGATCGGGCTTCCAGATCGGTGAATTTTATTTGTGGGTCTCCTGATTATCCACTAAATAGTCAACCGCAGCATGGAGCTGCTCAGTCTCTGTTTCCAGGGAGGTAATGCGGCCTTCTGACTCATCCATCTGCTCCTTCATTGCTTTTAATTGCCGCTGTAGAGATTGAAACTCCTGCTTGGTCTCTTCTCGGACAGCCTTTATTTCTTGTAGCAGAGTCTCAAAGCAAGAGCAAGACAAGTGGTCTAACTCTGTGTCGGTATCTGGGTGTAGGCCCTGCAGACTGGCTGGTGAGGAGCTGCGACTGATCATCATTCTTCTGATACATCTGTTGCCATCGGCTGCAATTTGGAGGTTTTTACCACAGGACCTGCTCAATCTTTGTCCCCCAGTTGTTCCCTATGCCATTTTTACCAATTTTCACAGTTTATAGCTGTACTGGAGAGGTTAGTTCGGGATTTCTGGCGAGAGCTCACCTAGAGCACAGCCGTTGAGACGGTGACATCACTGGAAGTTCATGCACTGCTCTCCCACCAGCCCTGTGGACCTGGTTTGGCTGTCTTTTGAATTTGTGCTGTCACATCAATAAATCAATTTTTTTGCCTGACCAGCACTGAGTGTGTTCTTTGGTCTTGAGTGCCACCACTTCTCAGACTGGTTCATCGTTCAGAGAACCCTTCTGGGGAACAAAGTCATGGTCTATACCTGAAATATACAAACCCAGCACTACCTCAGGGTCTTCCTCCCTCGGGGCGTCGACCTACGGGGCCCAGAATGCCCTTTCTCCCTCAGGATTGCCGGTGAGTTCAGATCTCTCTGACCAGCGGCAGCTCCTCAGGGCATTGTACGTCAGTCCCTGTCCCACAGCCGCTGCTTTTCCAGCCCTTGTTTTTGGTGGGCTGTTCAGCAGGAGGCTCAACTGGCATTCCTCCAGTCTGCTCGGGTGATGCTGGCACAAGTTCTTGCCCTGCCACCCCATCACCTGCACCTCCGATGCCGGTTTCAGTCTCCGGGACCTCCGTCAGGCCTACCCCTCAGTCGCAGGGGCAGGCATCGCTGGGTAATGACGTCTCTTCAAGCCCGTTCTCCCCCCAGCCTTTGCTAGCGGAACCTTCTTCTCTGGCACCAGTCTCTTCTCACCAGACATCAGTGCATTCTGCCCGGCATCCCCAGGCCAGCTCCCTTCGTCCACCTCTCTCTACAACCTGCAGGTCTGTCACCGGTTCTACCCCTGATACCGGTAGGGCCTTTGCGTGCTCTTCCTCTGCCTACACCAGGGTTACATACACCTGGCCTTCCGCTACCACAGCCTGCGGGACCAACGCCTGCGTCTCCACCCACACCTGCTGGACCACAGCCTGGGTACCCATCCCAGACTCCCACTGGTTCTGTGCCTGCCTACCCATACCCGGCTCCCGCAGGGCCGTTGCCTGCCTACCCTTATCCTGCGCCATTTGGACACCAGCCACTATATAGCTATCCTGTGCCTGGGGGTCTGGCTTCTCTGCCTGTGGATTGCCATGCCTGATCTCGATGCTTTGGATGTTTATGCAGTCATAGACTTTCTGCTGGGCCTACTTCAGCCTTCTCGCCTGCAGCGGCCTCCAAGAGGCACTGCTTTGCTGGCCCCGACTTGTCCGCCACCCAGCACTCCTCCTGCAAACATAGATGCGGGTACCCCTGTTCGCCCAACTGACCCTCCCTCAGGCAGTGGTGGGATAGAGGACTCTGTCTCAGACGATGAAGCCAGTTCTGAGTCCTCCTCTCTAGAAGGGATCTCTTCTAGGGATGAGGGTGAGCGCACTGATGTCCCCAAGTCCCCACCAGATGGCCTCACCTTCATGGATATAATGCGGTATATCCAGACTATGATGGGATGGGAGAACAAGGAGCAGGACCTGGAGTGTCGTCACCTGGCCATTTACCTCCACCAGCATAATACTTCCCCTCTGGTGGTCCCCCCAATGGTGGAGTCATACAATGACGTTACTAGGGCTGCATGGCTTCTCCCTCACACAATCCCTGCTGTACCCAAAAAAGCACATAGACTATATACCTCCCTCCGATTGGTAAGTCCTTTTTCAGAGGGCATCCAAAGGCCGACTCAGTCATCAGTGTGCCAGATGACCACACCAAGCATCCGAAGCACCTCAGTGCCCTCCCTCCAGACAGGAAATTGAGGCAGTTGGACCAGTTGGGCAAGCGTGCTTTTGCCTCAGCCACCCTTGCCATCAGGGCCCTTAACTACCTGGCTTACATGGTGCAACACCAGAATTTGTTGTAGGACCAGTGTAGGGAGGTGGTAGTGGCTATGCCCGATGACCCCTTCAAACAGCAGACCTTGCAGGCCTTGTAGACTGGGTCCAATGTCGGTACTTAATGTCCTTCGGGTGTCATACAATGCAGTGGATGCTTTTGGATGAGCGGTGGCAGCAGGCATTGACCTGCAACACCACGCCTGGCTTAGGGTCTCAGGATGCCCTCTTTTTCGGGTCTAAACTGTTTGGGGGCGATGTCCAGGACATTTTCTCTGAGCTCCAAAACTCGGGATGACATTGAAGTTGGTCCACTTGATGTACCACACCCAGCCTAAAGCAGGTCATAGGGCCCCTTTTCATTGCTCCTCTAGGAGGCAGCCCATAGCCCCTCCCAAAGCACCTGACAAGTGCAAATAAGGTGCCACCCTACCCGTGCCCTCCACTTCCCCTCCCCAGGCAGCCAGAGGTGCCTCTGCAGCCTAGTCAGGGGCTGCACCCACCTCCAAACTCCTTGCTGCTCCCTCCCATTCCAGTAGGGTCTCAGGAGGTGGTGGTTGCTTCTTCCTCCATCTAGACCGGTGGAGAACTACTACGACAGACAACTGGGTACTTCAACTCACAGAGCACAGGCACACACTAGAGTTTCTGGCATAGCTCCCCACAGATCCCCCAAGAACTTCCACCAAGCCATGTTCAGATCATAAGGGCAGAAATTCAAGCTCTGCTACAAAAGAAGGCCATATAGCCCGTGCCTCCCTCCCAACAAGGTCGGGGTACTACTCCCATTTCTTTCTGGTCTCCCAAGAAAATGGGGCAACCTTCGCCCCAACCTGGACCCGAGTAATCTCATCTTATACACAGAGTACAAATGTTTCAGGATGGTCACCCTGCAGGGCTTACTCCTCTGCCCCACCAGGTGGCTTGGCTCTGTTCTTTGGATATACATGATGCTTGTCTGTACATCAAAGTTTTTATGGCCCACAGGTGTTTCTTCCATTTCCATTTCATAGGGGAGCACTTCCAGTGCCAGGCCCTGCCCTTTGGCCTGTCCTTGGTCCCCAGGGTGTTTACCAAGTGCCTAGCAGTGGTGGCACTCTACCTGGACAATTGCCTCTTGGTGGCCCTGTCCAGGGACCATCTCTTGCAAACTCTGGAGGGTACTTGCAGCCTGTTCCAATCCCTGGGTATTACTGTCAACCAGCCCAAGTCCTTCCTTACCCCCTGCCAGCGCCTCCTTTGCATAGGGGCTATCCTGGACATTGCTGAGGGCAAGGCCTTTTTGCCTCTGGACAGGGCAGAGCAACTCATGGCTCAGGCCTGCCTCCTGCTCCACAAGCACCATGTTCAAGTGAGGGAATTCCTCAGGCTCCTGGGGTTTGTGGTCACCACCATTGCAACTGCTCCCCTAGCCAGACTACATATGACAGTCCTTCAGTGGACCCTACGGGTGCAGTGGGACCAGCATGTAGACTCCCTGGATCAGCTAGTTCTGGTGTCAGATCCCCGTCAAGAAGGTACTTCTGTGGTGGCTGGAGCCTGTTCATTTTTAGTTTTAGGGGGTGACCTTTGCTTCTTCTCCCCCTCAGCAGAGTCTCACGACCGACGCTTCAAGCCTCGGTTGGGGTGCCCACATGGGGTCTCACCAGACCCAGCGGACTTGGTCCGAGTTCGAGCAGGATCTCCACATCAATATTCTGGAGATGCAGGCGGTCTTGTATGCCCTTCAGGCCTTCAAGACTCCGTAATGGGTCATAATGTCGCATGCTTAATAGCGTACGGCATTATGGCGAAACCTGGACCTGTGCACTTCCCGAGTTGGACCCCCCCTTGGAGTTGAGAATCATTAGTGGGGGGGGTGCGGGGCAGAGCCCCCCACAGAATAAAGACACGATGCCTCATGTCATAAATCGTACAGCGTGATAGTGCCATGCGGCATTATGTCTTGCGACATAATGACCCCGTTCCTCAAGACTCAGCTCTCCCTGGGTCCGCTCTTAGTTAAGACGGACAATATGTGTGTTGTTTACTATATAAACAAGCAGGGGGAAGCCGGCTGGTGGCGCTGAGACCAAATTGGTGACCTAGGTTCGGGAACAAGCCCAGGCTTCCGGGGGTCGGCAGGGGAGAGAGAGGATTGTGCATCTGGAGGACTGCTCACCTCTCTCAGGGGAGGGAGGGAGGGTTTGCTGTCCACTTGTTGCTCGCCCTCTAGCGATGGCTGGAGGGAGATGTGAGTTAGGAGGCACATTGATGGCCTAGCGTCGGTAAGGAGGGTGGGAGAAAAATGGAGGAAAAAGGAGCTGGCAGGTCCCATGGTGGCCCCACCAGCACTGGTTCCACTCCCCAACATCTGGATATTTGTCTGGTGGTAGGGAAAGAAACAGGCCCCTTACGCCTTGGCTGTCACGGGGAAGGGGAAACCCGTGGGTGATCGAGGGGCGGCCAGACAGAAAACGGGTGGGGGCCGGGAGATCTAGTCCCTCCGAGGAGGGGCTGAGCGTCTGCTAGGCTCCTGGGGATTATATATATATATATATATATATATATATATATATGTAGTATATAATAAAAATACAAGCAGGGGGAACTCATCCCTACCCTCTGTGCAGGGAAGTAATGAGGGTCTGGTATTGGGCCATCGAGCATTTCCTACAACTCTCCTCCATCCATGTTCCCAGTGTCCCAAGTGTCCTGGTGGTCCCGCTGCAGGGCTCTTGAGTGGAAACTTCTGACTTTGGTGGCAGAAGACCTCTTCGACAGATGGGGTTGGCCTGAGTTGGACCTTTTTGCGTCCCCACGCAATGCAAAACTGCCACATTTCTGCTTGCCTGATGCCGAGCCTGGAATTTTCAGGTGAGATGTATAGCCATAAGGTCAAGCCATACAAAAGCGAGGGTACTGGATTTTAGGAGGGCTGACTATGGCAAAATGAGAGTGCCTCAGAAAAGCACTAGCAAACGGGCAAGAAAGAGGGGTGAAGGAACAATGGGGAAAAATCAGAACTGCCATCACAAAGGCAACAAGCTTTTGTGTGAAGCAAATAAACAAATTAAAATGAAGGAAAACCCCACTATGGTTCTCAAAAGATGTGGTGGGAAGATGAGGAAGAAAAAGATAGCATTCAGGAAGTATAAGGAAACACAGAAAGAGCAGGACAGAGAACTGTTTCAGTTGAAGCAGAAGGAAGCGGGGAAGGCAGTTAGAATAGCAAAAGCCCAAACCAAGGAAGATAACCAGCTCAGTTAAGAAGGGAGATAAAACCTTTTATACAGTGGCGGAGCTGGGGGGGCCAGCGCCTGGACTATTTTGCCTCCGATTTTGCGCCCCCTTGCCTCCAGCCATTTTGCTTCTCTGGGCTGGGTTCCACCCGCGGCAGGCAGCAGTCCTGCCTGGCGCCCCTAGACTAGATCCCAAGCCCCAACAAGTAATCAGCCACGGGCGCGGGACACGACACGGGTCACCAGAGACTCGGAAATTCCCTCCCCCTCCTCCGCTCCACTCTGTAGTGCGATGTCAAGCCGTCGCACTGAACATGAGGTTATTATTCTTGGATACCTTTATTTCTGAAGCCGCTCGTTCTCAGCTGCATTTGTAACAACAACTGAAGACGCATGGAGTCAGTTTATTTTAAGCTTCGTGCAGGTCGCTCAGGAATTGAGGTTTTGTTGGGTTTTGAACTGCTGACTGCTGAAGCAAGCCACTGAGAAATGAGGTCGGGAAAAATGCACTTGTCTAACTGTGGTGGCTCCTTTATTGCGCGTTTGGCTGTCAGCAGGACAGATGTTGCTGCTTATAGCAAAATGCGTTGATTTTATGAGACTGGTCAAGCACAGATTGGCACAAGTTCGAGAGCACGGTGGTCTCGGCTGTTCATGCTATGTGCTGCTCTGTTGTATGTGGAAGACCGGCAGTTGCGAGCTCAGACGAGGGGAACCGATCCACTGACTGTACAACAAAGGGCAAAGCGGACTGGGAGAGATGCCCATTGAACTTGAACCGCTTTGCCTTTATTTTCAGAACAGAACAATCAAAGATCAGCGGGAGCAGGTTTACTGTCAGGGGCTCTGGCTCTGGCTCTGCCAATATTCTATTGCTGGCTTTAAATTGGTATGCAGTGCTGTAAATCTAATCACCAGTGAAGATCTGTACGGGGGATGTTCCTTGTCATGAAAGTGATGATCAAAGCCGCTCACAGTACTGTAATCTCCCTGCTGGCTGCTGTTGTTGCACTGGCAGACACATTGTAACATTTTAAAACATACTTCATTATGAACCATTAAAGGCATTACTCGCTGGCTTGGGCGAACTTCTGAAACAGGATTGGCACATACTAACTTTTTTAAAATTGAACAAGCAGCCTCAGATTTTTGTAGGTCTGCCGTTTCATATTTCACAGCCCATTTATGCATGGCACACATCATTTTTTTGGAACCCTGTCTGAAAAGCTAAACACAGCTCAATTTTAATTCATTCTGCTATTATGGTGTTTGCCATACTGCAAATTGTATTATATAAATATCACTTTCCGAAGTTTTATTAATGGCTTCTGTGGATTGTGAAGCCCCCCATTTTGACATGGGTGACTACAGCCAGGGACACAACCAGCAAAATGAAGATCGAAGTCATCATTTCAGGTCAAAGAGTTTGCCTGCCTTGAATGGTTTGTGTAGCATGGCTAATCAGAAATCAAAACCTGAGATGATTGATACCACACAGACATCAGTTAATGAGGCCAAGAGGACTTTCCTCAATAGAATTCAAGGAGAATCGGTATCATGTTGTAGGACTGACTGCAACAAAAGTACTGGTGGCAATGCCACCTGTTCTGGAACAGTGTTTTTGTCTTCAACCACCACAATTGGAGGCACTGGTAATACCTTAAGGACAGACTGTACTAGTATTGATAACAAAAAGACACTGTTTTTCCCATCTTCTATGTCCATCTTTATGCCTGGTAGAAAATGTCTGCACTTGGTTCCAGTGGCAGAGCTATTGGCGCCCCCCAAATGACTGACTTGCCCCCCTGGCTCCCAAACCTGGCTCCGCCACTGCTTTTATAGATACATTATGGAGTGGAGAAAGACCAAGGGAGGGATAGTGAGGCTTAATAAAGTGCATTGGGGGTGGGCAGAGGGTGACGGTGAAAAAGCAGGGATACTGAATGAATACTTCTACTCAGTATTCATAAAAGAAGAGAAGGGGAGGTACCTAACCAGTCAATAGAAGCACTCTGGATCAGGGGGTCCATACCAGTCCATTCACAGAAGAAAGGGTCCTGAAAGAAATCCTAAAACTGAAGCTGGACAAAGCAATGGGACCTGATGGGATTCACCCCAGAATTCTAAAAGAACTAAAGGGAGAACTAGTGTCACCACTGACTACCCCTTTTTAACAAATCACGGGGGGTGGTGTGGTACCTGAGAACAGGAGTAGGGCAGATGTGCTTCCCCTTCACAAAAGTTGGAGCAAAGCAGAGGCAGGAAACTACAGACCTGTTAGCTTGACCTCAGTGGTAGGGAAAATGATAGAATCACTTCTGAAAGAAAGAATTGTTGAGTACCTAGAGGCCAGCGGGGCACAGGAACCAAGGCAGCATGGATTTGCAGCGGGAAGGTCATATCAGATGAATGTAATAGATTTCTTTGACTGGGTGACCAAAGTATTTGACCGGGGGGGGGCTGTGGTCATGGCCTACCTAGACTTTAGCAAGGCATTTGAGACACTCCCACACAAAAGATTAATAAACAAGTTAGCCAGCCTGGGTAAAAAATTGGCTGGACAACAGGACACAGAGGGTAATAGTAAGGGTTCAGTACTGGGACCGGTCCTTTTTAATGTCTTTATAGGTGACATTGCGGATGGACAGGGAGGAAAAGTATACCTCTTTGTAGACGACACAAAGATCTGCAACAGGGTTGATACACAAGGGGAGGGGTGGAAAGGATGAGATGGGACTTGGCAAGGTTGGAGGAATGATCAAAAATATGACAGCTTAGATTCAGTGCATAGTATTGCACCTGAGAAACAAAAACTCAGGGGAAGAGTACGGGGGGGTTTACTAACAACAAAAATGGAACGGGACCTGGGGGTAGTCATATCAGATTACCTAAAGGTAGGCAAGCAATGTGAGAAGGCAGTAAGGAGGGCTGAGGGCATACTGAGATGCATAGGGAAAGGCATCACCAGTAGAAAACAGGAAGTTGTTATCCCTCTGTACAGATAGTTGGTGAGACCCCATCTGGAGTACTGCATGCAGTTCTGGAGACCCCATCTCTGCAAGGACATAGACAGGATAGAGGCAGTCCAGAGGAGGGCAACTAAAATGGTGCAGGGTTTGCACCAGAAGCCATAAGAAGATATACTAAAGGAGCTTAATATGTATACCCTCGAGGAAAGGAGGGAGAGGGGGGACATGATAGAAACTTTCAAGTACCTCAGGGGACTCAAAAAAGTCCAAGAGGGTAGCATCTTTCAGAAAAAGAGATGTGCAAGAACAAGGGGGCACAATTTGAAGACAGACAGGGGGGACAGCTCAGGTGCAACGTGAGGAAGTATTTTTTTCATGGAGAGGGTTGTGGATGCATGGAACCACCTTCCTGAGGAGGTCGTGGGTCAAAAACAGTAAGCCATAAGGCAATTCTTGTGGGGGGGGGGGGAGGAAGAAGTAGGCTGTTAGTTAGCTAGGATCTGCAGCTTATCCAATCGGTAGGGAAATGGGCAGACTGGGTGGACCAAACGATCCTTATCTGCTGTCAAAGTCTATGTTTCTGTGTCCCTTTCCTGGACAGGGAGGTTTTTGTATGCCTTCCCTCCCTGCTCCTTGAACATGTTCTAATCAAACTCCAGATGGAAAGGGCAACAATGATTCTCATCACCCCCTTCTGGCGTCGCCAAATCTGGTTTCCTCTCCTGCAGCAGCTGGCAGTAGAACCTCTGCTCCCCCTGCTCCTGTGCACCAGCTTGCTGTCCCAGGACCAGGACAACCTAGTCCATCCAGACCTCAAGTCACTTTATCCCCTCGCATAGTTCCTGAAGACATAGCCATAGCCAAATTTGGGGTTTTCCCCAGGGTGGCTGATGTGTTGGTGGTGGCAAGGAAGCCCTCCACCCGGGCCACCTATTCCATGAAATGGAAGCGCTTTACTCTATGGGTTGCTTCGCACCATTTGAATGCCTTCACCTGCTCAATGGATCAAGTCCTGGAGTACCTCCTGTCTCTCTCAGGCATGGGTTTAAGATACTCTTGTTAGTCGACCAGTGCCCATGTTTCATCACCAACTGATCATTACAATATTAAAAAAACGATTGGAAAGCTGCCACCCATAGAATATAATGTAGCTAGTCTCCGCGCTCTCCCTAGCATCACGTCACAACTTTAGTGAGCGTGGGGGTGAAACATGGGCGGCCCCAGAAACCAGGAAATCCGAGGGACCCGGTGGGTCTAAGTTTACGAGGGCTAGTATTTTTTACCTTTGCCATTATTTTACATCATCTCTGCAGCAGTATCATCTGAAAGGGGTAAGGCACTGATCCAGCAGGTGCAAATCCTATTAAATTTAATTTGGTGGATCTCTTTGAAACCATATTTGTAGCACTAATTAATATAGTTGAGGTTTGGGGCTGCATTACTTTGTGTCTTTTAAATATCTCACTTTAATAATTACTTATTCCACCGACCTCACAGTTGCTGTGTTTGTAACAACACTGTCTGTTTTTTAGGGTAACTTTGTGATGTCATAGGAAGTGCATGATGGTGTCAGAAAACCTGTTTGTAGAGGCTCCATGGAAAGTGATACAAAATGTTCTGCAAACCCTGGGAAAGACCAGTGAGATTTTACAAAAAAGGTGTTTGCTGGTAAATTGTTACAGTCACATAGAGTATATGCATGAAATGTAAGTGGTAAGGCATGTCAGGGTATGCGTCATTCTGGGGAAACATCATGCCTCGGGTGTGTTGTGAGGTACAAGGCCACAGGCTGAGTATCTTCAACCTCACGTGAAGCGACTTCATTCCAGCGAAACACACCCTGAATGATGTGCTTTACTGCAGTTACAAAATATATTTATTTCAAAAATTTTATCAGGAAAGACGCACTGAGCTGTTAACAGCTCATCTTACTTCGAGGAAGGCTCTTGCAGCAAGCCAACTACGGTAGGACTAAGCAGCCAGGTGCCAGGACCACACAGAAAACTTTCTAGCTAGCAGTCTACCACGGGGACCACCCACCACTGATGTCAGCCTATCCTATAAAGGTGGGCAGTCCTGCACACCCTCCTTAGTTCTTTTCCTGCTGTCGACCTGCACACGTCGGACCTTAGCAGACACCACCACTACAGTCGACCACCATTACTCATGCTTGCTGTGCTTTTTTATTTTCCTTTTCTCTAAGTAGTATAACATCGAATTTTCGGTGTTTCAGCTGTTGGGTTTATGTCTTCTCTGCCAGCCTTGTCTTCCAACTCTCCACGAAATGTACTTAGAGCAAACAAATTCCTGAAAAGGACATCCACTCTGCATGCGTCCTTTGTCTAGGCCCCAGCCATGACATCAAAGCCTGCCAGATTTGCCAGAAATTCAGCCAGGCCACTCAGATATGTCGTCTTAAGATTCTGGAGAGCCACCTTATTAAGCAAATGCCAACAGGAATTTACTGCAACTAAATGGTATGGGATAGTGCTCGGACACAACTAGGTGGCTAACCTACAAGCAATTTGGAAAAAAAAAGTCCAAAAGTGAGGCACACGACCAGTTGCAGTTTCAGGGAAAGGCAAGAAACTGTGAATTGATTTTAAAGCTTTATTTTAGCAGCTCAAACTGCAGCTACGGTTTGAGCTGCTAAAATAAAAGCTTTAAAATCATCTCACAGTTTCATGCCTTTCCTTCAAACTGCAACCGGTCAGTGTGCAACACTTTTGGACTTTTATTTCACCTTATTAAGCAGAAATTGGTTGCGATGGAAAAGGAGCTGCAGGTCAGGAACTCTACAGCCTCGCCAGCTCAGTCCTCTGGGGCTTCCTCTTCTTCTGAAAAATCTGGTGGGAAGCATAAGCACTGGTACAAACACCGGTACAAGGACCGGTCTTCATGCCGCTCGCGGTTGCCTCACAAATCTTCACCCGCGTTCAGTTGGGGGGGGGGGTTGGCTCCTTCAGCCCCACCAGCCCTTCCTTCTAGCAGGCTCCCAGTGGCACAGCCTCTTGCCATTATGGACGGTAGCTCCTCAGGGCAGGGAACTTTTTCTTCTGTTCCTCAGTCCCCTGACACACAGGCCCATTTCTTCCCCAGGCTGTCAGCCAGGAAACTCGGCCAGTATTGGTGTCTCAGGTGTCGTTTCTGTGACCCTCCCCCCCGTCAGTCCTCTCTACAGGACCCAGCATGAGTCCTTCCAAGCAGTGCTCACAGTAGACTATCGCCTCCACTCCTAGCCAGGTGTCACCTCTGTCTTCGCTGGGGAGATCCCACTCTCCCCAGACACCAGCCTCTCTGGCTCTTCCGGCGCCAGCAGACCCTTCTCCCAGGCACTCCCTGCTGACACCCGTTGGACTGCCGCTAGTCCTGTCACTGCACCAGACTTCGGGCCCAGTGCCGACGTCACCTCTCCTGCACCTTGCGCCTTTGATGACTCCTGTAAGCCTAGCGCTGGACCCTCAGCCAGTGCCCAGTAGTCCTTTGCCGGGGTACCCTACTCCGGCCCCACCACTGTCGTATCTTTACCCAGCACCGACTTATCCATATCCACTGGTCTATAATTTCTCCTCCCCAGTAGATTGCAACATCCTGTTCTCTGCGTGGTGATCCTTTGGTTAGAGGCAACCCCCTGCCCCTGACATCCCTGGCATCCTAACAGGGACCTGCCACCCCAGGATCTGGGCCAATCTGGCACCAATGAACCCTGGACATTGGGGTCCTTGGACCTGACATTGGCTCTGGCTCTTGCCAAGATGAGTGCTCGCTGCCTGAAACTGACCATGAAGAGACCTACGAGGATGACTTGGATGGCTTGGGATCTCCATCCTCACCAGGGTAATCTTTGGACGCCAAAGAATCCTCCTTCCCAAGTCCCCTCCTGACAGTCCATCTGTCATGGATGTCACGCACCACATCCAGTCCATTATGGGCTGGGAAACGGAGGAGCAGGACCCAGAGAGGTGTTGCCTGGCCGTTTTATTTCAGGCAACAGGATGCCCTCCCGGTGGTGGTGCCACCCCTGATTGACTCCTATGATGATGTCACTAGGGGCAGCATGGAATCACCCCTCATCTACCTCTTCCTTACCTAAGAAGGTGGACTGGACCATCTTTACCATTCTCCAGCTGGTAAACCCTTTTTTAGGGGGCCACTCTAAGGCTGATACGGTGGTCATCAATGCAGCACATAAGTGTACCAAAAAGCCCAAGCACCTTAGTGCTCTTCCCCCAGACAGGGAGTCCGGACAGCTAGACCACTTAGGTAAACACGTCTTTGCATCCACTACCTTGGCTGTTTGGGCCATTAATTACCTGGCCCATATGGTCCAATATAAGAATGTCCTCTGGGGCTAGGGACCTAGTGCAGGTCTTGCCTGAGGTCCCCACTGAAACACAACTTGCTCAGCCACTCAAGTCAAGCTCTGATGTTGGCAACCACATTCTCCAAGCTGCTTATGATGCCGTGGATGCCTCAGGCAGGGGAGTGGCTGCCGGCGTGTGTGTCTAGCGCCATTCGTGGCTCCAGGTACCTGGCTTTGCCTCAGATGTGCAGTCCAGCATCGTGGACACCCCCTTTCGAGGCTCCGCCCTCTTTGGTGGGGACATTCAGGACATAAGTTCTACCCTCCAGGAGTTTGGTCTTGCCCTTCGGACTGTTCATTCGCTCTGCCATACTCAGTCTAGAGCAGGTCGGCATCCTTCCTTTCACTGCTCCTCCCACAAACAATCCTGCCAGCCTGCCGAAGGTTGGGCCGAGTGCAAGGCAACGTCAGTCCCAGCAGCCACTGCCGCTAGAGCCCCTCAAGCACCCGCAACCACTCTCCCAGTGCCTGCCCCATCTCCTGACTCCTTAGCCAACTCTCCCCTTCCGGAAAGTGTTCTGGGGGAGGCTGTTGGAGGTCGTTTCTCCCTCCACCTCAGTGGGTGGCAGGACATAACCATGGACAACTAGATGCTTCAGATTATAGAACACCAGTCACACTCTAGAATTTCTAGAGTGGCCTCCAGAAAATCCTCCAGTAACCACCTTGTACCCCCCAGCCCACCTGTCCCTCGTCTGGGAGGAAATTCAGGCTCTTCTGCTAAAAGGAGCCTTAGAGTCTGTCCCTCCAGCACAGTGGGGAAGGGGGTGTTACTCCCCCTTCTTTCTTGTCCCAAAAAAGACAGGAGATCTTCAACCTATCCTAGATCTGAGTTATCTGTACCTTTATGTAGAGTACAAACGTTTCAGGATGGTCACCCTTCATGGGTTGTTGCTTCTCTCACACCATGGGGATTGGCTCTGCTCTCTGGACTTCAGGATGCCTACTTGCATATCCATATTTTTCCTGTCCAAGGTCACTTCCTCTGCTTCCACTTTGATGGGGCCCTTTTTCAATTCAGGGCCCTTCCTTTTGGCCTTTCTTCAGCCCCCAGAGTCTTTACCAAGTGCCTGGTGGTGATGCCAGCCGCCCTGAGGAGGCAGGGCTTCTACATGTTCCCCTAACTGGATGATTGGCTGTTAGCCTCCCCTTCCAGGGACCATCTGGTCCAGACCCTGGAATATACCTTCTGTCTATTTCAGGCCTTGGGAGTCACCATCAGTCTGTCGAAGTCTTTCCTCTCTCCTTGCCAGCGCCTTCAGTACATAGGGGCATTTCTGAATACCAACTGGGTACAGCATTTTTGTCCATGGAAAAGGCAGAGCGACTGATGGAGCAGGCCCATTTGGTTTCTTTTAGTCGCCAGGTCCCCGCCAGGGTGTTCCTGCACCTCCTGGGCCACATGGCAGCAGCCATTGCCACGATTCTCCTTGCCTTTCTGCACATGTGGGTTGCTTAATGGTCCTTAAGGATCCAGTGAGACCAACGCACCGATGACCTGGACCAGTTAGTCATGGTCTCTGACCCAGTCAGAATGGTCCTATTGTGGTGGCTGGAGCCTGCCAACCTCCTTCAGGGGGGTCTCCTTTAAGCAGTCAACCCCCCATCAGATTCTCATGATGGATGCCTCTGGTCTGGGTGGGGTGCTCATCTGGCTGATTACCACAGACCCAGAGCACCTGGACAGAATTGGAACAGGGTCTCCATATCACCGTCCTGGAGATGCGAGCGGTCCTTTATGCTCTGCAGGCATTTCAGACTCATCTCCTCCCTGGTCTGCTACTGGTGCAGACGGACGACATGTGCGTGGTGTATTACATCAACAAGCGGGGGGTTGGGGGGAATGACTGTCTCACTCCGTGTCAGAAGGCGATGAGAGTCTGGTATTGGGCCATCGAGTACAGTCTGGAGCTCTCGGCCGTACATGTTCCAGGTGTCCAAAATGTCCTGGCAGACAGTTTCAGCCACTCCTGGTCATGGGCTCACGAGTGGGCGCTTCTGACCTCGGTGGGTGAAGATTTCTTTGACAGGTGGGGTCATCCAGAGTTGGACCTTTGTGTGTCCCCACTCAGTGCAAAACTGCCACTTTTCTACTCGCTCGATCCTGGGCCTGGTGTTTTCTGGTGAGACGCATTGTCCCTCTCCTGGAAGGGGAGGTTTCTGTATGCCTTTCCTCCCTTCCTTCTCCTGCAGAGGACCCTACTCAAGCTCCAATTGGAAGGGATGGAGATGATTCTCATAGCTTTCTTCTGGCTGCGTCAAATTTGGTTCCCCTTGCTACAACAGCTGGCGGTGGAACCTCCAGTGCCCTTGCCACTGTACACCAGCTTGCTTTCCCAGGACCAGTGCATGCTAGTTCATTAGGATCTAAAGTCCCTGCATCTCCATGTGTGGCTCCTGCAGACCTAGCTATTGTCCGCTTTGGAGGTGTCTTCTAGGGTGGCAGATGTCCTGGTGGCTTCTAGGAAACTGTCCACCGGGGCCACGTACACCATGAAATGGAAGCATTTCACCCTTTGGGCTGCTTTGTGCCACCTGGATCCACTCATCTGCCCAGTGAACCAGGTGTTGGAGTACCTTCTCTCCCTCTCATATTTGGGCTTGGGATACTCCTCACTCAAAGTGCATCTTTCTGCCATCTCTGCATATCATGTGCCTATCGAAGGGCAGGGCTGTGGCTCAGCTTGAGGTGTCTCGCACCTTTTCGCGGGGCATCCTGTATCTTAAACCTCCCATTCGTGACCCGGTCCCTCCATGGGACCTTAGTTTTATGTTGGAGAAACTCACTTTGCCTCTCTTTGAGCTGCAAGTTGTGAGCTGCACTTTCTGTCATGGAAAGTGCTCGTTTAGTTGCTGATACTTCTACTCGAAGGATTTCTGGGCTTTAAGTTCTTATGTGTAAAGAGCCTTATTTGGTTTTTCACCAAAACCGGGTGTCTTTGTGTACTAATCCAGAGTTTCTTCCCAAGGTGGTGTTGGAGTTTACGTTGAACCAATCCATCCACCTTTCGGTTTATTATTCGGAATACTTAATCAGGGGAGGCTTTGCTCCATACTTTTGCGGTACTGTATACACCGAGCCAAAGCTTTCTGGAAGTCCAAACAGTTTGTTTCGTTCACCCCCAAAAGAGAGGGTGCCCCTGTTTCTAAACAGTGTTTTTGTAAGTGATTAGCCAGTTGCATTGTTTATTGTTACTGTAAGTACAGCAAGGACCTGGTTAAGGGCCATTCTACCAGGGGTATGGCTGCCTCTACAACCTGTTTCAGGAATGTGCTGCAGACATCTGGGGAGCTACCACCTGAGGTTCTGTCCACACCTTCACCAAGCATTACAGTCTGGACATCACCTCTCAGCGCAGGGCCAGTTTCGACCTGGCAGTACTTCATGGCCTTCTCTCTTGAGCTCATGACCATCTGTCCTTCTGGTGCTGTTCTCCTGGTCATGCCCAGAACTGCTTGGGACTCAGCCCTACCGTATTGGCCTGCTGCAAGAGTCTTCCTCGAAGTAAAATAACACAGTTACATAAGAACTTACCGTTACAGTAGATCTTCGAGAGAAGCTCTTACAGGAGGCCCTGCTTTCCCTTCCTCCTTCCCGCTATTCTTCCTTGTTCCCCTTGTACTACTTCTGTTTTTCCTTCCTTGGCTCTAGGAAACCTCTTCGGGTCTCCATTCGCTGCCCATTCTGGGTCTCCGGCAGGAGAACTGAGGAGGGTGTGAGGGACCGCCCACCTCTATAGGATAGGCTGATGTCAGCAGTGGGAAGTCCCCCGTGGCAGACTGCTAGCTAGAAAGTTTTCCGTGTGGCCCTGGCTCTTGGTGGCTTAGTTCTACCAGTGTTGACCTGTCTCAAGAGCTTCTCTCGAAGATCTGCTGTTATGGTAAGGTATTACGTAACTGTACTATTTCAAAATGTGCCCTGGGGGAGGAGGGGGAAGGGAGAACAGTAACGTAGAAACATAGACTTTGACGGCAGATAAGGACCGCTTGGCCCACCTAGTCTGCCCATTTCCCTACCTACAGGATAAGCTGCAGATTCTAGTTAACCAACAGCCTATTTCTTCTTACCCACCACAAGAATTGTCTTATGTCTGTCCCATGTATTCTTGAATTCTCCACAGTTTTAGACCCCACAACCTCCTCAGGAAGACTGTTCCTTACGTCCACCACCCTCTCTGAAAAATACTTCCTCACATTGCCCTGACACGCTCCCATCTTTAAATTGTGTCCCTTGTTCTTGCATCATCTCTTTTCTGAAAGATGCTACCCTCTTGGACTTTGTTGATTCCACTGAGGTACTTAAAGTTTCTGTCATGTCCCCCCTTCCTTTTCTCAAGGGTATACATATTAAGCTCCTTTAGTCTCTCCTTGTATGGCTTCTCTTGCAGACCTACACCATTTTAGTTGCCCTCCTCTGGACTGTCTCTATCCTGTCTATGTCCTTGTGGAGATGGGGTCTCAGAACTGCACACAGTACTCCAGATGGGGTCTGCCTACTGTCTGTACAGAGGGATAACAACTTCCTGTTTTCTACTGGTGATGCCTCTCCCTATACATCCCAGTATCCCCCAGCCCTCCCTACTGCCTTCTCACATTGCTTGCTAACCTTAAGGTCATCTGATATGATTACCCCCAGATCCCTTTCCATTTTTGTTGTTACTACCTCCCCCCCCCCAAAAAAAAAAGGTAAGAGGATATAGGAGGGTATAGGAAGAGGCATCAATAGTAGAAAACAGGAAGTTGTTATCCCTCTGTGCAGACAGTTGGTGAGACCCCATCTGAGTACTGTGTGCAGTTCTGGAGACCCCATCTCCGCAAAGACATAGAGTGGAGGCTGTCCAGAGGAGGGCAACCAAAATGGTGCAGGGTCTGCACCAGAAGACATATGAAGAAAGACTAAAGGAGCTTAATATGTTACCCTTGAGGAAAGAAGGAGAGGACATGATGAAACTTTCAAGTACCTCAAGGAATTAACAAAGTCCAAGAGGGTAGCATCTCCAGAAAAAGAGATGGGCAAGAAACATAGAGGCAATTTGAAGATAGAAGGGGATGGCTCAGAGGTAATGTGAGGAAGTATTTTTTCACTGAGAGGGTTGTGAATGCATGGAACAGCCTCCCTGAAGAGGTCGGGGTCAAGAACAGTGGGGGACTTCAAGAATGCATGGGACAGGCATAGGGCAGTCTTAGTGGGGGGTAGGAGGAATTAAGCTGTTGGTTAACTAGGATCTGCAGCTTATCTGTTAGGTAGGAAAATGGGCAGACTAGGTGGGCCAAGCGGTCCTTATCTGCCGTCAAATTCTAGGTTTCTATGTTTCTATAACAGTACAACAAGGTACAGTAGGTAAAATAATAGTAACAATTGTGCGTGAGGCAGATATACATGCAGAGAATCGTGGAAAAATGGATACTTTTCCATGTTTATGGTCCTAAGGATGTTTTGTGGACAGCAGTTTCCCTTGTGAAGTTGTAGTTGGATAGCATCAGGGCTGAAACTGACTTTCCACCAATCCTCTTCCAGCCTCTTTTCTGTCTGTTTTATGATGTATGCTAAAGACCGAATTCCCCTGAGGGAAAGTAGTGTGATACAGTGGCCCAACAGCAGCACATTGTGCTGCAGCCCTGGTTCGGGAATGAACGTGGGAGGCCATCTGGGAGAGGCAGCAAGTCTCAGCAGGGGAGGGTCTGGTGGTGCCATTCTGTTGCTGCAGTGATCCCCAGCTGTGGGCCAAGGACCTTGCTCCTCTGTTGGGGAAGGGGGGGAAGCTGCATGTATGCAATCTGACCTTTTGGGGTCATACACGCTGCTACTGATAGTGAGAGCTAAATGAGTGAGAAACAACAGAGAAATCAAGAGCTGACTCTAACCGGCACACTCTGGCTTCCCCCTGTGGATGTCTGCCAGCCATGATAGCGGAAGGACCGAGTAAAGCAGCTGGATGGTTGATAGAGGAGAAAGACTGACAGGGGCAGAACAACATGTCTTGGGGGGGGGGGAGACAGGAAAATAAAAAGAACTGTGAAGTAGGAGGTCCCCAGGTTTGAATCCCCATCCCTGTTACTATCTCCCTGCTTAACCTTGAACAAGTCACTTAAACTCCCTGTGCTTTAGCCCTCTTAGCTGTAAAACTTGGTAGGAGCAGGACCCCCCCACCCCCACCACTAAAAAAGGTAAAGTTTCCTGTTAGCTGGGCTATCTTGGATTAGTAAATTGTAAAATGAGTACAGAAATGTTTTATGCAAATTGCTTGTATATATTGTTTTTTAACTATGGACAAAAATTACCTGAGACCTGGGTGGGAGTGTGGCATTCCCAGCTAAGAACCAGGAGATTTCCATTCTTAAGCTGGAGGAGTTGACATGCCAGCTTGTATTGTTCTGTTTCACTGATTCACAACATAAATCAGGTCTCCAAAGCACTTGAGGTCCTGCAGGGGTGAAATATGCAGCTGAAATGAAATGACAGTTTTGGTCTGTCATGTGTGAAGAGCTGTTTGAAGTTGCATGACAGAAAAAAGAGGCTTTGGAATTCATTGTGGGTTGGCAGGCTTGTCACAAGAAATAGCAGGGAGCTTAATATCAAGCCTGTGGCGAGTACCCTTCAGCCTCCTGTTGGATAACAGGAAGTGATATCACTGGGGTGTGGAATAGGTTGGCAGAATGAGTTTTATGCTGCTAAAACATACATAGAAGCAACATTTGATGGCAGATGAGGACCCCTTGGCCCATCCAGTCTGTCTGTTTTCCCCTATCTACATTATTATCACAGACTGCACTTGAGCTACAGCTCTTTCTCCCCAACTTCTGTTCCACTATGATTCCTTTGTGCCTATCCCACGCATTCTTGAACCCATCACTGTTTCACCCCACCATCTTTGCTGGAAGGCTGTGTGGCGTAGACAGCCAGATCTGAGTGCTGTATCTAATTTTTTATTACATATAAAATATGTGATGGGAAGGGCAGTCAGAAGACCCACAGTCTTGCTGAACTGACACATCCAAAAAATCCCAAGGATAAGTTCAAAGGACAGGAGGTATTTAAACTACAGAGATCTGAGGTTCAATTGGCATGTCAATTTGCTTTCATCCCAGGAAATAAGATTAGCCATTCACAATTCCCTCAGGGAAAATCTTTTGATTTACAATAGTTGTCAGTAAGAACTTGAGAGGAAGGGGTGTCAGAGAGATGCCAGAATGGACATTGAAGAGAGGTTGATGTCTGGGCCAGGGAGGACCCAGACGAATTTGGAAGGTCCAATATACTTTCCCAGGGAACCCTTGAATTACATCAGAGAGACCTTTGAGGTGTAGATTCCAAGGCCCAGACGGGATTAAAAAGGCAAATACACTTTTGCTTTGAATACAGTGACTTAGATCAAAGAAACTTTTGAGATATATGTGTAGCAGAGCACAAACCGATTTGGTCTGGTTAACCTGAGGGAGGAAAGGCAGTGAGGTCACCCATTATGTTTTTTTAAATATTTTATTTGGACATCCTGTGAGATAAAATATAGATGTTGTTACACCAAGGCGGAGTTAGTGACCTCATGAGAAGGCCGGCTCAGAACTGTGTTTAACTGCTGAGAGAACCTGGACAGACACACACAAGACAATATTTCAGACTGAGAGAAGAGAGACCATCAAAGCACTGAAGTAAGGATCTTAGACAAGATTAGTCTGAAGTTAGTCGTTATAGGAACTGAACTTTTACATGTTTGTTTTAAGGCTGTGTGTGTTGGGATATATATTTGTTCTGTATTTATTGTTCTGTTTTGATATTTTAAAGTAAAGAGATATTTTTACAAGGGAAACTGTCTGGAGTGCCTTGACATTTCTTTTTAAGTGGCGCTTTTAAAGGTTATAAGTAACACTGTGTATGAGCTTATATGATACCAAACTGGGAAATGGATAGAGTTCTCTAAAGTCTTGCATCGAGTTCTAAGGGTTCATTTGAAAGTCCTGGTTGGGTACCCATAGGCAAAGATATCTGGCCCCCAAAAGACAGAATTATCTGAGCCTGATAATTGGGTATGCTAACAAGAGGTTATCAGTTTGAATCCCTCCAGAGCTTGAGACTAAGGTGACTTGAACCCACAAAACAGACAAGAGGGTTACCTTGTTCTGTTTACTGTACACAAATCATACGCTCACAGGTTGGCACTTTGGGAGTAGAGGGCTGACCGGCTGAGCAAGTTTGTGACAGGCTGTTCCTGGAATCTACCACTCCTTTGAAGAAGTACTTCTTCACATCTCTTCTGAAAGGAATCAACCCCCTGCCAGCTTCATAGCATGTCCCCTTGTTCTTGAGCACCTTTTTTTTTCTAAAAAATGCTTCCCTCCTGTACCTTATTTTCCCCCATGAGATATGTAAAGGTCTCTGTCATATCCCCCTCTATCTCCTCTCTTCCTGGGTGTACATATTGAGGTACTTTATTCTCTCCTTGTAGGGCTTTTGATGCGGACCCTGCACCATTTCAGTTGCCCTCCTCGGGGCCACCACCACTCTGTGCCCTTCCAGAGATGTGGTCTGTAGAACGAGACACAGTACTCTAGGTGGGGTCTTACCAGTAATTTATATGGAGGCAACACTAGCTCCATCTTTCTGCTGGCAGTACCCCTTCTTTATGCAGCTCAGCATCCCTTTAGCCCCCCTGATTTGTCACATTGTCTGGCCAGCTTTAGGTCATCAGATACGATTACCCACTGGTCTTTTTCCTGCTTGGTAGTCGTCCATACTACTCCACCTATTTTGTATTCTTCCCCTGGGTTTCTGTGTCTGAAGTGGCATTATTTTGCACTTGTTTGCATTGAAACCCAACTGCCATACCCTTGGCCACTCCTCTTGTTTTCTCAGTCTCTGCTCATCCTTTCCAGCCCCCCCTCCTGAGTGTCCACCCTATTGCAGATTACAGTGTAATCTGCAAAGAGGCAGACATTCCCTTCCAGCTGCTCTGCAGTGTCACTTATAAAGACATTAAAGAGAACTGGTCCCAGCACTGATTCCTTAGGCACCTCACTGGTCACCCTCCCTTCCTCAGAGTGAACTCCATTTATTACCACACTCTGTCGCCTGATCCCCTAACCAATTTCTCATCCCATTTACCACCTTTGGACCCACTCCTTAGCTACCCAGCTTGGAACGGTGTTGAAAGCCTTAGTGAAATCTAGATAGGCCACGTCCACCACTCCACCCTGATCAAATTTCTTTGGCACCCAAATAAATACTATCAGATTCATTTGATATGACCTTCCCCTCTGTGAACTCATGCTGCCTTGGGTTTTGTAACCCACTGGATTTAAGATACTCCACCATCCTTTCTTTTAGCACTGATTCAGTTGAGTTTCCCTCCATGGATGTCGGGCTAGTGCCAGCCTCCTCCCTGCTACCACTTTTGTGTAGTGGGACTACATCTGCCCTCCTCCAGTCCTCCAGAACCACTCCTATTTCCAGTGAGCTGATAAATAGGACTGTCAGAGGTACAGCTAGTATCTCCCTGAGCTCCCTCAATACCCTTGAATGCACCCCTTCTGGCCCCATTGGACTAGTGTCGACTCCCCCAAAACTTATGTTGCTTCTTTGTGGTCCCTTCCCTTCTCCTTCCTCTGTGAACTGTGAACAAAAGTGTTAGTTCAAGATGTCTGCCTTGTCCTGGCCTCCCTCTGCACGGTCCCCCACTTCCCTTTCTAACCTTACAATCCCACTGCTGGTCTTCCTCTTTTCACTTACACACCTTACAAAATGCCCTAGTTTGTTACCTCCTGGGCTGTTCTCTCCTCAGCATGTGCCTTTTCCCATCTTACTGCTTTACCTGCTCCCCTGTGTTTTCCCGATACACCTCCCTATCCTCCTTGCTCTGCGTGTCCTTATACCTTCTGAATGCTACCCTTTACCTTTTCAGCCGCCTATTTCGAGAACCATAGTAGTCTCTTTTTCCTCTTGCTTTTGCTCACTTGCTTGACACAGAGGCTTTTTGCCTTTATTCTGCTCCCTTTTATCTTCGACCACTCTTCCTCCACTCAGGTCATCCCTCCTTCTATGTCATCCCTGAGGCATTCATCCATTTTTTTAAATATGTCCTCCTGAAGTCCAGAACCCTGACCTTGTGTAGTATGATTCCACAACTGTCCTTATATTGAACCACACCATATGGTGATTACTGGTCTCCAAATGACCTTTAACCTTGATGCCTGCAACACTGTCCCTGTTAGTGAGTACCTGGTCCAGTATTACCCCATCACCAGTGCTTTCACTAACCAATTGCCTGAGGAATGCCCCCACAGAGAGTCCAGGATGTCCCTGCTTTTAGCTGAAGTTGCTGCTGGGAGGCTGCAGTCTACATCTGACAGGTTTAAGTCCCCCCACCAGCAGCACCTCCCCCTTATCTGCCATTTTGCCAGTAGCTTCCACCAGTACCTTATCTAATTTCTTCCCCTGTGCTTGGAGGTCTGTAGATCACTGCAGTGTGAGTAGTGGCTCCATTCCCTGTCTCCAGGGTGACCCACAGTACCTCTGCCTTCCCCTGTATTAGCTGTATCACCATTTCTTTTATGCTTTCCCTCACATAAAGCACCAATCCCCTTCTTTCCTTCCCACCCGGTCCTTTCTGAACACAGTATAGCCTGGTATGTCCCTCTTTCGCACTGTCCTAGACCTGTCCCTAGCCAGAATATTAGTTCCCAGGTGGACAGTGACCCAGCTCTCCCTCCTCTTCTGCTGCCTAGAGATCCACAGTATATGCTTCCCATCCCTCCGGGGCCATGGTGCCACGTAGGCACCTAACCTCTCTCTCCTCCCACTTTCCTATTCCCAAAACTAGAAATCTAGAATTTGATGGCAGATAAGGATCGCTTGGCCCACCTAGTCTGCCCATTTCCCTACCAAATGGATAATCTGCAGATCCTAGTTAATCAACAGCCTACTTCCTCTTACCACCCACTAGAATTGCCTTATGTCTATCCCATGCATTTTTGAATTCCCCCACTGTTTTTGACTCCACAACCTCCTCAGGAAGGCCGTTCCATGCATCCATAACCCTCTCCTTGAAAAAATACTTCCTCACGCTACCTCTGAGCCATCCCCACTCTATCTTCAAATTGTGCCTCCTTGTTCTTGCGCATCTCTTTTTTTGAAAGATGCTACCCTCTTTGACTTTGTTGACTCCCTTGAGGTACTTGAAAGTTTCTATCATGTCCCCCTCTCCCTCCTTTCCTCAAGGGTGTACATATTAAGCTCCTTTAGTCTTTCTTCGTATGTCTTCTGGTGCAGATCCTGCACCATTTTAGTTATCCTCCTCTGGACAGCCTCCATCCTGTCTATGTCCTTGCAGAGATGGGGTCTCCAGAACTTCACACAGTACTCCAGATGGGGTCTCACCAACTGTCTGTACAGAGGAATAACAACTTCCTATTTTCTACTGGTGATGCCTCTCCCTGTGCATCTCAGTATCCTCCCAGCACTCCTTACTGCTGTCTCACATTGCTTGCCCACCTTTAGGTCATCTGATGTGACTACCCCTAGGTCCCTTTCCATTTTTGTTGTTGTTAGTATCTCACCCCCCATTGTGTACTCTTCCCCTGAGTTTTTGTTTCCCTGGTGCATTACTTTGTACTTCTTTGCATTGAATCTAAGATGCCATACATTGACCATTCCTCCAACCTTGCCAAGTCCCTTCTCATCCTTTCCACCCCACCTTGTCTATCAACCCTGTTGCAGATCTTTGTGTTGTTTGCAAAGAGACATACTTTTCCTTCCAGTCCCTCTGCAATGTCATTTATAAAGACATTAAAGAGGACCGGTCCCAGTACTGAACCCTACGGTACCCGCTGGTAACCCCTTTCTTCAGAGTGGACTCCGTTTACTATTACCCTCTGCGTCCTGTTGTCCAGCCAATTTTTTACCCAGGCTACCACCTTGGGAACCACTCCAAGGCTGGCTAACTTGTATATTAATCGTTTGTGTGGGACTGTGTCAGATGCCTTGCTAAAGTCTAGGTAGACCATGTCCACATCTCCTCCCTGGTCTTCTACTTTGGTTACCCAGTCAAAGAAATCCTATGAGATTCATCTGACGTGGCCTTCCTGCTGTGAATCCATGCTGCATTGGGTCCTGTGCCCCACTGGCCTCTAGGTACTCAACAGTTCTTTCCTTCAGAAGTGATTTCATCATTTTCCCTCCCACTGAGGTCAAACTAACAGGTCTTTAGTTTCCTGCCTCTGCCCTGCTCCCATTTTTGTGAAGTGGAATCTCATCCGCCCTCCTCAGGTACCACCCCATCCTCCCATGATTTGTTAAAGAGGGTAGTCAGTGGTGTCACTAGTTCTTCCCGTAGTTCTTTTAGAATTCTGGGGTGAATCCTGTCAAGCCCCATTGCTTTGTCCACTTTGTTTTAAGAGTTCTTTCAGAATCCTTTCTTCTGTGAATGGACTGGTATCGACCCCCCTATCCAGAGTGTTTCTATGGTTTTGTTTAGGTACCTCCCCTCCTCTTCTTTTGTGAATACTGAGCAGAAGTATTCGTTCAGTATCCCTGCTTTTTTACTGTCACCCTCTGGCCACATTCCCTCCCCTTTATTAAGCGTCAGTATCCCTCCCTTGGTCTTTCTTTGCTCCCTAATGTACCTGTAAAAGGTTTTAGTCCCTTTATTAACAGAGTTAGCTATCTTTTCCTCAGTTTGGACCTTTGCTATTCTGACTGCCTTCCCTGCTGCCTCCTGCTTTAACTGATATAGTTCTCTGTCCTACTCCTTCTCTGTTTTCTTATATTTCCTGAATGCTTTCCTTTTCTCCTTAACATTCCCTGTCATCTCTTTTGAGAGCCATAGTGGCCTTTTCCTTCGTTTTGTTGATTTGCTTTACACAAAGGCTTGTTGCCTCTGTGATGGCAGTTTTGATTTTTTCCCCATTGTTCCTTCACACCTCCTTCTTGACAATTTGCAGCTGCTTTTCTGAGGCTCTATCCCATTTTGCCAAAGTCAGCCCTCCTAAAGTCCAACTCCCTTGCTTGTGTATGGCTTGACTCTATAGCTGTGTTTATTGTGAACCACACTGTTTGGTGGTCGCTTGTTCCCAGATGTCTAACTACTTCTAAATCTGAGATCCTCTCTCCATCCCCATCTGAGAGTACCAGGTCTAAGATTGCTTGCTCCCTCCCTAGTGGGTTCTAACACTAGCTGTCTGACGCATGTCTCCTGTAGGGCATCAAGACGGACCCTGCTCTTGGATGTGGCTGCAGTAAAGGTGCTCCAGTTAACATCTGGCATATTCAGGTTCCCATCAACAATATCTCTCCTTTTTCTGCCATTCTAAGGATTCCTTCTATAATTTCCTTGTCCATTGCCTCCCCCTGAGTCGGGAGTCTATAAACAACCCCTGTGCGGATTGTGGTGCCATTTCCTGTCTCCAGGGTGACCCACAGTGCCTCCTCCCCTCCCTGTTTACCCTTTAGTACTGTTAGTTGATTCCTTCTCTTATGTAGAGTTCCTCCTCCTCCTCTTTTACTCTCCCTGCCCCTCCTGTAGATTGTGTACCCTGGTATGTTGACATCTCAGTCATGGTTCTCTGTGTACCATGTTTCTGTGACTGCCACAATATCCAGGCATCCCTCTTCCATCAATACCACTAGTTCATGGAGCTTGTTACCCAGACTACAGGCATTGGTACTCATTGCCCTCCATGTTTTGATGGCCTTACCCATTTTAGGCCCATCCCTGTCCTTACTGCCTTTGCCTTTTTCTGGATTTACCCCAGTCCTGCTTCCTATCGACTTCTCTACCTTTGTGTTTACCGCTAACTACCTATTTTGTGGGGGGCTGGGATTTCCTCAGCCTCTTCAGTGCCTCCCCCCCCTTAGCTGGTTAAATGCTTGCCAATGAAGCATTTAAACCTATCACCTAGGATCCTGGTTCCCCTCCCATACAGATGCAGACCATCATACCAGTATAGGCTTGTATCCCTCCAGGTGGACCCCCAGTCCCCAGTGAAGCCAAATCACTGAGCTCCGCCCCAGTTTGTCAACCAGTCATTGAATCCCATGGTGCAGAGTACCCTAGCCTCACCCATGCCATAGACAGGTAGTACTTCCGAGAAAGTTACCGTGTGTGCTGCTTGTCTAAGGCCCCTCCCCAACTCCACAGATTCCTGCTGCACTGCTCTGATCCCATTCTCAGCCAGTTCATTTGTCCCTAGGTGGACAATGACATCCAGCTCCCCCCCCCCCTCTTTTGTAGCTGCTCCCACAATCCTGAGGATTTGCTTCCTGTCCCTCCAAGCCATGGCGTCGGGCAGGCACCTTACCTCCCTCTCCCCTCTTTCCCCCAGTTCCACCCCCCCAACGACTGAGTCCCCCACCAGGAGCTGTTTCCTTCCCCTGTGGAGTCCCATGCCACCCTGCTGTGGTTCTTCTTTGTGGAGGTTCCCAACATCCTCCTTAGTCTCCACTGCGGTTGCCTCCATAGAGGAACCACACTCTGCCAGAATGGCAAATGAATTGTGGAGAGGCACAGGTACGCTACAGCATATCCATCTGCTAAAGACCGGCTGCATTTGTCATCTGCCAGTGTTTTACTTTTACTTGACTTGTTGAACTGAGTGCCAGTGCTATTCCTTGTGCTATTTTTATAATGGGACTTTGGTATTATCTGTGCACTGGACCTGTATCAGCTGTGAGGGGGTGGAATACAGAGCTCACGCTGCAGAAGGAGGAGGGGCAGGACACAGTTTAAAGTTCATGCTACTACTGCGCGAGTCAGGTACGCTACAGCATATCCATCTGCTAAAGACCGGCTGTATTTGTCATCTGCCAGTGTTTTACCTGAATTGTTGAACTGAGTGCCAGTGCTGTTCCTTGTGCTATTTTTGCAACCGGACTTTGGTATCATCTGTGCGCTGGACCAGTATCAGCTGTGAGGGGGAGGAATACAGAGCACACACTGCAGAAGGAGATGGGGCAGGACACAGTTTAAAGTTCATGCTACTACTGAGCACGCAGTGGCGTGAGAATGAGTGGTGTGAGCGCCACTCGGAAGAGAAACGCTGGAGTTTTATTTGACTCTTTTTGTACCTGAAATGCTAGTTTGATATGCAGGTCTGGAATAGAAGTAATCTGTGGTCTTAAAATCTATATATTTTTTGAAATCTCTAGGACATAAGCTCTATGAGCTTATTTATAGCTAGGTAAAGTAGTAAACATACGAGGGGAGAGTTATATGAATTGACGGTGAGTTTTCCAGCTGAACATCCTTTTGGTGCTAAAATTCTACACTCAAATTATCTGTATTTAAATATACTTAATTCTACATTGGTTTATCGTACTGTTGGTTTACTTCCCTGCCTGAACATGCGGGAGGTATTGTTATTAATAGTCTGAATATTGTGGTTAGGAAGACAGCATGGTGTTGATAGAGATAAAGGGAAACCACTAGGTATGATTATATGAGTGCAGGGAATGTGATATTTTTCTCCAACGTTTATGCAGGAATTTTAGATTTAACGGAAAGTTTTGTAATAACGGTTGTAGAGGGACAAAATGTTTCACATGTGCACATGTATGAGATACATCAGGGGCATATAAAAAGTTTACAGGTGTTATTGTGTACCCGAATAGGAAGAACACATGGGCTAGAAAAATATTACTGATCCTGATGATTTCTGGAGACGTACATATGAACCCAGGTCCCAAACAAATGAATGAATATTTCCTGGCTGACTTTGGGGAATGAAAAAATGTGGGCATTCTACATCTAAACATCAGAAGTTTGTTACCTAAATTGGACATAATTAGGACACAGGTGGAAACGGTGAAACCAGATATATTAGCAATAACAGAAACCTGGCTTTCAACTAAAATATCTAATAATGTCAGCCCGTCAGCGCAGCGGTTGGATTTCTGCTTGCGACGCCGGCAACCCAGGTTCAGGAACGGACTCGGGTCACTGGAGGCCAGCCGGGGAGAAGGAGAAGCAGCGCCACAGACAGCTCGCCTTCTGGGGAGGGTGGGATGTGAACCGTGCACTTGCTGGACCCTGGCGGAGGCCGGGAGCACAGCAGGACGTTAGGGTTCTGATTGCTGGGGGAGTGACAGACGTCAGCGTTCGCCTAGACATCAGTGGCACGTCACTCTCTGGGAGAAAAACCAGGAAACAGTTCCCTGGCTAGCCAGTTGACAGTCTCCGGCCCCCAGCTACCACCAGCCCTCACGACCGACCCGCCTCAGTGAAACCCGAGCCAATTGACTAGTGCGCTGGATGGCCCCACTGTACTTGGCAATTTTTCAGAGAGGAGGGGGACCCACCTGGCTGGCGGATATGTCGGCCAGCCTGGGGCGTGAATGTGAGGTAAGGGTCGGCGCCGGGGAGGCAGGCAGATGGAAGGACCAAGGAGGCTTGAAGGAGGGGCTGGCCAGGGGGAACAAAGGAGCAAAAAAAAAATCTAATAATGATGTTGGAATAGAAAATTACAGTATTTTCAGACAAGATTAAAAAAAGGGGGTGGGGTTCTGACATACCTTAATAATAAGTACAAGGGTCAAGTTAAGCTTGTAAAATCCATCCCCAATTAATTGGATTTACTAGTACTACAAGTACAGGGGAAAACTGGTTTCTATTTCAATATCATAGTTTGCTATAGGCCCCCCCTCTGCAAAAATTAATGCATTGCAGGCTTTGTCTGAATTGATTGATCTTTTTTTTAAAAATGAAATTGTGTTAGGAGATTTTAATTGGAACATGTTGGTATCCCAACTTGAGATTTTAAATCAATTTCCAGTGCTTGGTTTACATCAGTTAGTTAAACTACCTACTAGACCACACAAGACGGATAGTGAAAAGGATACTTTATTAGATCTAATTTTTACAAACAGGCCCGATAGATATATCTCTTCAGTGCATGAAAATGATATGTGACCATTGTTACATACCTTGTGTGAGAGATATGGTTTTTGAGAAACCCAAACCTCAATTTATCTGTACCAGAGTATTTGTCATTCAACGTGCAAGCCTATGTAAGAGATCTTGCAGACATTCAGTGTAAATTACTGTATATATGCCCAGATGTGCATTCATCATGGTCCTTTTTTAAGACTTCTCTTTTAAGTGTTATTGAAAAATATGCTCCATTAAAGTTAAAAAAATGCAAGAAAGGGAAAAGTACCTTGGATAACAAAAGAATTAAAAAATATAGTAAATCAAAAATCAAGACAATGGTGCACAGCTAGAAAGACAAAATCTGAAGTAGATAAGTTGGCTTTTAGGGTCATTCGGAATAAATGTACTGCAGAAATTGGAAAAGCAAAGAAAACTTATTATGAAAAAATATTTTTTTGGCATCTGAAGGTAATCCTAGAGCACTATGGAAGGGAATTGACTCATTAAAGGGGAAGCAAGGTCCACCTTCTTTACCAGCATGTCTAACAGTTAAAGGGAAGGTCTTGACATCAGATATTGACAGAGTTGAAATGTTTAATTCCTTTTTTGCTTATGTTGGAAATACATTTGATAAATTACACTCTGGGCTGTCTTCTCCAATTTTTGATACTGACTTTAACTATAAGTTAGATAGGCCAGTGTTTTTATTCTCTCCAGTAGTAACAGAAGATATTAAAAAGCAGTTACAAAGGCTAGACATGAAAAAGGGACCCGGATGCAATGAGATCTCCTCAATTTTTTTTAAATTGGCTTCTGAAATTTCGGCACGTCACTTAGCATATATTTTTAATTTTTTAGATAGTTCAGAATTGCCACTTGATTTAAAAACAGCATTTGTTACCCTAATATATAAAGGGGGGATTCCTCGAACCTGGGTTCTTACAGATCAATTTCAGTTCTTCCGGTATGTGCTAAAATTTTGGGAAAAAAAACTATACACCAACAGTTAAATTACCTCACTAAATATAATGTGATGACACACTGGCAATCAGGTTTTAGAAAAGGGCATAACACAACTTATACAGTTTTAAAGGTGGTCGATGACGTGCTGAATGCGTTTGCCAGAAACCAGGAAATGCCAGCTATATTCCTGGATCTGTCAAAGGCATTCGACACTGTTCATCACGTTATATAATTGAATCAGTTAAGGAAGGTAGGATTGGGTATCTCGGCTTTGAACTGGATCTATGCTTACTTAATTGGGAGACTACACTGTGTTAGAGCGGGAGGTACTTGTTCAGCACCTATTACTATGTGTAATGGGGTACCCCAGGGGTCAGAGCTGGGCCCACTTCTTTTTTTATTATATATAAGTGACTTACCAAATGTTTGTTCCTCTGACACATGTATTCAACTTTATGCTGATGACACAATATTATGTACAAAAAGTGAAGATTTAAACACAGCAACATCGATCCTGCAACAGGATTTTCTTAATATACAGACACAGCTTATAAAATTAAGACTTCCCCTGAATGAACATAAAACACAGTGGATGTTATTCAGGAAAAAAAACACAAAACAGCTGTAAAAGAAATAAGATCTTTAACAGGAACTACCCTAGAATATGTGAAATCTTATAGATACCTAGGGGTGGTGTTAGATAAAAACTTGACGTTTGAATTGCACATAACATCACTGTCAAATAAATTAAAGGGACTATTCAGTTTCTTTTTTAGGAATAAATCCTCTTTTAATTTAAAAATTAGTAAGTTGGTTACGTCTATGTTCCTGACAATATTGGATTATGGAGATGTAGTCTATAAAAATGCTAAAAAAACACTATTAGGCTCATTGGATCTATTGTTTAACAGTGCTTTCAGATTTATAACAACATTTACCTTATAGCACCCATCGCAGTGTTTTGTATCAAAAATCGGGTATTTCGTCACTATCTGATATGAGAGACACTCACTGGAATTTACTGGTTAATAAGTTTGTGATCCAGTCTTTACCAGACTTTCTTTTGAAGACAGTCAAAATTAGGCTACAACAACTGTACTCTTTAAGATCGTCGACTTGGACATGTTTATATGTGCGATGATGTAAAACCAGTTTTTGGAAGCAAACCTTTATCAAGCTTGGTTCCCAAAACATGGGAACGATTATCCATGCAACTGAATGTTACTGTGTTATTATCTTTCGATCGCTTTAGATCATCTTTGACCACTTTGTATGATAAACACTGTAATTGCTATGGATGAATTTTGATCTTTTGTCCTTACTATCTTGACTAATTGTGGTTATTTTGTATTTTTATATGCAATGTTGTGTATGTGTTTGTAAAGTTGTTCTTGTATGTTAAATGTTGGATTCAATTGAAAGAGATAATTTTATCTCAGTTTGACATCCAATAAAGTTGAAGTTGAACTGGAGGGATGCGCCTCTGTTCCACCACCCTCATCCTTCCTGAGTCCACTGTGGTCCAACCGCTCCCCTTTCTTGGCAACCTTTGAGGCATGGGTGGTGGCCTGGGTGGGGGAGGAGGTTTCTCGAATCCTCACCAGGTCATCATGGAGATGAGCAACCTACTCCCTCAGACCAGAGAGGTGCCTGCAAATAGGTCAGCAGCGCAGCCTCCAGAATGTCTCCCGGAAGGCTGGCGCTCCACAGCCAGTGCATTGCACCACTCCCCACATGTCTGTCTCCCTTCCTGTTTAAGATTTTTTTTTTTTTTTTGAGTGTGTGTGTGTGTGTGTGTCTTTACCCCCTATTCAGTGTGCTTTGCGTTTAAGGATATACCACTCATAATTGCGTCCCCCACCAGAGGTTGCTTCCTCCTCCTCTGGGGCACTCTTCCTCGCTCCTTGGGGTCTCCACTAAGGAGGGCTTCCACATCCTCCCTGATCATTACCACTGGTGCCTCCACCCAGCAGTCTCGCCAGAGTGGCGTAGGAATTACATAGTGGTACTGGTTGAGGAATGTGCCTCTGTCCCACCACCCCTACCCTTCTAGAGCCCACTGTAGTCTAGCCCTTCCTCATCCTTGGCATCCTTTGAGGTAACGGTGGCAGAGTTGGTGGCCCCTCAGTGGTGAAAGAGGTGCCCCGAATCATAGCCAACTCAGCCTGTAGTCTAGTGACCTTCTTAGTCCAGAGAGCCATTTGCAGATGGGGCGCACTGCATTTTCCAAATCTCTGAAAACTTCTGCCACACAGCCACTCCACTGCCCCTCTCCCAGCATTCTCAACTTCTGTACTGCCTTTGTTACCTGGAAATACTTTGTACCGTTACCCGTGACAGGGTATTTCTAGTTTTCCCCTTTTTTGTTTGTTTTTATTTGTGTTCCTCTGTTTCTTGTTTAAATCTCTTTGTACTCCTACACTAGATTGCCAGGGTGTTGATCCTGTTCCCAGTTTTGGCCTGCTTTTGAGCTTCTGCTCTTTCCAGCAGTGACTTATGCAGTAGTGAACAGGTGCCTTACCTTATTGACAGGCAGAGTCCCCTGCTTCCTGCTGCTGATGCCTGCTGACTCCTAAGAAGGAGGGTACCTGTTCTACTCCTTCGCTGGTCCATTCACATGCTGGGGCACAAACCTGATGGACACGTTGGAGTGGAAGTACTTTTACAGTGCTCTTGTAAGAAGGCACTAATTATAGAACTATTAGGACTAGAATGGAAATGCCTGTATATGACGTGATGACATTGGGGCACATAACCTGTATAAACGTCATTTATGGGGTGTGATTTCCATTCTACTATACGGTTTGACTTTTCCTGTTTTCCTCTTTTTGGGTGGATTATGTTTTAAGCAGTGAGAGTGCCCTGTGACTGCTTAACTCTTAATGGGAATTTTGCTGGCAGTGAGAGTGCCTAGTAAACAACTGAAACTCTGCTAATTCCAGTAATATGTGAGAGATATCGTCTGGAGTGCTGTTTTTCACAATATTTCCTTAATCCCCCTCCAAATACTAAATTTTAAGTGGTTTTGTTTTTAGAATGTATTTATTGTTTTGAAGTATGTTGTTTGGTTTGCAGTTATTTTGTATTTTATTATTTTTAATAATAGGTGGGTTTTTGTAAAAAGTTAGGAGTGGCCTGGTTTAAAAAATTTTCTTTTTGTGTTCCGAGCAGTGAGTGTGCCCGGTTACTTTGAGCACCCAGGTAGTGAGAGGACCTGGGTGTTTAACAAATGTTATTATTTATTTACCTTATGTTATTTTGTTATTTTATTATGTTAATTGGTACACCTTGTGAAAGGAGGTGCACTTAATTATATTGGTGCAGTTTCATTTTGTAATCTGGATTCTCCGTATTCGTTATAATATAGTATTAGTAGGTTGGGTGGGTAATTTTAGATTGATTGGTTTACTCTATTTGAATCCCCTCCTTCTGGGGAGAGTGGGGGGGGACGTTTTGGTAAAAAGGGGTGAGCGTTGTAGTAGCTGTATATATTTATATTATTTTTTCCCTGCTCCGTGTCTTGGGCCTATGATATGTGTTATAGATCTACCCCCCAAGGTCGTGCGCTATTCAGCCTCCGCTCTTCGTGCCCTCCACCCTTTTTTCTCCCCACCTTTATTATTTTCCACCTGTCAACATTGTAGAGCATTGGGCATTGCCTGTAGGGGGCAGGGGGTGCGAACAACGGAGGTTGGATGAGCAGGGCTCTCACATCGGGGTTGTTAAGGCCAGAAGACGCCCTGGGGTGAAATGGAGTCTGGAACGTGGTCCTTCATGTCTAGTCCCCATACCCAAGGGCACCACCTTTGTTGGTGGGCAGGTGGTTAAGGCGGCCCAGGAGTTCTGTCCAACTTGAGCGGTATTATGCAATGCCAGATCTGTCAAGAACAAGACTGCAATTATTGCAGATCTTGTCGGGACAACAGATCTGGCCTGCATCACCGAAACCTGGCTGGATGAAAATGCGGGCCCCATACTTGAGGCTGCAATCCTGGACAGGTATTTGGTGATACACCATCCGAGATTGGACCGCGCGGGTTGCGGTCTGTTTTAAGACCGAATTGGGCCTCACTAGTGTACCAGTTGAGGATGCTGGGTCTTTTGAGTGTGCCATAGTAGCAGGTTTAGGTTATAGGATGGCACTCATTTACCGTCCACCCGGGGATGAGAATCTATTCCTTCAGGAATTATCGGACTTCATCGTCGATCTGGCATTTGAGTCACCTAGACTGATGGTCCTGGGTGACTTCAGTGCCTGGATCGACGATGAACTCTCGCAATTTGGACAACACTTCCTCCAGTTGTTGATATCACTGGGCCTTACACAGGTTGTTACCTCTGCTACTCATAAACATGGCCACTCTCTTGACTTGGTCTTCCTCCTGGGGATCGAAGCCTCGGACGTGGGGGTGGAACCCATTGGATGGTCCAATCACTACACTGTGAGATTCAATTTCTGTACCCCCCTTCATAGGTCTACCCCTGTAGAGATGGTCAAGTACAGCCCTTTACGGGATTTGAGCCCTGGTGGCCTAGTGGTGGTACTTGATCTATCAGAATTTCCTATGGCAAGCAAGGACCCAGAGGCTCTGGTTCTGGCCTATAATGAGGCCATTACCACAGCTCTGGATTCTGTTGCTTCAGTCTGCGTTCGTCCTCTCTCCCTCCGCCCTCAGTCTCCATGGTTTGATGGGACTTTGAGGGAGTTGCAGCAATTAGGACGAACGTTAGAGCATTGCTGGCGGAAATCCACCCTGGAGACTGACCATCTTAGACTGCTAGAGCATTATCGACTCTACTAGTCAGAAATCTTCTGTAAGAAGGCAGAGTTCCTGTCCGGGGAGATTGCTGCCTTGCATAACCGATCAGCTCAGCTCTTTCGAACTGCGGACAGGCTGTGCAACCCAGCTTGCCTACAGGTTCGAAGAGCGTTTTCACAGTTGGAGTGTGAGGAGCGTGCTCGGTTTTTTGCTGATAAGGTGGCCGACATCAGGGTGGAGATCTGACCAACACATTCTGTGGGAGTTGCTGATGATCGGTGCTTGGCCACTGCCCCTCACTTCTCTTGGAGTACCTTCGACCGGCTGGAGATCGTGCATGTTATGCGGATTGTCCAGGGTATGTGCCCTACGTGCTGTAGTTTAGATCCAGGCCCGACTTCCCTGATTATGGGTTGTTGTGATATTATTGGCCCGGTCTTGGCACAGATAGTCTGGTGCTCCCTTCAGTCGGGTGAGTATCCTAGCTCCCTGAAGGAGGCAGTGGTGACACCCCTCTTGAAGAAAGCTTCTCTGGACCCAGACTGTCTGGCAAACTACAGACCTATCTCTAACCACCCCTTTGTGGGGAAGGTAATTGAGAAAGTAGTGGCGGTACAGCTGGAGAACCATTTGACCATCCATAGCATCTATGAACCTCTCCAATCTGGTTTTTGAAAGAGGCATAATACCGAGACTGCACTGGTTTGGGTGCTCAGTGATCTCCTGATGGTGAGAGATTGGAAAAAAATGTCCATTTTGGTACTTCTTGATCTGTCATCAGCTTTTGACACTGTGGACCATGGGGTGCTGCTCGAGTGCCTGAGGTTCATCTGTGGCCTGACTGGTTCAGTCCTCAGATGGTTTAGGTCCTTCCTCACTGGCAGAACTCAGAGGGTGGTGTCAGGGATTTATTCCTCTGACCCTCTGTCTCTGTCATGTGGGGTGCCTCAGGGCTCTGTGCTGTCCCCCATGTTGTTCGTGGTGTATACGCTGCCCTTCGGAGACATTGTAAGACGGTGTAGGCTGAGGTTTCACTGCTATGCAGATGATACCCAGCTCTGCCTGTCTTTTGCACCTGACCAGGATGGAGCACTCTCAGTATTTAATAACTGCCTTGCTGAAATCCAGAATTGGATGAATTCCAGCTGGCTGAGGTTGAACCCAGGGAAGATCGAGGTGTTGGTTGTGGGTCCAGGTCGCCGGATGGGGGGGTTGGGGGCTGTTCAACCCATGGGGCTCTTCCTGGGGGATTCCCAGCACCTTGCCTCTGAACGGGTGCGGGACCTAGGGGTGATACTTGATGATGGGCTGACTCTTCAATCACGGGTGTCGGCTGTTGTTAAGTTATCCTTCTAACATCTGAGGAACATCGCTAGGATCAAGTACCTTGTTCCGTCCGGTGATCTTCCTACACTGATCCATGCCTTTGTGACCTTGTGCCTGGATTATTGCAACTCCCTTTACTTTGGGCTTCCGGGGATTGATATCCGCCACCTGCAGCTGGTGCAGAATGCTGGGGCCCGGTTATTGACAGGGACTCCTCGGACTTCCCATATTACACCGGTGCTGCGCGAACTGCACTGGCTGCCAGTTCAGGATCACCTTCAAAGTCAGATTACTGACTTATAAAGCCCTACGTAGACTGGGCCCTGACTACCTGAAAGAGCTTCTGTCCCCTTACTGCCCCAAGTGATTGGTCCGTTTGGTCGACGAGGGGTTGCTAGAGATTCCAAGGGTTACTTTAAAATCTTCAGGGGCCCGTGCATTTATGTACATGGCCCCAGCCCTTTGGAACTCTCTACCACGTTGGATTCGGGAGTGCGCGACCGTGAGGGGGTTTAAACAGGCATTGAAGATCTATCTATGGAGGAAGGCATATTGTAATTAGGTTGATTTTTGGATTTTATGTATTAATTTTATTCATTGTCTTAAATATTGTAATGCACCTTGATATTTCAAAGGCGCATAATAAATAAAGATTATTATTATTATTATTATTACTCCTAAGAGTTCTGTGGCAGTAAGCCTCTGTCAGATCACCCCCCAGTTACATTGATTCACAGGAGTTCCTGAATCTGCTTAACCCAAAATTATTCTCCTAAGCTAGTTTCCCCCACACCACCTGTTACAATTTTAAGACAAGTTTCAGAGTTCCCCAAACATTGCTACAGATCTCTCCCCCCCCCCCCACACTTACCCTGGTACTTTCAGTATGAAGAGAAATAATAAATAAATATACCTTTAAGGTGAAGCTAGGTGCTTTCACTCCTCTCTGTCAGTAAAGTCTGTTCTTCCAGGTTTTGGATTTCTCTAAAACCGAGACAGAGACTATCAAACCGAGTTACTGCTAAGATCTGTACTTGCCCAAACATTTTGTATGACATATCTTTTCCCGTAGCGCCAACTAAGGAAAGGGCTACTGTATTAAGTGGGAACAAAGTGTTTGTTTGCTGGGCGATGGGCAACTACGCTGACGTCTGTATTCCAGGGTACAGTATTTGGGAATATTGTATTTGCCAAAAAATTTGGGTAATTACTGGGGAGGGTCAGGGCCAAAAGTGTGGGGGAGGGCAAATTTAACATGTAGCCAGTCAGTGAGGAGAGGGTCTTGAGGGGCCTTAGCATGCTGTAGATTGACAAATCAGTGGTCCCAAATGGGTTGCACCCTGGAGTGTTAAAAGAAATGTGACAGAAGCTGGCTGCCACATAGGCAGACCTCTTCAATTGTTCACAGGAAATAGGAGTGGTGCCTGTGGCTTGGAGGGCAGCTAATGTGGTACTTCTATACAAGAGCGGGAGCAGGGATGAACCGTCAAACTACAGACCAGTCAGTCTGACGTCTGTAGTGGGTAGATTAATTGAGGCCATTATTAAGGTGAGAATGGTGGAGTTTCTGAATGCCAGTGGATATCAGGACAGAAAACAGCATGGATTCACAGGGGGATGTCGTGACAGATCTGATCGACTTCTTTGACTGGGTCACGAAAGCAGCAGACAAAGGACAGGCAGTGAATGTACTGTATCTGGAGTTCAGGAAAGCTTTCGACTCAGTCCCATGTGGGAGAATGGTTAAGAAATTGGAGGACCTGCAGTGGGAGACCACAATGAGTAGTCAAATCGGGAAATTCTCAGAGGTAAGAAAGGTCACCAGTAGGGTTCCCCTGGGATCAGTCTTGGGCCCAGTACTTTTTAACATGTTTACCTGTGACATCAGGAAACTGATGAAAGGGAAGATGTGCCTTTCTGCAGGTAACACACAAATCTGTGGTAGAGTGGACTGTGATGAGGGGCCAGGATGTTGAGGGAAGATCTTAAGAGACTGGAGAAATGGTCAAGGATCTGGCAAGTAAAATTTAATACAAATGTAACCCCCCTGCAAATGGGGGTTCCCAAAAGACTTCCAGGAGCTTGCTTGAATGCTCCAAGCCTGAATGGTGTTTGGCATTTAAGCCATTTATCAGTGAGTGTTTTTAGAACCTCTGGTACTGTCTCTTTAAGAGCTGTCTGCTTGCAGACATAATTAGATTTGTATGGGGACTGTGTGTTTTTTGATTGAGTACCACTCAAGCTGCTGCCAATTCACTTCATTTTGCAGTCACTAGGAGTGCAAAGGAACCTATCTGAAAGATGTAACTGTTTGCCAGAAATCATTTACAGTAATAATGAAATTACAGTTTGTCTAACCTACTTTCTTTTGCAGTCAGAACAGTGTCTGCCTAGTTCCCATTCTGGTTTTGAACTGCTGAACTGGACCAATCAGTGTAGGGTAAGCTAGCTCTAAAATGGTGCCTTGAATGAATCAGAACTTGGACTCATAATCTGAGCCAGCCACAAGAGGATTGTATGAGCAGTGACTCTGGGAGATGTAGTTTAGACTTCAGCACCTTTTGGACCAACAGCAGCAGTCTATTGTGAGTGACAGCCAATCCAGTCAAGAACTGGGAGGAACACAAAGGAAGTGCCGGTTTTGTCGGTTGGAGTTTGAGTTGAGCTTTGGCAGTGAAGAAGGAAGGAGCCCTGTGCTTTTCAGTGTGCAGTTTTAGTCAAAAAGCGTGTGTAAGGCCCAGAGTTCCGGTCTGCAGCTTGTTGGACTGAATCCGTCCTGTGAAAAGAATCAAAGGATCTCTGAAGTAGAAACCAGGCTCACCCTGTAGAAGACTGGAGGAATTGCTGAAAATTGCACTCTGTCTGTCAGGAACTGAATCTGCTGTGTGTTCTCCCGGGTATTGTGCAGTAATTGCGATCAGGATACAGATGCAGCCTGCCTGGTATAGTGCTTTCTTTTATGTGGATGTGTGAAGAGGTTTGTGTACCTCAAGTGAGCCCTGCTGACATTGAAGGACCCTATCTTATTTGAAGGTCGTGAGTACTAATTCAGGGTCGCTCCCTGTTGAATTGCCACATTAAATCCAAATGGAATTACTGTACTGCTGACTGTTTAATTCTCCTTTTCTCTGTGTGAAAGGGCCCCTACCAGCTGCCACGGTTTGGACTAGCCACTAGGGTTTGGGTACCCAGGGACAGTAACTGATAGGGATAGGCCTGTGCACAGAGCCATAGGTAGATTATTAGAGTGATAAGCTAATTAACCTGATTTCCCCCTGTCCTTGTTATATCCCCTAAATAAATCAGAGCTGCTTGTTTCAGCAAAGTTATACTGCCTGAGGTATTTGTCTATGTTAAAGTACTGTACTGTGATTGTTGCACTGTATCTCATTTCGCAGGAGGTCCCAGTGCCGAACCAGACCTGGGGGAAGTGTATACTGTGAAGGTAAATCTGATATATTGTGTGGGCCACTAGTGGGAAGAAAGGGGTTGCAGTGTCCCAGAGGGCTGTGACCAAGTTAGTTTAACTATTGCAAACCCTGACCTCTGGGTGGAGGCACCACCATTGGATCCAGGCCCCTCAACCTGTTAGTGGCAAATCAGGCAGGGTTAGTAGCCCCTGGGATAGCGCCATCTGGGGTTACATCTTGAGGCTCACCGCTGGGATTGTGTGTCCTCTAGTGGCCATATTCGAACCACTGTTAAGAAAAAATGGGTACCCGACAGAAGTGGCTGTGCACGGCTGGTGGAGTGGTGTACTGGGGAGGAGATCGACCCCAAATGCTATGCTTATCCTGGACATCCCCTGGGTATCAATACGGACACTGTGCAGGAGTACTTTCCAAGGTGGAAGGTTTACAAAACCCTGTGGTGGTGGGTCGGCATGCTAATCTGCTCACCCACACTTTCCTGGCCCTAGTAGAGTTTAAGGATCCCATAGATAGCTCCAAAGTGCCACAGACCATTACCCCAGAGGAGCCCTCACTGCTTGGAGAGTGATAACTAAGGACAGTAAAGACCGGGGAATCAGCCCCACCACTATCTGAAACTTTGAGGAGAAATTTGCTGAATGGTTGCTGGGAGAGGAAAACTGTGGAGGACTTGAAGAAACTATTCTTGCCACCTGGGGGTGTTCCTCCCCCAACACCTCTCCTGCTCCAGTGCCTGTAATGGTGGCTGAACCAATGCAGACTCCTATTTCTGCACCTGCCATTAGTCACAACTCTTACCGAAGATTGAGGATCTTCTCTGGCACCCTCCCAACCCCCCAAGGGGAGGATGACTGGGAGACCTGGATAGACTATGTTGCCCCCCAAGTGCTAGAATGGCAATGCTCGGAAGGCGAAAAGCGAAAGAGGGTTAGTGAGAGCCTCCGAGGTCCTGCCCTGGCTACCATCCGTGCTAAACGGGCCAGTAACCCTGAAGCGACTGCACAGGCCTATCTTGAGGCCTTGGAGAATGTGTATGGAGCCCAGATTCTGATGAGGACCTATGGTGGAGAGTAAGAAATACATACAGTACCAAGGGTGTTGTTGTCTGTGTATGTCTCTCGACTGGAAAAATTGTTGCAAGAATGCCTCAGAAAGGGTAGTTTGCCAGCGATTGAACTGGACCGAACCAGACTGGACAGAATCCTTAAGTCTGCCCCTTCTCAGAACTGCTGTTGCTTCAGTTACGCCTGGCAAATCGACTGGAATCCCACCCTCCTATGATGAGTTAATGAGAGAAATTCGAGGAGTTGAGAAAAGCGACCTCGGAGGTACCTGCACCAACAGCTGTGGCTCGACCGAGTGACTGAGGTGACCCATCAAGTGAAGTTCAGGGGCAGAGGTTGACAGTCAATGAGTGCTCTGACAAGGAAAAGATATGCCACAATGGGGCGAACTGTTGAGAGAGATCAGAATTCAAAAACAGTCCCTTTATGAACCCACGCCTGCAAGTAGAGGCCCTGACCTATATCCGACTGCATCTGCTATGGGGTGAGGTACCCACCCATGTATCTCCTGCTGTTAACAGCTCCAAACTCAATTCCTTGACCATGGAAGTGGAGAAACTGACAGATGTCTCCAAATGCTTATCACGCTGCAGACAGAGATGGCACCCAGGTTTCCAGTTAGTAATACCCCGCCCTGGCTCCCAGTGTGGCGCCTCGGCCAGCTCAAACTCCAGAAAGTATGTTTTGCTATAATTGTGGGAAAGATGGGCACATGAAAGGGAATGCCAGTCCCAAAAGACACTGACAAAGTTGCATATAGGCTACAAGGAGAGCTGGAGAAGAAATCAGTGGTTAAGAGGTGCACACATGATCCCAGTGAGGGCACCAAAATGCTAATTCACGTCCTTTTGTGGCAAGGTCAGTTGCCCAGGCGCCCACCACCGCCTCCAGACTGGTCCAGAATAGTGGGTCCCTCCATGGAGACCACTGTAAAGGTGAATGGAGTGTCTACAAGAGCTGTATGAGACAGTGGCTCCCAAGTGACAATTATGTTCCAGGATTGGTATCAGAAGCATTTGTCAGGCGTACCCTTACAACCATTAGAAGGACTGCATGTATGGGGTTAAGAGAGAAGGCCTACCCCTATTCCGGTATATCCAAATTTGGCTGTCTTTCCCCACCTCCGTGGCTGGAGTGGCCGAACAAGTAGAGACCCTAGCCTTAGTGTGTCCCCCACTGGACTGTATGATGGTGTCCTTTGTTGATTGGAACAAATGCTCATATGTTCGGAAGGCTGGCACAGTTGTGTTATGAAAACAGGGTCAAAGACTAGTAGAGCTTTAAGAGTTCGGCTTTAATTAAGAAGGCCTATGAGGCACAGAGATGCTGAAAAACAGAACCAGAGGAACCGGTGGAATTGTATGGAAGAAGGATCCTGAGTCTCTGATCCTGGCGCCAAATGCCCAGTGTACCTTACAGGGAGAGGTCCGTATCAGAAAGGATGTTAAGAATAAAATATTAATGTTGGATGCACCAGGCAATGGAAAATTGCCAGAGGGACTGCTGGTCAAGCCTAGTATTTTGCCTGCTAGAGCCCATGCTTATGCCAGAAGGGTAATGGTCCAAGTTCATAATGTGTCTGAAAGAGACATTCGAGTAAACAGAGGTTGCATCCTGACTAATGTGCATTGTGCAGACACTGCAGTGCTACCCAGCAGCAAGAGTTCAAGGAAGAATGACAGAGTAACGCCTGACTTGTTTGATTTCGCGACTCCCGCTGCCAGCTGAATGGAAAGTGAGGATCAGTGAGAAGCTTGCCCAGAGACCAGGTGTTTTCTTTAAAGGAATGGGATGTAGGATCGTGCAGAGCTGAGCACAATATCCGGCTGCATGACGAAAGACCATTTCGTGAGAGGTCTCGACGCCTGGCACCTGCTGACATAGATGATGTGAGACAGCATCTGCAAGAGATGTTAGCTGCTGGTGTAATACAAGAATCCGAAGCCCTTATGCTTCCCCATTGTGGTAGTGAGGAAAAAGAATGGAACAGTAAGGATGTGTGTGGATTATCGCACCTTAAACCGGTGGACTATCCCTGATCAGTACACAATGCCCCGCATTCAGGATGCTTGGACTGCCTAAGCGGAGCAAGTGGTTCTCTGTGCTGGATCTCCATGATGGGTACTACCAGATCCCGATGGCCCCAGAGGACCGTGAGAGACTGCCTTTATCTGTCCGCTTGGCTTCTATGAATTCATGAGGATGCCTCAAGGATTTCAGGTGCCCCAGCCACTTTTCAACGATTGATGGAGCGTGCAGTGGGGACATGAACTTACTAGAGTGCCTGGTATACCTAGATGATGTTATTGTATTTGGCAGCTCACTGGAGGAACATGAGAGCAGATTATTTAAGGTATTGGACCGACTGGAGGACTTTGGCCTTAAACTGTCCATTGATAAGTGTCAATTCTTTCAAACATCAGTAAAGTATGTGGGACACATAGTATCCACCGAGGAATAGAGACCGACCCAAGTAAAGTTGAGGCCTTGACCACCTGGCCACAGCCCAAAATCTAAAAGAACTGCAAAGATTCCTGGGATTCTGTGGTTATTATCGGCGCTTCATCAAGGACTATTCAAGAGTGATCCGCCCTTTACTTAACCTTACTGAAGGGTATCCCCAACCACAAAAAATACCAAAAGTCAGCGCCCTCAAGACTGAAAGAGTGTATTTTCATCCGAGTGAAGTATTTGAGGCCGCTGGACTCCTGATTGTGAGACTGCTTTCATGAGATCATATCAACCACCCATGCTCCAGTGCTGGCCTATGCCGATCCAAGAAAACCTTCGTCCTGCACACTGATGCTAGCTTGCAAGGGTTGGGGGCTGTGTTGTACCAAGAGCACGAGAATGGCCTGAGACCAGTGGCCTTTGCCAGTAGAAGCCTGACCCCATCCGAAAAGAACTATCCTGTACATAAGTTAGAGTTCCTAGCTTTGAAGTGGGCTATTGTTGACCAATTCCATGAGTACTTGTATGGGGCTAAAATACTAGTAAAACTGACAATAATCCTTTGACCTATGTGCAGACCTCAGCTAAGTTGGATGCCACTGGCCATAGGTGGCTTTCTGCATTATCTACATATGACTATGCTCTGAATACCGAGCAGGTCTGAACCACATAGATGCTGATGCTCTCTCCGGAGGCCTGTTCCCCAGAATGATTGGGTCCGATTGGCAGAACCTGACATTCGGGCACTCTGCCGAAGTTTGACAGGGAGGAACAATGTCCACGGACGCAGTGGACTGCATGGTGGACTGCTTGGGAGCCTCTGAGAAGTGCATACCTGCTGCTTATTGCCACTTTTCTGCAATAGACATTGGTGCACTGCCTCAGCTGGACAATGACAGTATTCGGGCTCAATCCCGCGATCCCATGATCAAAACAGCTTTAGAAGCCCTCTATGCAGGAAAAGATGTGTCCAAATTCGCTCCACTGATTTGAGAACTGCACTGTTATACAAAGAAGGTCCTAAGTTGAAACTGATCAATAAACTGTTATACAGAGAAACAGTAGACAGAGGGGACAAGATGAACAAACAACAACTAGTGCTGCCCACTGCCTTCGAGACTCAGTACTGAGGTCCTTGCACAACCATGGGGCACCTTGGTATAGACAGAACACTTGACTTGGTGAGATCAGATTCTGTTGGCCTAAGATGGGGGCTGATGTGGAGCAACACATTCGAACTTGTAGTCGCTGCTTACAGAGGAAAGCTTTCCCCAGAGGGCTGCCCCTTATTAATATCACCACCAGTGCACCCATGGAGCTGGTCTGTATTGATTTTCTGAGTTTGGAGTCAGATCAAAGAAATATCAGTAATGTGCTGGTGGTCACTGACCATTTCCGAGATATGCCCAAGCTTTCCCACCAAAGACCAGAAAGCATCCACTGTGGCCAAAGTACTTGTAGAAAACTTTTTGTTCACTATGGGGCTCCACAAAGAATCCATTCTGATCAAGGGAGAGACTTTGAGTCGTCTGATCAAAGAGATGCTTTCTCTGTGGGGAGTCAAAGTCCAGAACCACTCCTTACCACCCCAGGGGACCCACAGCCTGAACGTTTCAACCGCACTTTGCTAGATATGCTAGGCACCCTGCACCCAAAGGACAAGCCTAGATGGAGCCAACAAATTAGCACCCTGGTACATGCTTATAACTGCACCAAAAGTGATGCCACTGGATTCTCCCCTACCGCCTGATGTTTGGAAGAAAGCTCGACTACCAGTAGATGTGTGTTTTGGGGTCTCTCCTGATGGGGTTCAAGCTGACAACTTCTTACAGTATGTGCAAAAGTTAAAGGCCAGCTAACTCATGCGTACCAACTGGCTCAAACCATGGCTGCCAAAGAAATCTGGCCAACAAAGAAAGGTATGATAAAGGTGAAAGCACAGGAACTCCAGGAGGGAGATCGGGTATTGCTAAGAAATCTGGGACTGCATGGCAAGCACAAGATTGCTGACAGATGGCACCATCTCCCTCACATTGTAGTGGGCAAACTAGATGATCTGCCAGTGTACAAAGTAAGGCCTGAGAATAATTCAAAAGATGTAAAACAATGCATAGAAATCATTTACTGCCCATTGGACAAATCTTAATTGAGTCTGAGCCCTAGAAGATGCCTCTCTGGACCAGTGACTAGAGCTGCTGCTAAGAAAAGATCAAGAAAGTCTGCACCTACAGAAGCAAAGTTAAAGTGTTCCTCCACAAGTCCCAGTTGAGCATGACTGTCAGTCCATATCGGAAGAAAGTGAGAGTGACTTTGAATACTATCCTTCTTACTAACTGAGTCAATTGTTTGGGGCAATCCCTAGTCAATACTGGAGATGAAGCTGGGCCTTCTGGACTGTCTAAGCCCCAGCTTCATCCCTGGAGCCAATGCTCCCAGAAAGTGAATGCAAAGCATCAGATCAGATGAAATGGAATCATTGTGCATGGTTGAACTGTTTGAGCTTTCAGGGAGGAAAATGATAGATTGGGGCAGACTGGTGATACACCGAACAAGAAGAGTATTTTGAGTGCCCTGACAGTCCACTGCCAGTGTCCAAAAGCTCTCCATGCGAGCCAAATGTTGTGGACTCAGAAACTGTAACTCCTGGAGCTGAAAGTGCCCCAAGTTCTAGCCTCTCTACCCCATGGAGACTCCCTGACAAGTGAGGACAATGCTGAAATGGGGCTCAGAGTGCAGAGACTATAACAGTTCCCCTAGAAAGACTGGTCGAGCTGTAAAGCCTGTGGTGCACCTCAGTTATGATTCACTTGGGAGGCCTGTGGACTTGCCTCTCAATGTTGTCCATAAAAGGTGTATGTGTCCCCAAGCTCATTGCCCAAACTGAGCATCAGTGCTAACTCAAGTTACTTGTGTTGCCCTCTAAGTATGGTGCCCTTGCCCCATCCAGCCCAAGGTAACTGATAGGAAGGGCCCCTCTCTTCAGGTTTCATGTACAGAGGTAATAACTTGAGTTATGGTACAATGTGTATGTGATACTGTGTAGAAGTGACGTACTGCAATGTTTCAGAAATGTGTTCTTGGTAAAATGATATATTGACTGATGATTACATGATGCGAGCCTAATGCAAATGCATATGGTTGCAGTTGAAACTTATGGGTACTTGCTTGCAGCGACGTCAAGCTTTCCCAAACCAGGAAGGGTGTAACCCCCTGCAAATGGGGGTTCCCAAAAGACTTCCAGGAGCTTGCTTGAATGCTCCAAGCCTGAATGGTGTTTGGCATTTAAGCCATTTATCAGTGAGTGTTTTTAGAACCTCTGGTACTGTCTCTTTAAGAGCTGTCTGCTTGCAGACATAATTAGTTTGTATGGGGGACTGTGTGTTTTTGATTGAGTACCACTCAAGCTGCTGCTAATTCACTTCATTTTGCAGTCACTAGGGTGCAAAGGAACCTATCTGAAAGATGTAACTGTTTGCCGAAATCATTTACAGTAATAATGAAATTACAGTTTGTCTAACCTACTTTCTTTTGCAGTCAGAACAGTGTCTGCCTAGTTCCCCATTCTGGTTTTGAACTGCTGAACTGGACCAATCAGTGTGGGGTAAGCTAGCTCTAAAATGGTGCCTTGGACGAATCAGAACTTGGACTCATAATCTGAGCCAGCCACAAGAGTTGTATGAGCAGTGACTCTGGGAGATGTAGTTTAGACTTCAGCACCTTTTGGACCAACAGCAGCAGTCTATTGTGAGTGACAGCCAATCCAGTCAAGAACTGGGAGGAACACAAAGGAAGTGCCCGGTTTTGTCGGTTGGAGTTTGAGTTGAGCTTTGGCAGTGAAGAAGGAAGGGCCCTGTGCTTTTTCAGTGTGCAGTTTTAGTCAAAAACGTGTGTAGGCCCAGAGTTCCGGTCTGCAGCTTGTTAGGACTGAATCCGTCCTGTGAAAAGAATCAAAGGATCTCTGAAGAGTAGAAACCAGGCTCACCCTTAGAAGACTGGAGGAATTGCTGAAATTGCACTCTGTCTGTCAGGAACTGAATCTGCTGTGTGTTCTCCGGTATTGTGCAGTAATTGCGATCAGGATACAGATGCAGCCTGCCTGGTATAGTGCTTTTATGTGGATGTGTGAAGAGGTTTGTGTACCTCAAGTGAGCCCTGCTGACATTGAAGGACCCTATCTTATTTGGAGGTCGTGAGTACTAATTCAGGGTCGCTCCCTGTTGAATTGCCACATTAAATCCAAATGGAATTACTGTACTGCTGACTGTTTAATTCTCCTTTTCTCTGTGTGAAAGGGCCCCTACCAGCTGCCACGGTTTGGACTAGCCACTAGGGTTTGGGTACCTAGGGACAGTAACTGATAGGGATAGGCCTGTGCACAGAGCCATAGGTAGATTATTAGAGTGATAAGCTAATTAACCTGATTTCCCCTGTCCTTGTTATATCCCCTAAATAAATCAGAGCTGCTTGTTTCAGCAAAGTTATACTGCCTGAGGTATTTGTCTATGTTAAAGTACTGTACTGTGATTGTTGCACTGTATCTCATTTATAGGAGGTCCCAGTGCGGAACCAGACCTGGGGTAAGTGTATACTGTGAAGGTAAATCTGATATATTGTGTGGGCCACTAGTGGGAAGAAAGGGGGGTTGCAGTGTCCCAGAGGGCTGTGACCAAGTTAGTTTAACTATTGCAAACCCTGACCTCTGGGTGGAGGCACCCGCCATTGGATCCAGGCCCCTCAACCTGTTAGTGGCAAATCAGGCAGGGGTAGTAGCCCCTGGGATAGCGCCATCTAGGGGTTACACAAATTAAGTGCAGAATTGGGTACATAGGGATTGGGAACCTGAAGACACCAAGTAGAATAGGAGATGCATTTTTAGGAGAGCAGTGCTAGGGATGTTCGATCCTCCCTCCACTGTCAGCCCCTGGGCAACCTGCATCTGTTTCCAGACATAGGTCATTGGTGTTGCAGGAGGTGAGGTGCCCAGTGCCGCAGTCCTCTGCACCATTGGGCCGGCCTAAGGATGACAGCAGTCTTTTACTTGGCTTAGTGATTCACATGAGCTCTTCGCCTGTTTTGGTTTTGATCCCAGCAGAATAGTAGTCAATTATCTTTTAATGGCTGTTTCAGACGATGGGGATATTTTCTATGGAGGAGCTTCTGCCACGTTACTGAAAAAAGTGGATATAATGTTCCACGGAATGTCACGTTTTGTTCTGGAGGTACCCCATAGAACACATAGATACATATTATATTAATAGTCTGAATTGGCCAAAACCTTTGACCCATAGGAATTTACATTTCCTTAAATTTATGTATAAAATTTAGAAACATGCAGTTCTAGGGACATGGATATGTTGTTCATCCACACTTATTGGCAGGTTCCTTGCTGCTTTAAATCTTGCCGGAAGGTCTTCAAGCTGGCTCCTCCCACCCACCCGGGTGGTAAAACTCTCGGCTCCGCCCCATGACTCCAGATCTTCCTTACCGCTTGGAAGCTCAGGTTCCCTCCTTAACGCTCTGCGATTAAGACTGGTTCCTAATTCTTGAAAGTTCGAAATCAAAAGTTTTGCTAAAGACTTGGTCTTCTTCTCCTCGCGGTTGCGATGGACAATCGACTCGGTTTCCGGAGGTGCCCTTGCGGGCAGAAGATGTCTAGGAACGGATCCGCACTCCACGCAGCGCTCTACTGCCTAGCCTTGAGTTACCATTCGCAGGCCTGCATTTGTGCTCTTCTTTTGCCTACGTCCTTGAAGACCGTGCTGCCCGATTACAACTGGGGCGCCCCGAGAAAAGAATTCCACCGGTGAAATCTAAAGAGGCCCGGTTGGCGGTGTCCGCGGCGGCGGGCTCGGCGGATCAGCTCGAGCAGATGATCGCCCTCGAAGAGGAGGCGGCGCGGGCCGCTTCTACCTCGGCTGCGGCATTTGTCCCACTCTCTCTCGGTGCCTCGTACTCGGCTTCTTTTAAGGAGCTTTGTCTGACCCTCTCGACGAAAGGTGAGGGTCCAACTTCTTCGGGACCTTTTTCCAGGTCCAAAAGAGCAGTAAGTCTCCGTCGAGCTCTTGGGGCGGAAAGATCCCCTCCTGTGCGACGATGGAAGCCCGGTTGACCCTCAGCTTCAGCCACTGGCTTCACGGTGTCCCCGGCCAGGCCAGGAGACCGAGACTCCGACGACACGGTAGAGATTTTTCTCGACCCGTTAGATGGGTTGTCGGCTGGAGAAGCTGAGAATCCCCTCTCCCCGGTTCCCCCAGTGGGAGTTGAGGATCCCGTCGGCTCGTCTGTGCCTCCGGTTCCGGAGCCTTCGGTGGATTCGTCCGAGCCGAGGGAGTGCCGATTCCGACACTTCTCTCGCCTTCCTCGGCTGAGTCGAGTCTCTCGGTCTCAGTCTCGGACATCCCTCGCTTGGTCCAGCCGATCCGCCGCCGCCATAGGCGGTTTCGATCTCGGCACCGCTGGCTGTGCCGCCTTCCTCGGACGAGGGGCTTCGCGCAAGTTGCGTCGGAGGTACGAGGAACTTATGTGGCAACAGCTTCTTTTGACCGGGAATAAGCCGACCCAGTCGTCTTCCCCGGCCATTAAGTGGCTGTTACCAGAGCAGCCGAAACAACCCCTCGTTGTAGTTGAGGAGCCTGTTCTCAGGCTGGTTGTTCGGCCAATTCCAGCTGCCCCACCGATTCCGGTGGAACCTCCGCCTCCACAGCCATTAGTTGGGGCTCCAGCCAAAAATTCTCGGTCGGCCTTGGGTTTGCCCCATAGGCTGTCTGTCACCCTCACTCCTGATAAACCTCGGCAGGTCGAGGGTGGCTCAGGCCCGAGGCAGCTCTTTGAGGACTTTTCTGAGTCCGATGATGGTTTCTCCCTCTTCTCCAAGCGCATGGACTTGGAGTCCTCGGGAGGGCAGTCAATGGACGATAGCCCTTCGTCCTTCTTAGGGTTGCTTCGACTCATCTCGGAGTCCACCGGGATGAAGCTCGAACCCGTTTCTAAATGGGCCAGGTATCCCCTCACGGAGATTCTGGACCGAGGGGATTCTCCTACGGAGGCCTTTCCGGTGGCCGAAGCCATAGTGGGTCCGGCCTTGGAACTTTGGCAGCTTCCTGCCCTGCGCCTTCGGCCGGGTTGGCCAGGAAGTATGCGGTCCCTACCGGTTCCCTGTCCGTTTTTTCGGAGCACCCCTCGGCCGAGGGGTTGGTTACCAACAGCGTTTTCCGGCGTGCCGGGAACGCCAGGGATGTGGACAAACCTCCCGACAAGGAATCCAAGAAATTGGATTATGCCGGGCGGAAAGTTTATGCTGCGTCCTCTCTCGGCCTTCGTCAGGCCAGTTCGGCCGTCCTCATGGCACATTTTTCTCACGCCCTGTTGGGCTCCCTGGATGAGGTTGTCCCTCATCTTCCCGCAGATCTGCAGACTACGGTCAGGCAGGTGCAGGACCAGGGCAGGGCGGTGGCCAAACAGCAGCTCCAGACTGCGTTAGACATCGGGGACTTATATGCCAGGTCTGTGGCGGCTGCAGTGGCCATGCGTCATCGGGCTTGGCTGAGGATATCCACTTTTACCTCGGATACCCAGCACAAGTTGGCGGATGTTCCCTTTTTGGGGATTGACCTCTTCGGTCCTGGGGTGGAAGGTCACCTGCAGAGGATCGAGAAGTCCAATGCTACCTTGGACTCTGTCTCTTCCGCTCAGAAGGACAAAGGCCGCAAGCCACAGCCTAAGCCCTTTCGTCCTTCTGCGCCCGCGCGCGCCCGGCCCAGCAACGTCAGGGCCAGCAGGCTCGACCTTGGTATCCCACAAGCCGTCGGCTTCCTCCAACAGGAAGCAGGGAGGTAGCCGGGAGGTCCCTCGGCCGGTCCCTCCTCCAAGCTTGCCCAGTGACGGGCTGAGGGGTGTCGCCCATCCCTGTCACCTCACCCCTAGTTCCTCTGTGGGGCGGCTCAGACACTTCCTTCCGCCTGGTCGCTGTTACTGCGGGACAGGTGGGTACTGGAGGTGGTGGGAAAAGGCCTACCTCTGGAATTCGAGCAGGCCCCGCCCTTCAGAGCCGTCGCACCTCGGGGGGCCTCGGGGTCCGCAGCCTCACTGGCGGCTCGCCGAGCCGACATCGCTCTCCTCCTCCTCCAAAAGGAGGTGATCACGGTGGTGGAGGACCCCCCTTCAGACCCGGGGTTCATGTCCAGGTATTTCCTGGTTCCGAAACGGACGGGGGGCTGGCGCCCCATTCTCGACCTACACGACCTGAACAAGTTCCTAAGGTCTCGAACCTTCAGGATGGTCACTCTGGTGCAGATAATACCATCTCTGGAACACGGCATGTGGTTCTGCTCTCTGGACCTACAGGACGCATTCTTTCACGGCCCTATCCGTCCGTCACATCGGAGATTCCTCTGCTTTCGAGCGGAGGGATCCCTCTTCGAGTTCCGAGCCATGCCCTTCGGCTTATCTCCAGCTCCCAGGGTCTTCACCAAATGCATGGCAGTGGTGACAGCATTCCTCCGGCGCCTAGGGGTCCGGGAGTACCCTTACCTGGACGCTTGGCTGATAGCAGCCTCCTCCAGACGGGAGGTGGAGCGGTCCAGAGATCTGGCCCTCCAGGTTTGCTCTCAAGTTGGCCTTCTCATCAACGAGGCCAAGTCGGAACTCAAGCCGAAGCAGGTGATCTTGTTCATCGGGGCAGAGCTCGACTCTCTTTGAGCCAGAGCATGGCTCGCGGCGGACAGGGCCGAGGTTCTTACCTCCTTTGCCCAATCATTTCTGGTTGGGCAATCGCGCCCTGCCCGGGACTTCCTGCGCCTTCTGGGTCTCATGGCAGCCTGTACCAGCGTGGTCCGTTGGGTGCACTGGCACATGCGCCCCCTTCAGTGGGGACTGGCCAGCCAGTGGTCACAATGCTGCGATCCTTTGGACCAGCTAGTGATAGTGACCCAGGAGATGTGGAACGCTCTCCAGTGGTGGACCGTTCCATTCCATCTGCAGGAGGGCATCCCGTTTGTCCGCCCCGAGCCGGCGGTCTCTCTATCGACCGATGCCTCTCTGATGGGTTGGGGTGCCTATCTGGGGAACACCGAGTGCCGGCCTCTGGTCCCGGGAGTCGATGTCACATCAACCTGCTGGAGCTCCGAGCGGTCCACCTAGCTCTCACCGCCTTTGCTCCGTTTCTCCGGGGTGAAGTGGTCCGAGTCCAGACGGACAATACCACGACCATGTACTACCTGAACCGCCAGGGCGGGACGCGCTTCATGCTTCTATGCAAGGAAGCTCTCCGCATTTGGTCACTCGTGCGCAGCCTGGAGGCGGATCTCCTAGCCATTCATGTGGCAGGAACCTCCAACACCCTGGCCGATGCCCTGAGCCGGATAGGGGCTGCATCTCACGAGTGGTCTCTCCTGCCGGAGGTAGTACAAGATCTGTTCTCCCACTGGGGCACACCTCAGGTGGACCTGTTTGCCTCCAGGGAGAACGCGAAGCTGAGGCTGTTTCATGCCCGCCCCCCTCAGCAGGGCTCGCTGCAGGGGGATGCCTTCTCGAGGCTGTGGACCCTGGGCCTCTTCTACGCCTTTCCCCCATTTCCCTTGATTCACAAGGTGCTTCTCAAAGCAAGGAGGGACAAGGCGCAGGTGATCCTGATAGCTCCAGACTGGCCCCGCCAGTTCTGGTACCCAGATCTCCTCAGCCTCAGCTCCAGGCTCCCGAGGCAGCTTCCAGCTCGCCCGGACCTGCTCTCAGTCAATCAGGGGAAGGTGTTCCATCCGGACCTTCAATCCCTGCACCTGATGGCCTGTTCCTGAGCGGCTAGAGTTCCAGGCCTTGGGTCTTTCCGACGAGGTCCTCAATGTTGTTGAGGCGTCCCGTAAGGAGTCGACCAGAAAATGCTACGCCTTCAAATGGAAGATTCTCCATTTGGTGTCAGACAAGCTGGACCCTTCCTCCTGTTCTGTGGCAAGCATTTTGGACTATTTATGGTCCCTTTCAGTCAAGGGCTTAGGTCGGCGACCCTAGAGGTGCACCTGGCAGCCATCTCTGCTTACGGGCACAGGCCGGGGAGCAGTCAGTGTGAGAGGAAAAGGTGGTCAGGCGCTTTTCAAGGCCTTGATCACATTTCCCTCCGGTGCAGAACCTCCACCTCCGTCACGATTTACTGCTGGTACTGGCAAAGCTCATGGGCAAGCCATTCGAACCAATGCACAGGTGTGATCTCTCTCACCTGTCGTGGAAGACCGCCTTCTTGGTGGCTATCACGTCAGCCAGAAGGATGGGAGAGCTCCAGGCGCTTGGCATCGAGTCTCCTTAAATGGTCTTCCACAGGGACAAGGTTGTCCTGCGCCCCAACCCGAAATTCCTTCCGAAGGTGATGTCGGAGTTTCACCTTAACCAGATGCTGACTCTGCCGGTGTTCTACCCCAATCACACCTCGGAGGCCGAATATAGGCTCCATACTCTGGACCCTAGAAGGGCGCTCGCTTATTATAAGAAGCGCACGTGAAATTCAGGAGAGAGGTTCGCCAGCTGTTTGTCACCCACGCTGAAGCCGCACCTGGCAGACCTGCAGCCAAGCGAACGATAGGCAGGTGGGTCACCTCCTGCATAGGCAGCTGCTATAAGTTGGCAGTCATGGAGCCTCCCAGAGGATAAGGCTCATTCTACCGTCATACTGCTGCATCGGTGGCTGCTTCCAGGGCGTCCCTATCCAGGAAATCTGCAGGGCTGCTACCTGGAAGTCAGCACACCTTTATTACCCATTACCACATCGACCTTGAGTCACGCCGGGATGCTGGTTTTGGGGCCTCGGTTCTCCAGTCTTTATTCCCAAGTAAGTGTCGGGTGCGCCTTTGCCCCCTCCTCCCGGAGAACTGCTAGGAGTCTGCCAATAGTGTGGATGAACAACATATCCATGTCCCTAGAAATACAGGTTACTCACCTGTAACAGGAGTTCTAGGAATGGTATATGTTGTTCATCCACACGACCCACCCGACCTCCCCGGCTTCGACGCACAACCTGAGCTTCCAGCGGGCCAGATCTGGCGTCATGGGGCGGAGCCGAGAGTTTTACCACCTGGGTGGGTGGGAGGAGCCAGCTTGAAGACCTTCCGGCAAGATTTAAAGCGGCAAGGAACCTGCCAATAAGTGTGGATGAACAACATATACCATTCCTAGAACTCCTGTTACAGGTGAGTAACCTGTATATGTTGTTCATCCACATGACCCACCCGACCTCCCTGGCTTCGACGCACAACCTGAGCTTCCAGCGGGCCAGATCTGGCGTCATGGGGCGGAGCCGAGAGTTTTACCACCCGGGTGGGTGGGAGGAGCCAGCTTGAAGACCTTCTGGCAAGATTTAAAGCGGCAAGGAACCTGCCAATAAGTGTGGATGAACAACATACACCATTACTAGAACTCCTGTTACAGGTGAGTAACCTGTATTTCCTCTTTACATCTTTGAGATGTTCCCCATAAGATCGGTAAAAGAGAATTTGAGGACAGCTCTTGGTTTACAGTATTCTATTACTAAATGTAATCTTAATACAGTCAAACCTCGATTATCTGAACTGCTGGGGGGACATGCGATCTGTTCGGATGATCGAGTGGTTTGGTAAATCGAGTGTCCATTGAAAATACTGTAGTGAAATCAAGTAAAAGGAAGCCCAGATGTTATTTTCCGCAAGTTGTTCAAACACTATAGACACAGAACGTTGGTATGTGGTACAAAAACATTTTAGTCTGTCAAACAATAAAACTTCATAATTTTATTTGCTTAAATTTAAAATGGAGCCATCCCTCACTTGCAGTGAAGCTATCATCTGCACCGTTAATGTTCTGGTGAAATTGTAAGGCTTTTTGTTTTACTAAGGGTCCAGAAATAGATGTTCCACGTACCTGGTTCTGTACGAACCATATGTAGAGGGCACGATCTAGCTGTTCGTCGTTGCATTTTTTTCATTGTCTTTCCAAGCTCAGTACCACGCTTGCTCTCCATAGCAACAGCGTATTCTCTGAGCTTCTCTTTGGCCTTCTGAATATCGGACGCAGTAGACTTGCCAGTGCCAAACTGTTTGGCAACATCAGCCGCTTTCTGCCCCTGTTCAAGGCAGTCTAAAATTCTTATTTTCTGCTGGATATCAAGCACGCAGTGCTTCCTCTTTCTCTCAGCCATGTTCTCAGTTTCTGAGCATCTAGCTGCACTGTCATTGATTACTGCAGTAAATACTGTATGCAGTTGACCTAGTTGACTGTAATTAAATGTAATTGACTGTATGTGATGAGGATTAAGTCATGTGGATGTTCACTCAATGTAGCAGACTATGTTATGACAGCACTAACGTGAAAATGTGGGAGACATGATCGCGGTTCGGTTAATCTGGAGGTCAGATAATCGAGGTTTGACTGTATAGGTAAGTTATCCGTGTCTCATAGGGGAGTTGCTTTGTGGAATAGAATTCCAGTAAGGCTACGTGAATCAAATCAAATTATGCCTTTCACATTTGAATGACTAGTGCTTACGCTGGCCTAATGGCCTTTCTCATTGTACAGAATGTGATGTCTGTTGAATATTATTTATTGTGTATTTTTGATTTTTGTATTTGTAGTTTGCCTTTTTTGTTTGTTTTATCGCTATGTGCAGTCTCTTTTTATACTGTAACTGATGTTCTAGGGACATGGATATGTTGTTCATCCTCACTGTCTGGCAGGTTCCTTGCCGCTTTAAATCTTGCCGGAAGGTCTTCAAGCTGGCTCCTCCCACCTACCCGGGTGGTAAAACTCTCGGATCCGCCCCATGATGCCAGATCTTCCTTACCGCTTGGAAGCTCAGGTTCCCTCCTTAACGCTCTGCGTGATAGACTGGATCCTAACTATTTGGTTCGTCTGAAACTCGTTTTAAAATTTTCAAGACTTTGGTCTTCCTTTTCCCTCGCGGCTGTGATGGACAAATCGACTCCTGATTTTCGGGGTTGCCCTTGTGGGCAGAAGATGTCCAGGATGGATCCGCTCTCCATGTGCGTCTACTGCCTCGGCCTAGAACACGACCTGCAGGCATGCGAGTCATGCTGTTCGTTCTCGGCCAACGACTTGGAGGACCGTGCTGCCCAGTTGAAGCTTGGGCGCCCCAAGAAGCGCTATCCGCCGGTAAAGTCGAAAGAGGCCCATTGGGCAGTTACCGAGCGGCTGGCTCGGCTGAGCAGCTCGAGCAGATGATCGCCCTCGAGGAGGAGGCAGCCCAGGCCGCATCTTCCTCCTCCTCAGTCGCGCATTTATCCCGCCTCTTTGGGTGCACCTCAGATTCTGCTTCGCTCATGAGCTTTGCCAATCCTTTCCACAAAGGGGAGAGGGCCATCGACATTCCTCTCGGGTCCAAAAAGAAGGATTCCAAGGGTAAGTCCCATCGCCGGGCGCTCGCGGGAGCAGCAGGAGGTCCCTTCCTGGACAGCCGACCGTCGACTTCGGTCAAGGTTGCGGCTAAGGCCGCTGGCTTCTCGGCGTCCCCGTCGGGTCAGCCGGCCGAGACACTAGTCGACGCGTCGAGACTTTTCTCGACCCGTGTGACGGATTGTCGACTGGTGAAGTCGACAACCCTTCTTCGCCGGTTCCCCCGGTGGAGACCGAGGATCTGCCTGCGCCCTCAGTGCAGCAGTCCCCGATTAAGGTGTCCGAGCCGAGGGAAGAGTGGGTGTCCCCCGCTTCTTCCCAGGCCCGTCCTCGGACACGCCGAGGATCTCGGTCTCGCTCTCGGACCTCTTCTCGGTCTAGCCAATCCCGCCGACATCAGCAGTCTCGGTCTCGACACAGAGGTAAGCGGCGACGCCGCTCGTCCTCGTCTTCCTGCTCGGAAGAGGAGAGGCTTTGGTGCAAATTGCATCGACGCTACGAGGAACTGATGTAGCAGCAGTTACTTTTGTCCGGGAGCAAGTCGACACCGATGCCTTCCCCGGCCATCAAGTGGCTGTCACCCGAACTGCCGAAACAACCTCTCACTGCAGTCAAGATGCCCAAGCCTGGGCCAGTTGTTCGGCTGAAACCTGCTGCCCCACTGATTGTGGTGGAACCTCCGCCTCCACAACCGAAATCGGGGGTGCCGACCAAGGACTCTCGGTCGGGTCAAGGCCTGCCCCACAGGTTGTCAGTCACCCTCACTCCCGACCGTCCTCGGCAGGTGGAGGGTGGCTCAGGCCTAGCAGCTCTTCAGCGGACTCCTCGGGTCCAATGGCGACTCCTCCCTGTTCTCCAGGCCGGTTGACCTGGAGTCCTCTGGGGCCAGTCACTGACCTAAAAGCCCATCGTCCTTTATTTGCTGGTCGGCCGCTCATCTCGGAGTCCACCGGATGCAGGTCGAGCTCAGATCCAATGGGCCAAGTATCCCCTGACGGAGATACTGGACTGAGGGGATTCTCCCACGGAGGCCTTTCCGGTGGCTGAGGCCATTGTTGGCCCAGTCTTGGAGCTTTGGCAGCGGCCTGCTTCCTGTCCTGCGCCCTCGGCCAGGATGGGCAGAAAGTATGCGGTCCCTACCGGCTCTTTGCCCGGGTTTTCGGAACACTTCTCTACCGAGGGGTTGGGTCACCGACAGCGTTTTCCGACGTTCTGGGAACGCTAGGGATGTGGACAAGCCCCCCGACAAGGAGTCCAAAAAACTGGACTGTGCCGGGCGCAAGGTGTATGCTGCATCCTCCCTTGGCCTCCGCCAGGCCAGCTTGGCCGTGCTGATGGCACACTTCTCCCACGCCCTCGTGGGCTCCCTGGATGAGGTGATCCCTCATCTCCCGGCTGACCTGCAGACCACGGTCTGGCAGGTTCAGGACCAGGGTAGGGCGGTGGCGAAGCAGCAGCTCCAAACAGCTCAGGACATAGGGGACTCCTGTGCCAGATCGGTTGCAGCCGTGGTGGCCATGTGCCGCAGAGCATGGCTGAGGATATCCACCTTCACGGCGGATACCCAGCACAAGTTGACGGACGTCCCCTTCTTGGGGACCGACCTCTTCGGCCCTGGAGTGGAAGGTCACCTCCAGCGGATCGAAAAGTCCAATGCCACTCTGGACTCGGTCACCTCCGCCCAGAAGGACAAAGGCCGCTGACAGCAGCAACACAAGCCTTTCGTCCTTCTGTGCCTGCGGCATGTCCGGCCCAACAGCACCAGCATCAGGGCCAGCAGGCTCGTGCTTGGCATCCCAAACCCAAGCCAGCGGCTTCCTCCAACAGGAAGCAGGGAGGTAAAGGCCCAGGAGGTTCATTGGCTGGTCCCTCCTCCAAGCCTGCCCAGTGACAGGTTAAGGGGTGTCGCCCCCAGCCTTGTCACTCCCCCCTGGGTTCCCCCCATGGGGGGACGGCTCCGCCACTTCCTTTCCGCCTGGTCCGCTATCACCACGGACCGCTGGGTGTTGGAGGTGGTAGGAAAGGGCCTGTCTCTGGAGTTCGAGCAGGCTCCACTCTTTCGAGCTGTCACCCCTCGGGGGGGCCACGGGGTCCGCAGCCTCGCTGTTGGCCCGCCGAGCCGATATTGCCCTGCTCCTCAAAAAAGAGGTGATCAGTAGGTAGCAGATCCTTCTCCAGACCCAGAGTTTGTGTCCAGCTATTTCCTGGTCCCAAAACGGACGGGGGGCTGGCGCCCCATTCTCGACCTGCACGACCTGAACAGGTTCCTAAGGTCTTGGACCTTCAGGATGGTCACTCTGGCTCAGATAATCCCATCCTTGGAACGAGGCATGTGGTTCTGTTCCTTGGACCTCCAGGACGCGTTCTTTCACGTTCTTTCACGTCCCAATCTGTCCATCTCATCAGAGATTCCTCCGCTTCAGAGCGGAGGGATCCCTTTGCGAGTTCTGGGCCATGCCCTTCGGCCTCTCCCTAGCTCCCAGGGTCTTCACCAAATGCATGGCAGTGGTGACAGCATTCCTGCGGCGCCAAAGGGTCCGGGTGTACCCCTACCTGGACGACTGGCTGATTGCAGCCCCTTCCAGAGCAGAGGTGGAGCAGTCCGGAGACGTGGCCCTCCAGGTTTGCTCTCAGATTGGCCTCCTCATCAACGAGGCCAAGTCGGAACTTGTGCCAAAGCAGGTGATACATTTCATTGGGGCAGAGCTCGACTCTCTTCAAGCCAGAGCACGGCTTCTGTCGGACAGGGCCGAGGTTCTTTCCTCCTTTGCCCAGTCATTTCAGGTTGGGCAATCGCGCCCTGCCCGGGACTTCCTGCACCTCCTGGGCCTCATGGTGGCCTACACCAGATTGGGCCCGCTGGTACATGCGTCCCATTCAATGGGGACTGGCCAGCCAGTGGTCACAGCACTTCGATCCGTTGGATCAGCTAGTGACAGTGACCCAGGGGATGAGGAACGCTCTCCAGTGGTGGACCGTTCCGGCACATCTGCAGGAGGACATCCCATTTGTCCACCCCGAGCCGACGGTCTCTCTATCGACCGATGCCTCTCTGATGGGTTGGGGTGCCCATCTGGGGGAGCACAGAGCGCATGGCCTCTGGTCCCCTCGGGAGTCCCGATGCCACCTCAACCTGCTGGAGCTTCGAGCGGTTCATCTAGCCCTCAGCGCCTTCGCTCCGTTTCTGTGGAGTAAAGTGGTTCAGGTCCAAACGGACAATACCACGACCATGTACTACCTAAACCGCCAGGGCGGGACGCCCTCCATGCCCCTGTGCAGGGAAGCTCTCCGCATTTGGTCTCTCGTGCGCAGCCTGGAGGCGGATCTCCTTGCCATTCATGTGGCAGGAGCCTCCAACACCCTGGCCGATGCCCTGCCGGATAGGGCATGGCCTCACGAGTGGTCTCTCCTGCCGGAGGTAGTACAAGATCTCTTCTCCCACTGGGGCATGCATCAGGCGGACCTGTTTGCCTCCAGGGAGAATGCGAAGCTGAGACTCTTTCATGCCCGCCCCCCTCAGCAGGGCTCGCTGCAGGGGGATGCCTTCTCGAGGCCGTGGACCCCGGGCCTCTTCTACGCCTTTCCCCCATTTCTCTTTATCCACAAGCTGCTTCTCAAGGTGAGGAGGGACAAGGCGCAGGTGATTCTGGTAGCCCCAGACTGGCCCCATCAGTTCTGGTATCCAGATTTCCTCAGTCTCAGCTCCAGGCTCCCAAGGCGGCTTCCAGCCCACCCGGACCTGATCCCAGTCAATCAGGGGAAGGTATTCCATCCGGACCTTCAATCCCTGCACCTGACGGCCTGGTTCCTGAGCGGCTAGAGTTCCAGGCCTTGGGTCTTTCCGATGAGGTCCTCAACATTGTTGAGGCGCCCTAGGAGTCAACCAGAAAATGCTACGCCTTCAAATGGAAGAGATTCTCCATTTGGTGTCAGGGCAAGGGCCTGGATCCTTCCTCCTGTTCCTTGGCAAGCATACTGGACTACCTATGGTCCCTTTCTCAGCTAGGGCTTCGGTCGACGACCCTTAAGGTGCACCTGGCAGCCATCTCTGCTTACCGGGCGCAGGCCGGGAAGCAGTTGGTGGCGCAGGAGAAGGTGGTCGGGCGCTTTTTCAAAGGCCTTGATCACATATCCCCTCCGGTGCGAGAACCTCCACCTCCGTGAGTTCTACTGTTGGTATTGGCTAAGCTCATGGGCAAGCCATTTGAACCGATGCACAGGTGTGACATCTCTCACCTGTCGTGGAAGACCGCTTTCTTGGTGGCTATCACGTCAGCCAGAAGGATGGGAGAGCTCCAGGCGCTTTCCATAGAGTCTCCTTATCTGGTCTTCCACAGGGACAAGGTTGTCCTGCGCCCCCACCCGAAATTCCTTCTGAAAGTGGTATTGGAGTTTCACCTTAACCAGGTGTTGACTCTGCTGGTGTTCTACCCCAATCACACCTTGGAGGCCGAATATAGGCTCCATATTTTGGACCCTAGAAGAGTGCTCGCTTATTACAAGGAGCGGATGGTTGAAGTTTGGGGAGAGGTTCGCCAGCTGTTTGTCACCTACGCTGAAGCCGCACCTGGCAGACCTGCAGCCAAGCAGACGATAAGCAGGTGGGTCACCTCCTGCATAGATCTCTGCTATAGGTTGGCGGGCATGGAGCCTCCCAGAGGGATAAGAGCTCATTCTACCCGCCATACCGCTGCTTCGATGGCTGCTTTAAGGGACGTCCCTATCAAGGAAATCTGCAGGGCTGCTACCTGGAAGTCAGCACACACCTTCACCACCCACTACCACATCGACCATGAGTCACGCCGGGATGCTGGTTTTGGGGCCTCAGTTCTCCAGTCTCTATTCCCTAAGTAGGGGGTGTGTGCCTTGCCTCCCTCCTCCCAGAGAACTGCTAGGAGTCTGCCAGACAGTGTGGATGAACAACATATCCATGTCCCTAGAAGTGTAGGTTACTCACCTGTAACAGGAGTTCTAGGAATGGTACATGTTGTTCATCCACACGACCCACCCGACCTCACCGGCTTCAACACACAACCTGGCTTCCAGCGGGCTAGATCTGGCATCATGGGGTGGAGCTGAGAGTTTTACCACCTGGGTGGTGGGAGGCCAGCTTGAAAACCTTCCGCAAGATTTAAAGCGGCAAGGAACCTGCCAGACAGTGTGGATGAACAGCATATACCATTTCTAGAACTCCTGTTACAGGTGAGTAACCTATATTTTGCTGCTATGAACCCATGGGACTTGATTGAAAATGTGCTATGCTCAGTTGAATATTTTTTCCCTTATTCTGCTGAATAAAAAAAGATTTACTACTACTACATATGGTGTTACAGAACTGTGGAATACTTTCTTCTTGTGTGTTTTGTTTCTTTCCTTTTTCTTTGTTCAAGTAGAGAATACAGTCACTTGTCTAGTACCCCATTTTGTGCTAATACTACCATAACTATACCTAAGGTTGTGAGTTGTACCACCAATGCCATGTGATTAACAGAAGAATTATACTTTGCTGGTTGATAACGTAAGCAATAACACACAACAAAGTGTGTGGTAATGCTAAATTACCAGACGTCCCAGGTGGGTTATGAAGCAAGAGGCCCAGCTGAGTGCCTTCAACCACATGGGAAATGCTGCAATTTATGGCATTATCATACACCCTGGCGTGTGTTATTGAGCTCATAAAATGGTTTCAGAAGAGGCAGATGGGGGCCATCTGAGGCGTGGGAGGAAAAGGAAAAGCCAAAAGAAAGTCACATTTAAACATTGTGAAGTCAGTGCACAGTTGTGACCAGTTTTGACCAATCAGATTGGTTCTTTGATCCAGGACATTTCATAGTGTGTTACATTTACACGATAGGTTTAGATAGGTATGTAAAAGTGAAAACTCAATGAAATATTGTCACAAAAAGAGATGGATGAACTAATACAGGACACAAGTTAAATGTGGTAGAACAGTTAAAATGAAAATTGTATTCTTCCCTCGTATAGTATGGTATTTCATTTGGCTAATTTATTATTGTATGTTTTTTTTTTTTTCAGCAAGACTCCATGAACAGATATGGTGCACTTAGTTCACAGCACAAGATACTAAAGGTAAAAAAAAAGTGTGATCTCAAAGAAATTTAGATGCATCTGTTGCAGTACATGTGCAGTCTGATACCTCGTGTTGTCATATGTACTCTTTTTGTGCAGATTTTTAAGATATATTGTTACATTTAGTGTGTGCGTGTGTGATTTCTTGTACAGTTTACTCCCTCCAACGAATTTGCATTCCCGTGATGCTTTGCACTGGGTTCTTTTGCTTTAGAACACATGCATGTAGATTTGGGAGAGTTGCATCAACCAAGCACATTGGAAGTTATCTGTCATCTTGTACTGTTTATGCATTCTTTGTACTGCCTTTACTGCAGACTGCCTTTGCTTCTAATGCATGCAGGGCTAGAAATTAATTGTATTCTGCTCTATTTTTTTGTACCCGTTTTCAAAGTGGAATACCATTTTCATCACGCTGGTATCCCAAATGGAATACCACTTCTCCATAGAGCCACTCTGCAGTTTCATCTATAGTACAGTTCTTTTTGGATAGGCAGAATAACTGATATTGAGACAGCATTCCAAAATTGGGGCTTTGGTATTCTGCCTCCCCATCAGATTAATTTGTTCATTTCTACCCTTATTCATAATGTGCCGACTGCAATGGGTCTCTTATTACTGACTGACCCTGATTATGCACAGAAAGCCATTGTGTAGATGTAAACATCGTTCTGACAGGAAATGCTTGAGGGAAGGCAAGGCAGGTTTTACTTACACCTTTTTAACAGCGAAACAGTCTGTCTTCATTGAGGATATCGCCTCCATTGGGCCACACCTTTGGAGCTGTAAGCTGTCGGTATCAGGACCACTTGGAAACTTTTGCTAGCTAGGGGCCACCTACCATGACATGCAAAATTGGAGCCTATAAAACATGGGTGGCCCCCTTGCTTCTCAGTTCCTTCTTCTGCCATCGAACGCTCCTCGGACCTGCTGAGAAGCAACATGATTGTTTCTTTGGTATTTATTATTTCCTAAGTTAACTTTACTTATTGACGTTGTCCCTGTATGCCACCATCGAAGGAACCTTTATTTAGGTTTGTTACCTGTGGTTATAAGATCTACAAGGACAATGCTCACACTTTGTGTGGTTGCTGTTTGGGCCTGTCCCACAACGTGAGGTCCTGTAAGGTCTGACAAGGATTTAACCAGGCCACATGGAGATGCCATAAGAAGGCTGTAGAAACCTTCGTCGCCATCAAGGCCATGGAAACCCAAGCAGAATCCACAGGCTTTAAGCCGGGCTTCTCCCTCATGCTGGACCACCGCAGGGAAGGATACACTGAGGCGGATGTCGACCTTATTGCTGCCAAGGTTGGAAATCCAAAGAGAAGGAAATATTTTTGTCAAAAACCCTCCTCTTCCAGCCACCATAAGCACAGAGACAAACATGCTTCACTGGTGAGGTTGAGGACTCTATTGAAGGAGGGCAATTCTTCATCATCCACTCATGTGGTGTCATCTACAACACCCTGACCGTCGCTGAGACAATAAGGTTGGGGCCTGGCTCTGGTGCTGCCATACCTACTATGGATGGTATGCCGCCTCCATCATTGAGCACTGTCCCGGTGATGATGACAGTCAAAAACCCACAACTGGGCATTGTCAACTCCCAGGGTATGCTGGTGTCTTTTTTAAAAAAATGTTAACTAGCCTGTTTCCATCGTTCACAGTGTCAGTAGTCCCATTGACAGGACCTTCCCCTGTTAATACCGTCATAGTCGACGGGACCAAAAAGCACACCTGTAACTCCTCCAGTACAACCACCACCTCAGTCAATTACTCCTGCCATCATTCAGGATGACGACGAGGTGGAAATACAGTCCTGACCTCCTGGACATGGAGGAGGATTTGAAAGTTAAAGAAGAAGAAGATTCCTATGAAAAGGGGTTTCCTTTTAGCTCTGCCCTTTCCTTTTGCAGTGAGGATTCTTTGTTTTCTTTTTTTTTAATTAATATTTTAGTAATTTCACCCTTTTTCTCCCATACCCGGGACCCTGGCAGACATGTACGTGTACGTGCATGGAGGGGCACGCTGGGTACTGACTCAGACCCTTCCACCTCACCCCTGGCTGTCGCCGCCCCACCCTTGTGCCTACGCTTCCCACTGGACCTCCACCCGGTGAGAGTGGAACTGCAGAGGGTGTGGGCATCCACACCGGGAGAAGAGAGCTGCCTTGTGGCCGCTCAATCCCACTCCACCCCCTGTTCCTGCTCCCCAACAGTCCAAGGTCATTCCCGAACCTGGTTCGCCGGTGCAGCATGAGGTAAGGCATCCAGCACCTCAGCCCTCAGTGCCACCAGGCTGGCTCTTGCAGTGAGGATTCTGTGGTTCGTAACCCCAGGTCTCCCCCTGAAGACCCCTCATTTCATGCTTTATTCAAGCAAATTCAGGATGTCATGGGATTTGTGGGTGAAGAGGAAGACTCCAGTAAAAAGGGATTTAATAGAGTTCTTGGGAGTCACGGTGGCACCTACTATTGTGGCTCCTGTTCACCCTGCTTTGGAGGATGCTAGCTTTGTTGTTTGACACAGGCCCAGTCCCCACAAAGGCTGACAAGCAGTACCTTGTTCCATCTGTCAAGTCCTACAGTGCTGCACAGCCAGAAATGGAGTCTCTAATTATCATGGCTGCTAATAATCACTCTAGAGCCCATAGTGTGATGAGCACTCTCCTCCCTGACAAAGAATCACGGAGATTTGATGTCATGGGCAAGTGAACATATGCCTATGCCACTTTGGGGCTTAGAATAACAAATTACCAGTGTAGCATGATTAAGTATCAAAATAGCCTTTGGAAGTCTGCCATGGCTACTGTTTAGGCTTTACCTGATAGCACTGCAAAAACTGACCTTTCTAAAGTCATATCAGCTGATATATTGATACTGTATTGGCAAGCATCTGTTATGGTCAGTGTATGATTTGTCTAATGCTTCTGTCGGGGCTGCTGCCTCTGGCATCTGCCTGAGGAGATATTCTTGCCTCAGAATATCTGGCTTTGTGGCTGACATACATCATGCTGTACTGAATGCCCCTTTTAGGTGCTCCAAGTTATTTGCATCAGATGTGGATGATACACTAAAAGACCTTCAGTCATCCAAAATGACTCTGAGGTCTGTGAAAGTCTTTGACACCACAGAATACATGAGGATACGGTAGAGGAGCATTTCCGAGAGCTACAGGCTGTGGAGGCCTTGGCTTCTGTCCACAATATTGTGGTCAAAGAGGCGGGTCCCCTACCGGTCCATCCACCACCAGTAGCCATTCTAAGGTGAACAAAGGATCTTAATTCGAGAGGTCTCTTGTAGTAGGTAATTACATATAGGACTAAGCCGCCAGGCGTCAGGACCCCACGGAGAACTTCTAGCTAGCAGTCTGTGGTGGGGGACTGCCCCCACGTCAGGTGACCAGCGTCATGCGATATTGGTATAAAGGGGCGGTCCCCCACATCTGCCTTCCAGTTCTTTCCCACCGTCAGCTTGTGAAAGTTCCTCACAGTAGAACAGCGCTCTTCAGTATATTCGTCGGTCCTAAAGTTTTCAATTTTTTTTTTTTTTTTTGAGTTATCTTTTTACCTTCTCCTATGCTCCGGCTCCCACCTCTCCTTCAGGTCCTTCCTAGTATCTACACTTCCGGCGATCCTCTTCCTGAGCTCTACCTTCTCCACATATCGCGGACAACCCTCCGAGTCGTCCCAGAGTAACCCATCTCTGGGCAGGTCCCCTCCTTCAAGGGGGAAGGCACTGAAGGGCCGGGAAACCCCAGCGCTCTGTTTTTTCCTTACAGGCTCGAGGGTGCCGCTGCGGAGAGGCAGGCTCCCGGAGGTTTCGGAGACGTGCAGAATACGGAGGCCTTCATCTGGTAGGAGCCGAAGTTGTTTTCTGGCTTTCAGATTGTCCCTCCTGCTCTGCTGCATGTAGTACCCTGGTCTCCACCTGGGGTCACTACAAGAGTGAGACTTCCTCCCAACCCACTCCCAGGAGAGAGAGCAGTCCTCCGGATGCTCAATCCTCTGCTCCCAGCCAGCCCCTGATGACCAGAGTCCATTCCTGAACCCGGGTCACCGGCGTGGTTAGAGGTGTGGCGTCCAGCGCCTCAGCCCTCTGTGCCACCGGGCCGGTGTTTTCAACTTTTTCAACCTTTTTTCTCGTTTTTTTTTTTTTTTTTTCCCTTAACACTGCTGTGTATGTGGTCCCAGACGCCCTCCGAATCGCATAAAAACAAGTACGACTCGTGTGGTTCCCAGCTTTCACACAAGGACAGCCACTCCTTGTGCCTCTTCTGTCTAGGCCCAGACCACCCCGTGGAGAAGTGCCAGCACTGTCAGAAGTTCAACTCGGCTACCCGCAAGAGAAGGTAACTGCCCCTGGAAGCCCATCTCCTCAAGAAGAAAATGGCCTCCATGGAAAAAGAGTTAAAGAAACTTAGGCAGGCGTCTACTTTCCCCGAAGGCCACAAAAAGAAGCGTGACAAGGACAAGCACCGGGAGCCGGAGTCATCTGCCACAGCAACCACAACTTCGGCTGGAGGCGCAGCCTTAAAGGTAACATCCCCTCCGGGAGGTTGCTCTCGACAGCCATCTTGGTGGCTACTAAGAAGGCGTCTCCTTCCCGTTGGGCTCGGCGTAAGGGCCCTTGAGATGCTCCAGGGGTAAGGAGGCCTCCGCGCCCGCCAAGGCCGCTCCTACTTCATGGCCTTCCGGTCTGAGCAGGTCCGTTAAGTTGGACGTCGGTCCCACCGACACCCACCCAGACAGGGCTGCTAAGCCACTCACCTCCTCAGGTGATCGCCCAGCTCAACCCCCTTCCGACAAGGCTGCCACTCCTTCATGGCCTTCCTCAGATAGGGAATCCGACAAGTTGGACGCTAGCTCCTCCAACGTCCGCCTAGACACTGCTAAGACTGCCGCCGGCTCCTCCTCCGACCGCCCGGTCAACCAGTCTGCGTCAGAGCCTGTCATCATGTCTGACGTCACAGGCTCTGTGCAAAGGATAACCCCGTTGCCTACTGAGGTCCCCACATCCCCTCGGTTTACACCCGGGGATTTCAACCCTCCTTCTCCGGTTGAGACTGATGACCTTGGAACACTGCCGTCAGGGACCCCACCTCCTACGTCAGACCCTCTGACACGGACCCTCAGACGCCGGTCCTGATTCCACCTTCCAGTGTCCCTTTACCCTACGGAAGAGACATTCCTCCATCAGGACTGTCAGACCCGTTTGACGGTCTCCCTACGCTGGGGCCGACACCTCCTCCGTCCGGCCTACCAGCAGGGCCTTTGCCAGGTCCTTCTGCTCCGTCAGAGCCCCTGGCACCAGGGTGCCTGACACCGCAATACCCAGTGCCGCAGTACCTGGCCCCTCCGTATCCGATGCCGCAGTATCCGACACTGCATTACAAGGCGCCGCAGTACTCGACGCCTCAGTACCTGATGCTGGGCTTTCCACCCTCGGGCTGCGGATACTCCTATTATGGATACCCATTTTACCCGTATCCCCCACCTCCTTCTCCTCCGCCTACTCCGCAGCCAATGGCAGATCTGAAGGAGACCATGCCCTCCTCGTGGGCTGAGTCTAAGGCTCAGCTCACCAAGGAGGTCGAGAGTCATCTTCCGACGTTGGTCCCTACACCGGACACCCTACGTCAGAGACGGGAGACTCCCTCCCCTTACCCGATGTCAGAGGAGAAGCTTCTGGCACCCGAGGTGGGAGGAAACGCACCCCCGGCAGCTCCCCAGAGGGGTTGTTCCTCCCCCTCCCAGGGAGGAGTCTTCTTCTTCCACCTCAGACACATCTGACTCAGACTTGGAGTCCAACCACTCTGATCATGGAGACAAGCCCCATACTCCAGAACGCCCAAGGTTGAGAGACCCTCCGAAGTACCCTCCAGAAGACCATTCTTTTTTGGAGTTCAAAGAAAGATCTAGGAGATGTGTCAGTGGCAATCAGTGGAGCCAGACCCACAACGTAAGAAACTCGCTGCTCATCTGGATCTGCCCAAGACCGCTCCCACACTGATTCTACCCTGGACAGAGCCTCATGCCGATCTTGTTTCCACTATTTGGAAACACCTTTCCACACTAGCCCCCCTTCCGAGGAAGGAGGATAGGCTATACCAGGCTCTGGAGGGTATAGACGTTCTTAGTCTTCACCCCAAGGCGGATTCGGTTGTCATCAGCGCTGCCCACGGCCGCTCCGCCAACCCATTACACCTGAGCTCGTCCCTGCCTGACAAGTAATCCCTGCTTCTGGATCAGTATGGGAAGAAGATTTACTCCTCTTCGACCCTAGGCACCAGGGCCCTCAATTACGTTGGCCATATGCGGGATTTCCAGAAGTCCATCCTTAGCCAGGTGGAATCTAAGTTGGACTCCCTGCCTGATTCACAAACTAAGCAGGAACTGGGAGACCTAGTCCATTCCGCTCGTTCAGCCTGTAGGCACATGCTTTGTGCCACCTATGACGCAATGGACACAGCTGGCAGGAGCTCGGCTTTCGCCATGGGCCTACAGCGTCATGCCTGGCTCCATGTGTCAGGATTGGTCCCTGAAGTGCAGTCCGCTATACAGTATGCTCCCTTCAGGGGTTTGGTGGTGTTCGGGGGTGATGTCAAGGACATCATAACCAAACTGCAAGAGAAGGGCACTGCACTAAAGTCGGTCCAGACTTTGTACAGGCCCCCTCAGGGGCAGCGACGTCCTTTTCATCGCCAAATCCAACAAAAACAGAAGCCTCAAGGAAAGCACGCCAGCAAACGTCGGGCCCCTCCAGCAACCAAGACTCCCCCCAGCAAAAAGTCAGCAGGAGCCTCGGCTGCTGCGCTGCCCCACACCTCCTGACTCCCTGCCTCTCCCTCTGCCTCTGGCCATTCCAGAGGAACCGGTGGGAGGGAGATTATCCTCCCATCTGCTGGGTTGGGAGAGGATAACTTGGGACGCTTGGGTGCTCCAGCTAATGTCGTCCGGACACTCGATAGAGTTTCTGCAGAAACCTCCTCGAAATCCACTCCCTCAGTCATCTTACTCCCTGCAACATCTTCCTCTGGTTCTAGAGGAAATCGTATCCCTTCTGTCGAAGGCAGCGATAGAGCCAGTCCCCACTCATCTTTGGGGAATGGGTTACTATTCCTATTTCTTTCTAGTTCCAAAGAAGACTGGAGACTTGAGGCCAATTCTAGACCTCGGCTCCCTGAACATGTTCATGGAGTACAAATGCTTCAGAATGCCCTCCTTGCAGAACCTTCTACTGTTACTCCAGCTGGGACAGTGGCTATGTGCTCTGGACATGCAGGATGCATACCTGCATATCCCCATATGCCCTTCCCATCGTAGATACCTCCGTTTTTGTTTTCAGGGGGACCACTACCAATTCAAGGCCCTACCATTTGGTCTCTCCTTGGCTCCCCGAGTGTTTACCAAATGCCTGTCGGTGGTAGCGGCCCACCAGCGTACTCAGGGCATTCAGATCTACCCAGGGCATGCAGGTCTTCCCGTACCTGGACCATTGGCTCCTGGTGGCCCCATCCAAGGAGGAACTCCTGCACTCCCTTTCCCTTACCCTGCAGGTTTTTAACAGCCTGGATATCACCATCAACCAGGCCAAGTCCCACTTGGTCCCCTGCCAACGCCTCCAATTTATAGGGGCGATACTGGACACGACCACAGGCAAAGCCTTTTTGCCTCTGGACAAGGTCAAGATCCTTCAGAATCGGGCTCATTTTCTGTCCGGTCACAGACGGGTCGGAGCCATTTCAGTCCTCCGCCTCCTCGGGCTCATGGCGGCTGCCATTCCTACAGTCCTGTTTGCTCGGCTTCATATGAGGATCTCTCAGTGGATACTTCGGTCGCAATGGGACCAAACCATGGATGATCTAGACCAAGAGGTGCTAGTGTCAGATCCCATGAGCAGGGACTTGCACTGCTGGATGGTTCAGGAGAACCTGTGTCTGGGAGTTCCTTTCTGCATTGCTCCTCCTTCCCAGACGTTGACAATGGAAGCACCAAATTTGGTCGACAGTAATCTGTCGACCACCCGCCTCTGAGTACTCGTTATTGTGCCAAGCTTCGGTGTTTTCTGTGGGGTCTGCACCCCCTGCGGTGAGGGGCTTTGCTCCTGCAACCCTGGACTTTAGGATTCTCAACTCCAGGTCGGAGTTCGTCTGGGAAGGGGGCAGGACACTGGGGGAAGTGAAACACTGAAACGGACCATTACAGCGACTGTCGCTGTAATGGTCATTTTCCATGTTTCGCCGTTGGGGTGTCGGACAAAAGGGAGCCACCTGTTGACAATGGATGCATCGGGAGGGCTGGGGTGCCCACATAGGGTCTCACAGGACTCAGGGCAGCTGGTCCAGGTTCGAGCAGAAACTGCACATAAATGTGCTCGAACTGAGGGCAGTCCTTTATGCCCTCCAGGCTTTTCTTCCTGGTCATCTTCTCATACAATCAGACAACATCTGCGTAGTCTGGTACCTCAACAAACAGGGAGGAACACGTTCCTATCCCCTGTGCCGGGAGGTGATGAGAGTCTGGTATTGGACAGCCCAGCACCACCTTCACCTGACTGCAGTTCACGTTCCGGGAGTGGAAAACACACTGGCAGATGAACTCAGTCGGTCCTCAGCCAGGACTCACGAATGGGAGTTAGATCAGCGGGTCGTAAACGACATCTTTCGTCGGTGGGGGACACCTCAGGTAGACCTCTTCACCTCCCCCCAAAATGCAAAACATCCCGCCTTTTGCTCGCTCGCTCCAGGGTGAGACGCTTTCTGGCGGGACGCTCTGTATCTCTGTTGGAGAGACAGATTCATTTATGCCTTCCCTCCCATTCCTTTGATTCCGAGGGTCCTGAACAAACTCCTATCAGAAGGGGCTCAAATGATTCTCATCGCCCCCTTCTGGCCCATGCAAGTTTGGTTCTCTCTTCTGCAACAGTTTTCGGAGGAACTACCTCTTCCTCTGTCGCAGCAATTGTTGACCCAGGATCAGGGGACCCTTGTTCACCCAGGCCTCAAATCCCTTCATCTCCACACGTGGCTCCTGCAGACGTAGCTAAGGCCCACTTCGGAGTCTTTCCTTTAGTAGCGGACATTTTGGTGGAGGTGAGGAAGCCTTCCACCAGGTCCACCTACACTATGAAGTGGAAACGATTTTCCATCTGGGCAGACTCTAAAGACCTAGAGCCTTTCTCGTGCCCAGCCAACAAAGTCCTAGACTACATGCGTCACCTCTTCGACCTGGGTCTCAGCCATTTCTCTTTAAAAGTCCATATGGCAGCTGTTTCAACCTACCATATTCCCTTTGGAGACAGAACTTTTGCTCAGTTGGAAGTCTCTAAGACTTTTCTTAGAGGGGTTCTCCACTTGAGACCCCCCATTCGCATTCCTGCCCCTCCATGGGACTTGAATTTCATCCTGGAGAAGCTCACACTGCCTCCCTTCGAGCCCGCAGCGGAAGCAGACTTAAAGTTCCTCTCTTGGAAGACACTCTTCCTAGTGGCCATCACTTCTGTTCAGCGCATTTCCGAGCTCCAGGCCATGATGTGTAAAATCCCTTATTTGATTTTCCACAAGAAACGTGCGGCTCTTCGCACCAACCCTAGGTTTCTCCCTAAGGTGGTGGCTGAATCTACGCTGAATCAATCTGTTGAGCTTCCGGCTTTCTTTACGCAACACTCCAATCAAGAGGAGTACCTCTTACTTACTTTGGATGTTCACAGAATCCTGAGATACTATACCAATCGGATTAAGGAACTCAGGATGACTAATCAGCTCTTTGTCTCTTTCGCTCACAAAAGAGAAGGCAATGCTGTTTCTAAGCAATACCTTTCAAAATTGTTGGCGAATTGCATCACTTTCTGTTATGACAAGTACAACAAGACCCTTTCGAGTTAAGTCAGAGGTCACTCCACCAGAGGAGTAGATGCGTCTGCTGCTTGTTTCAAGAATGTGTCAGCTGCAGACAACTGTGCAGCCGCAACTTGGACTTCTGTTCATACCTTCACGAAACACTACAGTTTGGACGTTGCCTCTCGCCATAGAGCAGGCTTCGGGTTGGCTGTCCTACAAGGTCTCCTCTCCTCTCATGAGATCTGTTCAGCCCTGAGGTTTTATGTTATGGATGACAATCCTCTTCCCGAGTGTTTTTTCCTTGTTTCAGACTGCTTGGCACTCAGTTCTATATGTGAATACCTACTGCAAGAGCCCTCTTGAAGTAAGATAGTAGTTACATAAAAACTTACCGTAACAGTAGATCTTCGAGAGAGGCTCTTGCAGTAGGTATTAGCTTCCCAACATTCCATCCCCCTAAGTTTCTTTGCTTCATTTCCATGGAGGGAAATATCCTCTTCTCTCTCGTCTTGCCTCTTTTGGCCTTTGGCGGGAAAGAACTGGACGGCGGGCGTGGGGGACCACCCTTTATACCGACGTCATATGACGCTGGGCACCTGACGTGGGGGCAGTCCCCCGCCAGAGACTGCTAGCTAGAAGTTTTCCTTGGGGTCCTGACACCTGGCAGCTTAGTCCTATATGTGAATACCTACTGCAAGAGCCTTTCTCGAAGATCTACTCTTACGGTAAGTTCTTGCGTAACTGTACTTTCTGCTTCCAGTGGCCCTGCCGCTCCCAGCACCTTCTGACTCCTCATTTTCTCCCCCTCCACTGTTGCCTCTGGGGGTACAAGTGGGAGGTAGTATCTCCCTTCAGATGCCAAAGTGGAGGGAGAGCACCACAGATGAGTGGGTCCTGGAAATAGTAGAGAAACGACATGCACTAGATTCCTCCACAACTTCGTCAGATAAGAATTTCCCCCTTAATGCTTTTAGAATGGCTATGCAACACGAACTGTGTTTTAGATGCGAATGTAATAAGTGAGCTGCATTTTTAGGAACATATGAGCACTGTAGTAGCCTGCTTATTTTACCCATTCTATGGTTATTTTGTTTATTCTTAACTGATGTGCCACATATTTGTATTTTGTTATGTGTAACTTGGAAACTGAATGTAACATCTGAACAGGAACACTTTGTAAACAGGGTATTTAAAGCCCCAATGGTATGTAAACTCTTAGCTCCCGTATAAATAAAGTGTTTACTACTACTATCCAAACCTCCAGTGCACCCCCACCCCCACCCACCTCCTTTCATTATCCTCTGGGTCACTTGAACCTGCTGATAGAAACAGTTCAGTTCCCACTTATAAAGAAGGCAATCAAACCTGTCCCTCCCAAGGAATGGAACAAGGGATTTTATTCCAGATACCTTCTGATCCCCATGTCCACAGGAGATCTGCGTCTGGTATTGGACCTCAGAGACTTAAACAAATTCATCAAATATAAAAAGTTTCAAAAGGTGTCTCTTCAGACTCTCATCCCCTGCTGCAAAAATGGGATTGGCTGTAGGCTCGGGACATAAAGGATGCTTGCCTTAACATTGAAATTTGAACATGCCACAGGCAGTACCTCTGCTTATGCTGGAGGACAGTTATCAGTTCCATGTCTTAATCTTCGCTTATCCTCTCCACCATGGGTACTTACCAAATGCTTTGCAGTTGTGGCAGAAGCTCTCTGGAGGGAAGGGCTTGGCGGTTGGCTCCTGCGGGGACTGTCCAGGTAAATGGTTTAGTACACAGTATCCAGAAAACAACTGTACGAGGACCTGGGTGTCCCAGTCAGTGTACTAAAAGCCATCCTCATTCCCTGCCACCATCTCCAGTATATTAGTGCAGTGCTGGACACAGACAGCAGTGGGCAGTGCATTTCTGCTCACAGCCAGGGACATGGTTCTGGTTGCCCAGGCCTGTCTAGTACACAGGAGCCTTTATGTGTCCACCCTGACAGTGTTCCACCTCCTGGGACTTATAGCAGCTGCCATTGTGACAGTCACATTGGCCTACCTCCATATGCAAATCCTGCAATGAATACTTCGGGTTTACTAGGATTAATTGATGGAAGAGCTGGATCAGTTGATCCTCATCACGTATCCTGTTCACAAGTCACTATCGTGGTGGATGGAACCCCTGCTCTTGTTGCAGGGTTTATAATGGATGGCTGCAGACAAATGATGCAGCAGCGGCAGCCAGGCTGGGCTAGCCATCTGTCTCTGGTTGTACTCTCTGTTTTTGGTAGCATTGTCTGCCGATTTTGTTCGCTACCTATGTTTACATGTTTTTATTTTTCATTCATGTTCTGTGATTTTAATCGTGCTGTTAATGCCTTGTGTGACCTACGAATTACAACGTAGCTCCGCTGTCCAGTTTTTGAAATCTTCGGAGTGTTTTGCAGGCCTCACGGGTTCGAACTGAGTTGGGTGAAGTAGCGGTGGACGTTTTCGGTCACTGCTTTAGGGAAAATACTGTGAGTACTGTTTGCGAGCCGTTCGTGTCTCTGCCCGATATGTTTCTGGGCCTGGATTATATTCTAGACTCCCCCGGTCTGCCCGTCCCCAGCAGTAACCCTATACTTTGTTGGGCTTTGGATGATTTGAATCAGGTGACTGCTATCGAGACTTTCAGCCCCTGGCCTAGTAGTGTTGTCTATCGCACTGGGTCTAATTATCTGACTGAGGTCCCTGGAATATTTCTCAAAGTGTTTTGTGCCTGTTACTAAGAGGATTAACCAGGATTTATCGGTTCTGAGGATACACTTGGACAGAATGGTTTTGAATTTCCCTGGCTGATTTTTGCACTTCGTTTGTTGTGGATTTCCTATTTGGGCTTGATCGACCTCGACCAGTCTGTTGTTGGAATCGTGGGCTCCTTGAGGGATCTCGGGGGTTTCTGGCACACACAGTGTTGGGGAGTGGGGCCGGTTGGAGGATCGATTTTTCGTTCCCCTTCCCTAGATTTTTGGGGTGGTCAGCCGGAGGGCTGGCGTGTCCCATAGTTGTAGTGATGTGCCACTGACTCTTTGAATTATTTTCCCTCGTAAACAGCTGAAGGAAACTGACGGCCGTTGGTGGATCTTTAGTTTTGGAAATTTGATGCTGAAGATTGGGATTTGCCAAGTTCTTGACCCTTTGGTTATCTGATTTGGTATAATGAACCTTGTGATCGACTTATTGAAAGCTGTGTGTTGGACGTCTACTGCCACCCTGAATTTCTTCGGACAGCAAGTACTTTTAATCTGTGTGCATTGTCAGCCTGAACTTCTCCTGTTGTTATGCCCTTTTTTTATATCTGTGGAAATTATTCGAGCAGTGAGAGTGCTCGGCAAATATCTGTAATTTCACCCTCATAGTGATAATTGTGAGAGATTTATCTGGAAGGTGGTTTTTCAGATTTCCTTATATTTACTTATAGCTTGTTTGGTTTATTATTTTTATATTTGATGTGTATTTATTTGTTAATTAAATATCTGTAAAATCATCCCCCACTGACATTTGTGAGAGATTTCTTTGGAGCGTGATTTCTCAGATTATTTTTCTTTTAGTATGTTATTGATAGTAGCACCAGGAAGTGAGAGGCCCGGGTGCTTTAAAACTGGTTTATTTTATATATTTTGTCCCCCAGGTAGTGAGAGGACCTGCAGGCTGAATATAGGTTGTGTTAGGAGGTTAGGTTTTTATGTTTTAAGTTATTTAATTTAGTTATTTGTTATTTCTTGTAGTAGGTATAGATTACTTAGTTGGGGGGGGCGGGAGGAGAAGTTTAAAATAGGCTGAAATTGTTGGGGTATTACAGTATATTATTGTTTTTTTAGATTGTGTAGTTAGATTTGGATTGTATTGTTAGGTTGTGGGCCTGGGATATGTGTCAGCTTGTTATCCCCCCGTCGTGCGCTATTCAGCCTCCCGCTCTCCAAGCCCTCTGCCCTTTGTGCCCCCCTCCACTAGTTTTTTCCATCTATCAGCGTTGTTGGGCTTTGGGTATTGCCTGTAGGAGGGGTGAGGGTGAGGGGGTAGGGGGCGTGAACAGTGGAGGCTGGAAGAGTGGGATGCTCTCATCAGGGTGGTTAAGCCCAGAAGACGCCCTGGGGTGAAGTGGAGCTTGGAGCTTGGGTCATCTTGTTTGGTCCCCATACCCAAGGGCACCATCGCTGGTGATGGGCAGGTGGTCGGGGCAGCCCAGGAGTTCTGTCCAACCCGGGCGTTGTTGCGCAGTGCCAGATCTGTCAGGAACAAGACCGCAGTGATTTCTGATCTTGTTGGGTCGACAGATCTGGCTTGTATCACCAAAACCTGGCCGGATGATAATGTGGGCCCAATACTTGAGGCCGCAATTCCAGCGGGGTATATGGTGATACACCGCCCGAGGTTGGACTGCGGGGGGTTGCGGTCTGTTTCAAGACCAATTGGAACTCATTAGTGTTCCAGTTGAGGAGACCAGTTCATTTGAATGTGCTGTAGTAGCAGGTGCGGCCTGTAGAATTGCTCTCGTCTACCGTCCACCCAGAGATGGGAAGCAATTCCTTAAGGAAGTGGTGGACTTTGTCTTCGATATGGCATTTGAGTCGCCCAGGCTGATGGTCCTGGGTGACTTTAATGCCTGGATTGACGACGAACTCTCGCAATTTGGACAACACTTCCTCCAGTTATTGAATTCACTGGGCCTGACAAAGGTGGTTACCACTGCTACTCATACGTGTGGCCATTCTCTTGACCTGGTCTTCCTCCTGGGGATTGAGGCCTCTGACGTGGGGGTGGAACCAGCTGGTTGGTCTGATCACTATACTGTGAGATTCAATTTGGCACCGCCCCTGAGGGGTCGACCTCTGTGGAGATGGTCAAGTACCCACCTTTATACGAAAATTACTCCTATGGCCTTGCTGTGGTGCTTGACCTATCACAATTTCCTGTGCATTGCAAGGGTCCGGGGGCCTTGGTTTTGGCATATAACAATGCCATTACCTCAGCCTTGGATTCTGTTGCTCCAGTACGTGTGCATCATCTCTCTCCCTTCGACTTCGGGCTCCATGGTTTGATGGAGTCTTGAGGGAGTTGCGGCGACTAGGACGCAGGTTAGAACATTGTTGGCGGAAATCCGGCTTATATGCTGGCCATCTTAGACTATTAGAATATTATCGGTTCTATCAGTCAGAAATCTCTGGTAAGAAGGCAGAGTTCTAGGGACATGGATATGTTGTTCATCCACACTGTCTGGCAGGTTCCTTGCCGCTTTAAATCTTGCCGGGAAGGTCTTCAAGCTGGCTCCTCCCACCCACCCGTGTGGTAAAACTCTTGGCTCCGCCCCATGACGCCAGATCTTCCTTACCGCTTGGAAGCTCAGGTTCCCTCCTTAACGCTCTGCGTGTAGACTGGATCCTAATTCTTCGGTTTGCCCGAAACTTATTCTCAAATTTTCAAGACTTTGGTCAAATTACTCCCTCGCGACTGCGATGGACAAATCGACTCCCGGATTTCGGCAGTGCCCATGTGGGCAGAAGATGTCCAGGATGGATCCACACTCCACGTGCATCTACTGCCTCGGCCTAGACCATGACCCGCAGGCCTACGAGTTATGCCGTTCATTTTCGGCCAACGTCCTGGAAGACCCGCGCTGCCCGGTTAGGCTTAGTTCCTGGAGAAGTGCCACCACCGTGAAGTCGTGAATGAGGCCTGTTGCGGTGACCGCAGCGGCTGGCTCGGCTGAGCAACTTGAGCAGATGATCGCCCTCGAGGAGGAGGTGGCACAGGCTGCATCATCCTCTTCCTCGGTCGCGGCATGTATCCCGCCCTCTTTGGGTTCTTCCTACTCAGCTTCTTTTAAGGAGCTTTGCCAATCCCTTTCCACGAAGGGAGAGGGGTCATCGGGACATTCTTCTCGGTCCAAAAAGAAGGACTCGAAAGGTAAGTCCCACCGTCGGCGTTCTTGGGAGCGGGAGAGGTCCCCTTCCCCGGACAGTTGACACTCGACTTCGGTCGAGATTGTGGCTAAGGCCGCTGACTTCACGGTGTCCCCGTCAGGTCAGCCGGCCGAGACACCCGTCGACGCGGTCGAGATTTTTCTCGACACGTTGGATGGGTTGTTGACTGGTGAAGCCAACAACCCTTCTTCACCGGTTCCCCCGGTGGAGACCGAGGACTTGCCTGCGCCTCCTGTGCTGGAATCCCCAGTCAAGGCCTCCAAGCCGAGGGAAGAGCGGGTGTCCCCTGCCCTTTCCCAGACCCGTCCTCGGAAACACCGGGGATCTTGGTCTCGATCTCGGACATCGTCTCGGTCCAGCTGATCCCACTTACATTGACGGTCTTGGTCTCGGCACCGAAGTAAGTGGCGCCGCCGCTCTTCCTTGTCTTCCTGCTCGGAAGAGGAGAGGCTTCGGTGCAAACTGCGTCGACACTATGAGGACCAGATGTGGCAGCAGTTACTTTTGTCCAGGAACAGGCCGACGCCGTCACCTTCCCCGGCCATCAAGTGGCTGTCACCCGAACGGCCGAAACAACTCGGGTCAGGGTCTGCCCCACAGGTTGTCGATCACCCTCATTCCCGACCGTCCTCAGCAGGTGGAGGGTGGCTCAGGCCCATGGCAGCTCTTTGTGGACTGCTCGGAGTCAGACAATGACTCCTCCCTGTTCTCCAGGCCCTTTGACCTGGAGTCCTCAGGGGGCCAGTCGATGGACGAAAGCCCATCATCCTTTATGGGTCTGCTTTGGCTCATCTCGGAGTCCACCGGGATGCAGCTCGAGCCCGTATCCAAACGGGCCAAGTATTCCCTGACGGAGATACTGGACCGAGGGGATTCACCCACGGAGGCCTTTCCGGTGGCTGAACCCATTGTTGGCCCAGCCTTGGAGCTTTGGCAGCAGCCGGCTTCCTGTCCTGCGCCTTCGGCCAGGATGGCCAGGAAGTATGCGGTCCCTACCGGCTCTTTGTCCGGTTTTTCGGAACACCCCTCCGCCGAGGGGTTGGTCACCCATAGCATTTTCCGGCATTCCAGGAGCGCTAGGGATGTGGATAAGCCCCCCGACAAGGAGTCCAAAACGCTGGACTATGCCGGGTACAAGGTGTACGCTGCGTCCTCCCTTGACCTCCGCCAGGCCAGCTCGGCCGTGCTGATGGCACACTTCTCCCACGCCCTCATGGGCTCCCTGGATGAGGTGATCCCTCATCTCCTGGCTGATCTGCAGACCACGGTCAAGCAGGTACAGGACCAGGGTAGGGCGATGGCAAAACAGCAGCACCAAATGGCTCTGGACTTTGGAGACTCCTGTGCCAGATCAGTTGCAGACGCAGTGGCCATGCGCCGCAGGGCATGGCTGAGGATATCCACCTTCACGGCGGATACCCAGCATAAACGGGCGGATGTCCCCTTCCTGGGGACTAACCTCTTTGGCCCTGGAGTGGAAGGTCACCTCCAGCGGATCGAAAAGTCCAATGCCACTCTGGACTCGGTCACCTCCGCCCAGAAGCACAAGGGCTGTCGTAAACAACATAAGTCCTTTCGCCCTTCTGCGCCTCCGGCACGTCCGGCCCAACAGCACCAGCATCAGGGCCAGCAGGCTCGTGCTTGCACCCCAAAGCCAAGCCTGCGGCTTCCTGTAATAGGAAGCAGGGAGGAAAAGGCCCAGGAGGTCCCTCGGCCGGTCCCTCCTCCAAGCCTGCCCAGTGACGGTTTGAGGGGTGTCGCCCCCAGCCTCGTCACTCCCCTCTGGGGGACGGCTCCACCACTTCCTTTCCGCCTGGTCCACTATCACCACGGACTGCTGGGTGTTGGAGGCGGTAGGAAAGGGCCTGCCTTGGAGTTTGAGCAGGCCCCGCTCTTCCGAGCCGTCGCCCTTGGGGGGGCTACGGGGTCCACAGTCTCTGTCGGCTCGCCGAGCCGATATCGCCCTGCTCCTCGAAAAAGAGGTGATCAGGAAGGTGGCAGATCCTCCTCCAGACCCGGGATTTGTGTCCAGGTACTTCCTGGTCCCAAAACGGACGGGGGGCTGGCACCCCATTCTCGACCTGCACTACCTAAACAGGTTCATAAGGTCTCGGACCTTCAGGAAGGTCACTCTGGCTCAGATAATCCCATCCTTGGAATGAGGTGTGTGGTTCTGTTCTCTGGACCTCCAGGACGCGTTCTTTCATGTCCCAATTCGTCCGTTCCACCAGAGATTCCTCCACTTCAGGGCAGAGGGATCCCTCTACGAGTTCCGGGCCATGCCCTTTGACCTCTCCCTAGCTCCCAGGGACTTCACAAATGCATGGCAGTGGTGACAGCATTCCTGCGGCGCCGAAGGGTCCGGGTGTACCCCTGCCTGAACGACTGGCTGATTGCAGCCCCCTCCAGAACGGAGGTGGAGCGGTCCAGAGATCTGGCCCTCCAGGTTTGCTCTCAGGTTTGCCTCCTCATCATCGAGGCCAAGTCAGAACTCATGCCAAAGCAGGTGATACAATTTATCGGGACAGAGCTCGACTCTCTACGAGCCAGAGCACGGCTCCCGGCGGAGAGGGCCGAGGTTCTTTCCTCCTTTGCCCAATCATTTCAGGTTGGGCAACTGCGCCCTGCCCGGAACTTCCTGCGCCTCCTGGGCCTCATGGCGGCCTGCACCAGCATGGTCCATTGGGCCCATTGGTACATGCGTCCCCTTCAATGGGGGCTGGCCAGCCAATGGTCACAGCACTTCGATCCTCTGGATCAGCTAGTGACAGTGACCCAGGGGATGTGGAATGTTCTCCAGTGGTGGACCGTTCCAGTACATCTGCAGGAGGGCATCCCGTTCGTCCGCCCCAAGTCGACGGTCTGTCTATCGACCGATGCCTCTCTGATGGGTTGGGGTGCCCATCTGGGGGAGCACAGAACGCATGGTCTCTGGTCCCCTCGGGAGTCCCGATGCCACATCAACCTGCTGGAGCTTCGAGCGGTTCATCTAGCCCTCACCGCCTTCGCTCCGTTTCTACGGGGTCAAGTGGTTCAGGTCCAGACGGACAATATCACGACCATGTACTGCCCTAAACCGCCAGGGCAGGACGCGCTCCATGCCTCTGTGCAGGGAAGCTCTCCACATTTGGTCCCTCTCGTGCACAGCCTGGAGGCGGATCTCCTTGCCATCCATGTGGCAGGAGCCTCCAACACTCTGGCCGATGCCCTAAGCCAGATAGGGGCTGCGTCCCACGAGTGGTCTCTCCTGCCAGAGGTAGTACAGGATCTGTTCTCCCACTGGGGCATGCCTCAGGTGGACCTGTTTTCCTCCAGGGAGAATGCGAAGCTGAGGCTGTTTCATGTCTGCCCCCCTCAGCAGGGTTCGCTACAGGGGGATGCCTTCTCGAGGCCATGGACCCCGGGCCCTTCCGCCTTTCCCCATTTCTCTTGATCCACAAGATGCTTCTCAAGGCGAGGAGGGACAAGGCGCAGGTGATTCTGGTAGCCCCAGACTGGCCCCGCCAGTTCTGGTATCCAGATCTCCTCAGTCTCAGCTCCAGGCTCCCGAGGCAGCTCCCAGCCCGCCCGGACCTGATCTCAGTCAATCAGGGGAAGGTATTCCATCCGGACCTTCAATCCCTGCACCTGACGGCCTGGTTCCTGAGCAGCTAGAGTTCCAGGCCTTGGGTCTTTCCGACGAGGTCCTCAACATCGTTGAGGCATCCTGTAAGGAGTCGACCAGAAAATGCTATGCCTTCAAATGGAAGAGATTCTCCATTTGGTGTCAGGGCAAGGGCATGGTCCCTTCCTCCTGCTCCTTGGCAAGCATCCTGGACTACCTGTCGTCCCTTTCTCAGCAAGGGCTTCGGTCGATGACCCTTAAGGTGCACCTGGCAGCCATCTCTGCTTGCCGGGCACGGGCCGGGAAGCAGTTGGTGGCGCAGGAGAAGGTGGTCGGGCGCTTTTTCAAAGGCCTTGATCACATATCCCCTCTGGTGCGAGAACCTGCACCTCTGTGGGATCTACTGCTGGTATTGGCTAAGCTCATGGGCAAGCCATTCGAACCGATGCACAGGTGTGACATCTCTCACCTGTCGTGGAAGACTGCCTTCTTGGTGGCTATCACGTCAGCCAGAATGATGGGAGAGCTCCAGGCTCTTTCCATCGAGTCTCCTTATCTGGTCTTCCACAGGGACAAGGTTGTCCTGCGCCCCACCGAAATTCCTTCCGAAGGTGGTGTCGGAGTTTCACCTTAACCAGGTGTTGACTCTGCGGTGTTCTACCCCAATCACACCTCGGGAGGCGAATATAGGCTCCATACTCTGGACCCTAGAAGGCTCGCTTATTATAAAGAGCGGATGGCTGAAGTTCAGGGAGAGGTTCTCCAGCTGTTTGTCGCCTACGCTGAAGCCGCACCTGGCAGGCCTGCAGCCAAGTGGACGATAGGCAGGTGGGTCACCTCCTGCATAGATCTCTGCTATAGGTTGGCGGGCATGGAGCCTCCCAGAGGGGAAAAGAGCTCATTCTACCCACCATACCGCTGCATCAGTGGCTGCTTCCAGGGACGTCCCTATCCAGGAAATCTGCAGGGCTGCTACCTGGAAGTCAGCACACACCTTCATCACCCACTACCACATCGACCTTGACTCACACCGGGATGCTGGTTTTGGGGCCTCGGTTCTCCAGTCTTTATTTCCTAAGTAGGGGGTGTGCGCCTTGCCTCACTCCTCCCAGAGAACTGCTAGGAGTCTGCCAGACAGTGTGGATGAACAACATATCCATGTCCCTAGAAATACAGGTTACTCACCTGTAAGAGGAGTTCTAGGAATGGTATATGTTGTTCATCCACACGACCCACCCGGCCTCCTCGGCTGCGACGCACAACCTGGCTTCCAGCGGGCTAGATCTGGCGTCATGGGGCGGAGCCGAGAGTTTTACCACCTGGGTGGGTGGGAGGAGCCAGCTTGAAGACCTTCCGGCAAGATTTAAAGCAGCAAGGAACCTGCCAGACAGTGTGGATGAACAAAATATACCATTCCTAGAACTTCTGTTACAGGTGAGTAACCTGTATTTCCTGTCTGGGGAAATTTCTGCCGCTCAGAATCGACCAGCTCAGCTTTTCAGAACCGAGGACAGATTGAGCAACCCAGCCTGTCTGCAGCACCGAAGAGCCTTTTCACAATTACAGTGTGATGAGCTTGCTCGGTTCTTTGCTGAGAAGGTGGCTGACATTAGGTCGGAGATCCACTTGACACATTCTGTGTGAGTTGTTGTCGATGAGGGCTTGATCACCATCCCTCTGTTTTCCTGGAGTACTTCCGACTGGCCGGAAATCGTGGGTGTTATGCGGATTGTCCAGGGATGGCCCTGCATGCTGTAGTTTAGACCCGGGCCCTACATCCCTGATTATGGGTTGTTGTGATTCTATCGGCCCGGTTCTGGCACAGATAGTCTGGTGTTCTCTTGACTTGGGTGAATATACCTGCTCCTTGAAAGAGGCAGTGGTGACATCTTTGTTGAAGAAAGCCTCTCTGGACCCAGACTTTCTTACAAACTACAGGCCTATCTTGAATCTCCCCTTTGTGGGGAATTTGATTGAGAAAGTAGTGGCGGCTCAACTGGAGAACCATTTGACCATCCATAGCATCTACGAACCTCTCCAATCAGGTTTTTGAAAGAGGCATAGTACCGAGACTGCGCTGGTTCGGGTGTTCAGTGATGTCCTGATGGCGAGAGACCAGAGAAAACGGTCCATTTTGGTACTTTTAGATCTGTCATCACTGAGCTTTTGACACCGTTGACCATGGGGTTCTGCTAGAGCGCCTGAGATTTATTTGTGGTCTTTCTGGCCTGGTCCACAGATGTTTTACCTCTTACCTCACCGGAAGAACTCAGAGGGTAGTGTCAGGTTTTTTTTTCCTCTGATCCTATCTCTCTGTCTTGTGGGGTTCCTCAGGGCTCAGTATTGTCCCCCATGTTGTTTGCGGTGTACATGCTTCCCCTTGGAGACATTGTGAGATGGTATGGGCTGAGTTTTCATTGTTATGCCGATGATACCCAGCTATACCTGTCTTGCTCCCGACCAGGAGGGAGCAGTCTCGGTATTTAATAACTGCCTCAAGGAAATACAAGATTGGATGAGGTCCAGTTGGTTGAAGTTGAATTCTGGGAAGACTGAGGTGATAGTTTTGGATTCTGATCGCCGGATGGGGGGCTTGAGGCAGGCTGCCCATTAGGATTGTTTCTTGGGGGTGCTGAGCTTCAGGTCTCTGAACAGGTGCAAGACCTAGGAGTGATGTTGGATACAGGGTTGACACTTCGGACTCAGTTGTCAGCTGTTGTTAAGTCATCTTTCTACCATCTGAGAAACATTGCTAGGATCAAGCACCTTGTTCCATCCAGCGATCTGCCTACATTAATCCATGCCTTTGTGACCTCTCGTCTAGATTACTGCAACGTGCTTTACTTTGGGCTTCCGAGGGTTGATATCCGCAGCTTGCAGCTGGTGCAGAATTCTGCAGCCCGGTTGTTGATGGGGATTCCTAGATCTTCCCATATCACACCAGTGCTGCGGGAACTGCACTGGCTGCCAGTTCAGTGGCGGATTACCTTTAAAGTCGGATTACTGACTTATAAAGCCCTACACGAACTGGGCCCTGACTACCTGAAAGAGCTCCTGATTCCTTATCACCCTGTGAGACCGCTCCACTCGGCCGACGAGGGGTTGCTAGAGATTCCGAGGGTGACTCTAAATTCTGCTGGGGCCCATGCTTTTATGTTCATGGCCCTGTCCCTCTGGAATTCTCTACCCCATCGGATTAGGGAGTGCACGACCGTGAGGAGCTTTAAACAGGCCCTAAAATCATTTATTTGGGTTAAAGCATATGGTAGTGATGATTTCTGATCTGTACTGTATATTTTATGGTGATGATTCTGTTTTTATTGTGTTAATTGTTTTACTGTACTGCGCCTTGATACTTGAAAGGTGCATAATAAATAAAGTATTATTATTATAATTTTTCTATCCCAACACTGGTGCAGATCATTACAACAGAGATGCATTAGGTTTGGGATTGGGTTCCCAGCTGGGCCAGTTCCTGACGCAGGAGTTGTGGACTGACCTCGGCTCGGATCTCCACATTAATGTTCTGTAGAGGAGAGCTGTTCTTCTTGGTCTCCAGGCCTTCACAGAACATGTCCGTCAAGGCCCCCAGTGATGAGACCAGACAATGTCAGTGTGCTGTGCTGAATCAGCTGTCAAGGGAGCACTCACTCATACCCCATATGCAGAGAAGCAGTGAGATTGTGGCATTGGGCACTGTCTCACTGCCTTCAGTCGACAGCCATGTTTCTAAGAGGAGTGCAGAACATCTTGGCAGGCCGGCTAAGTTGGTCCCACTGTTAGGTACACGAGTGGGAACTGCTGACCTTCATAATAAACAACCTCTTTTTGCAAGGTAGGGTCATCCAGAGTTGTACCTTTTTGTGTCCCCATGCAATGCAAAACTGCTGCATTTTTGCTGGCTTGCTCCAGGGCCTGGAGTTTTTTGCTGAGATGGTTTGTCCTCCTCCTGAAAAGGGAGGTTTTGTTTATTTTTAATTGTTTAACCAGGAGTGGTACACTAAGCTGAACCTTATTTACAGGTGTGACCTAGGAGCACAGGGAAGTTAAGTGACTTGCTCAGGGCCACACAGTATGCAAGTGGGGGCTGTTGGATTCGAACCCAGGTCTCCAGATTTGCAGCTCAGGGCCTTAAACCACTGCGATGTACTGCCTCCCTCTTCCTTTATGCATTCCCTCTAATTCATCTCATTCAGAGGATTCTACTCAAGTTGTGAGCAGAACGGAGCACCCTAATACTGGCAGCTTCTTTCTGGCCTCGCCAGACATGGTTTCCCCTGCTACAACATATGGCAGTGGAACCTCCTGTTCCATTATCCCTGTGTCTGGTTCTGCTGTCACGGGGGGGGGGGGTCCCTGGTCCATCCAGACCTCTGTGGTCCCTACATCTGCCCGCGTGGCTCCTGAAGGCATAGGCACTGCACATTCTAGGGCTTCTCAGGTGGCTGATGTCTTCCTGGCAGCTAGAAAGCTTTCCACAGCGCACACACATTTGCAGAAATGGAAGTGTTCCTCCATATGGTGTGCTTGCCATTCAGAGGGCCCATTTACATGTCCTGTCAGTACTGTACTGGCCTTCTCCCTGTCTATCAGACTCTGGTCTACAGTACTCATCTGTTAAGGTGCACTTTGCTGCCATTTCAGCTTTCCATGCCCCTATTGACGGATGCATGGTGGCACAACCAGAAGTGTTCTGTACCTTCCTTAAGTTATTGTACACGCATTTTTCCTGCTTCGTAAGCGGGTTCCACCTTGAGATCTTAATTTTAATACTTGAGAAATAGACTTTGGCCCCATTTAAGCCTACTGCAACGTGCAAGATGCGCTTCCCTTCTTGAAAGGCTCTTTTTCTGGTTGCTATAAATTCTGAACTTCAGGCCCTCATGCACGAGCCCCCTTATCTGATTTTCACAAGGACAGAGTGATCTTGCATACTATTCCACATTTTTACCCAGAGTGATTTCTTACTTCGTGCTGAATTAGACCATAAACCTGCCCTGTGTATTATCCTGAGCATGCCAACAAAGGTGAGGCATTGTTCCATATGTGTGATATACACAGGACATTACATTTCTATCTAGATCATGTTATCTAGATTGCAGAAAGTCCTCACAGCTTTTTGTCTTGTTTGCATCTATGGGAGGACATACCTGCTACTTATCAATGCCTGGCCCATTGCATTGAAGTTTGTTATAGGGAGTATGGTAAGGAATCTCCTAGTGCTGTGTGTGGCCACTCTGCATGTGGTATAGCCACTTCTGTTTCCTGCTTTCAAAATGTTTCTGCAGCTGACGTTTGTGCTACTGCCACATGGAGCACTGTACATCCTTTCTTTTTTAATTTAAAATGCTTTATTAAAACATTTTAAAGTTTTACAAAAACACAGAAACAAATCATCTGCAACCTAACTATGAACAAGAACAGTAAATAAATTATAACACTAAGTGCAAATTCATACAAACCATCAACCCTCACATTATTAAAATTCCACCCACACTAACCCACCTAACTCGAGAGTGCAAAGTGATAAAAAAGGGAAAATCCCAAAAGATAATGGGTTATAAGTTACACTATTAATAAGAACTGAAACCACACGGCGACCGGGTTCGGGAAACGGACTACTAAGCGCCGGAGTCGACTTGAGGAAGGGGTAGGATTGAGCGTCCATGGGACTGCTCTCCTCCCTGGGAGGTTAGGGATGCATGATCGCTCTGCAGCGGCCCACGTGGAGACCAGGGGCACAACAGGGGATCACATGAAGGGAACACCAGAAAACGGAAATACCGTCGTTGGCGCGGATGATGGCTCTCTGTCCCCGGTTGCCTCCAGTGCCTTCCCAGGGCCTCCTTCTCCACGGCAGCATCCCGGGCCCTAAGAAGAGAGTGTGGGGTCATCCCTCTACCCCCGGTGCCTTCCCCTCAGAGGAGGGCGCCCCGTGAAGGATACGCTGGGATATCCCAGGGATTGGCTATGGCACAGGAGGGAAGAGGAGGGCCAGGGACAGGAGGGGCTATCGGGAGACGTGCAGAGCCTGAAGGAGTGGGGGCCTGCAAGCATGAGGAGGGCAAAAAAAGAATACACAAAAAAAATAAGAGCTGAACCAGGGAAAGTAGAGACTGAAGTAAGAAACCAGACATATCTAAAGGGAAAGGATGATCCAAACAACACCGGGTCGCTTTTAGCAGATTGTGACTCCATCCCTACGTCACACTTGGAGTCTGTGAGAATAATATGGCAATCATCTCACGCAGACGTGTGCTGGCTTGGGTCTTGCTGTTCTGCAAGGCCTTATGTCCTGATTGCGTATCAGATTTTGCCATCCACCCAGATATGTGTACTCCTTGGGAATCATTTCAAAGGTGTGACTCTATGGAGGATATGTGTTTGATGAAACTAGAAGAGTTACTGTAACAGCAGATTTTTGAGAGACTCTCCTCCATTGGGTCACAGTGTACGCACCTTCCTTCCCCCCCTTTCTGAGGTATATGCTGGCAGGTCTGTCCACTGCCTTATCTGGAGGTGTCCATATGTACCTTATGTATATTATGACTTCCAGTCCCATGCTTCTCCGTGTGTGCCTGGTACTGGTTTGATCTCCTGGTTCCTCATTGTAAGAGGTGCTCTGAGCTTGTCTCAGGTGGGGAACTGAGGAGCAATGGACTGCCCACATTTTATTGGTGTACTTCATTGTGAGCAGCCCCCAGCTACCAAAAGTTTCTGAGTGGCCCTGATGCTGACGGTTTACAGTTCCAAAGGTGTGGCCCAATGGAGGAGATTCTCTCGAAGATCTACTGTTACGACGAGTAGCTGTTCTTTTCGTTCTCAATTTTTTTTAACTATGTGCCTGGAGTGTTAATGGTTGCTGGGATTGTGGTTAAGTAGAAAAAGTACGGAAAGGGGTTGTGCAATGAGATTTTACATACACCCTCAGTGTGTGATGCTTTAATAAACCTCTTAAACTTTGCTCTTAGGATTTATATAGCATCTCACACCTCGGGTGTGTGTAAATTCCTATTACACACTGCTCCTCATGCAGTAGTCTCTATGTAATGACCATAAAATAGATATGTATGAGCCCGGCTGCCAGTGCAGCAGTAGTGCTGTTGCTTACAGCACTGACAATCCAGGTTTGGGAATGAGCCTTGATCGTGGAAAGGCCCTCCTGGGGGAGGAGGATTGAGCGTCCCACAGGACTTGATTATTTCCAGACTTTCCTACTACTCTTATAACCGCAAGAGTGCAGATAGTTCCAAATTCTGAAGTCCTGTGTTCAGGTGGCATAGGCCATTTCCTATACAAGTATTTCTCTTATTTCATACAAATAAAACAATGATTTTAACTTCAGTTTTTTTCTAATAAAAATCTTTGCCATGGTTTATAGTATGTTCCTATGTACAGTTCCTGAGTCTCTTAGGTTGTAAGTTTTTTTTTTTTAAATAAGTCCTTTGTGTGCCACAACGGCTCAGCTTCGCTTTACAGTTCTGTCACCCGAAGAACTCAAGAATGCACTCTTATAACCACAACAGAGGCTGCTCTTTTTGCAAACTTGCCTTTGCTTATCATGCGTATTTAGTAGCGGAATGACAGAGAGCTGTGCTTTTCCTTGCTAGGTTGCCCACCCCTCAATTTAGTTCGGACCGTCACTGACGTTGCTGATATCGGCACTGTTTCAAACTTGCTTCCAGGGGCATTGTTTAGGGGTCACCAGCAGCTTTGTGTTCTGGTTTCTATGGTATTTTCTTCTAGTTTTCACTAGTGATTGGACAAGACCCCCCACCTCTTTAAGTCTCGACTAAAAGCCTGCCTCTTCTCCCTTGCATTTCTTGCTATATGTGATATTTACTACTGTAAAACAGTTACCTTACGCAAAGTAATTTTAGGGCAAACACATATGCATTCATAATTGTGCCAGTTATAATGGAAAAAAGTGCTAATGGCGCTTATTAGCACAAATATTTTTTTTTTTTCTTGCAAATTAGAACTTCAGCGAAAATGATTTGGTAGTGAAATGTTCAAGTTTTACAGTATTTCCTGTTCCTGATGCTTTTGTTTTAAATCATCTTCTAATTTGTAACTACTGCAGTTATTTATAATGTTGTATTTCACTTTCCTTGGTAGCATTTGCGAAGAGTTTTGGAATACTTTTGTATGAGAAACGCTATATAAAATAAAAATTCAGTTTTATAGATATGGTCCCTTATATCGCAGCTGATATCCTATACTCTGGAACATTCTCTGTCTGTTTGGAGAGGATGGTCTGTGGTCCAGTGATGTCAGGTATTGATAGCTGGGGGCCTATATTTTCAGCAGTGCTCTATCAGTTGTGAAATAAATTTCCAGTAGGCATGCAAGAGACCCCTCTTTTAAAGCACGAACAGTTGTTAGTTTTATTAGCTTTGTTTTGAATGCTTTCGTAAATGTGCTCCACACTTTAAAAGAGCGCCTCAGGAGTTTATTTATTCATCTGAGCTTTTTCCCTTGGCCTTACATTTTAATGGGGACTAAGTGAGATTCCTGTTCTCTCTTAAATGCCAAGGGTTAAGGCGAAGGTTTGTGGCCTTCTGATTTTTATCACAGTTGTTTAATGAAGGGTCTTACATTTTAATGGGGAATAAGGGAGCTTTCTGCTGTCTCTTAAATGCCAGTGGTTATGGAGAAGGTGCTTGAAGGCAGTGATGTTGAACTCTTATTAGGCTGGAGCTGTAAGCCTGGCCCAGCTGTCAATGCCTCAGAGGGACAACGTATAACAACAGTATTTCCAATGTTCCTGCTGGATTTTAGTGTAATAACTGAACAGGACTGAGTCTACATCTTCTCCCATTCTGTGATCGCAACAGGATTTTGACTGCCATAATTACTTTTTAAGAATGAAAAAAGATTATATTTGAAGCTTTGGGTTCCTTTGCCAGTGGGTAGGTAAACTTAAAAAAAAAAAAAAAAAGCCACAGTAATGTATAATCAGTGAAACAATGGTTGACCCTGAGAGGTGCATTGCATGGATGGCCTGACAGTCACCTATGAAAGGCGCCTCCAGGTGTAAGTTATGAGGCCGTTTGTGGAGAACCTTGGGCATGCTGTGGTTACATCATTACTTACGGTAGCCAAGTAATCATTTGTGCTCCTGTGAGCGCTGTGTCATCCAGTGCATGAACATTAAGTGTTCTGAACATGTTATAGTTGCAGGCCCCCCCCCTCCCCCGGACAGTCCATCACAGTCGTAGAAATGCAGCAATAATGTTTCCGCTTATCGACTTTTAGATCTTAATAAAAATTTTTTTTGTTTAGTAATTATGTCATAAAGATACGTGGAATCATGCTGCTTTCAGTGAGGTGCCACCTCCCACACCCCCAGTGTGCGGGAGGATAATATAGGTGTTATTACCCAGGGGTGTGGGGGCAGAGGCCTCAATTGAAAGCATGACCACATTTATTTATGACATAATTACCAAACCCAAAAAGTTTTTAACAGTTAATGCAGCAGTATTGTTTCCATGCTGTTGTTCGGCTCTCATTCATTGCAGTTGGGGGTCTCCGCCACCCACAGCCCCGCTACAAAAAAAATCCATTTTGTGTGTTTTTTTTATTCGCAGCATTTTTGCTGCATTTCACTAATTTCACTGATTTTAATGTGGTTTTGAAGGGGGTGCTTGTATTGTACATAAATCATGTCTGCGTATTTCTTTTTTTGTAATGCTGGGGGAGGGGCCAGAGCCCCCAACAGGAAACCTATTGTCAGTAAACACTGTTTCTTGAATTATTTTTCGCCTCTGGTCTTGTAAAGGTAAAGTTTATATTTACTATTTTTTGAGCTTACCGATCAATGTTCCGGGGAAAGACAGGTAAGTTGATTCTGTGCTGCACGTCAACTTCGTCACCACATCTGCCCTATAAAATATCAAGTCTGACAAAAAAAGCACACAACAGTCCATGGTTCTTCATGATCGCCGTTATGAGCTTACATGCAGGGCTAGGAATGGCCTTGTAAGTTTCCATGGGAACCTTCCTGGTTCATTTGATTTTATCAAAAGGCCATTAATGCTGACATTGAAAGTTCTACTATTTATAGTGTTCCAGATATGTTCTTCAGGAGTCTTTAAAAAAAATATGAATATATTTGGGATGTCATTTTGCTGCCCTCCTGAACCACTTTCACACTTGGCAGGGCTGTAGAGAGTCAGCTACATTTTGAAAAGTGAAGACCCAAGCATGACTGGTGATCAGATTGTGGGTATGTGACCTGATTTGTAGCACAGTTGCTTCATGAAGGGTTGCTGGGTGGCACAGAAGAAGTGCATCATGCTTCCTTTCACAAAATCCAGATTCGGAAATGAGCATGAATCCTTGTATCCAGGAGGTTTGGCTGCAATCCGAGCCAAGGAGGGATGATGCCATTGCCTGGTACCGCAGCTGCCCTTTGTAGTGGGATGGGGCTCCTGCTCCTTTGAAAGGGGTAGGTGCACTTGTGGGACGGATAAAGGGAGAAAACTGGAGAAACAAAATGCCTCAGCTGAAGATAAAGTTGGCACTCTGGGCTTCACCGTCATGGATCCCCTGGTCCTAATATGGATGCTCTGTTGGCCAGGGGCTATTAAGTGATGGAACTTTGGAAGTTTTCAGGGCAGAAGTTAAGGCTAGACTGGCAGGGATAAATAGAGGGTCAACAAAAGAAAAAATTTCTCTTGATGGCTGAACGGTAAATGGGACAGTGCGGCATGCTGATGATCCATGTTTGGGTCCTGAACCCAGGCTGCCACACATTGGGTGGCAGGGTGCAGTGCTGCATAGCCTTCTCCAGTGCCACCTGTGTCAGGCAGGGTGGGTGGCTCCTGCATTACATGACTGCTCCTAGTGATCCAGGTGGAGGAAGCCGTGTGGGCAGAAGCATATGGCTGTAGACTGAGAAGTGTAATCCTGTCACTAGCATTTTGCAGGATGATGGAATATGGTACATTGGCATCAGAAGTCCAATCCTGCATCAGCAAGTGTCAGTCAGATTTAAAAGCACAACTCCAAATGTGAGAGAGCGACTCTCCTCTCCTGCATGGCAGGTGCAGTTCAGGTAAGCAGCCAGCCCAAAACAACTTCCAGACGAATATCAAAAAGGACTGCATTCACTTGCAAACATGCATACAGCACTACAGAAACTTGTCTTGCATTTAAAAGCTTTTATTGCTTGATACAGTAATAGTACTTCACTCAGTGTCACTGCAACAACCACTCCCCCTGGCGCTTCGGGTGTTAACCCTTCCTCAGGGGGTGTGGCTGTTTGGAGTCATGTCGAGATTTAAATACAGACATAGATTAATTAGTTAATACAGAACAGCTTGTTACAACCAATTGAGCAATCCATCAATACAGTTATAAATCACATTGGAGAAACATCTCGTAACAAAAAAAGAAAAATCTATATTCTAAGCTGCTGCTCTTTTAATGCTTCTACTTGTGTTTGTTAAATAATTCTATTATAGGTGCTTTTCTAATGAACAAAACAATTTTTATTATTCTGTTTCGAATAGCATAATAGCCATTTATCATAACTATTGTAAGCAAACGTAAAATCTGCAGCTTAAAAGTAAAAGAAAGTGGTGATCTAGGCTGGAGGAGAAATGACGTAGAAGATAGTGAAGCGATCTGCCGAGGCAGCGATCAGCCTCCTGCTTCAACTTCCAGAGGTGAAAGACAAGAGGTCCTGAAAAACAAAGAAAAAAATAGAAAGTTAGTCTTTGGGTTCTTGTTTAAAGAGACAGTTTTCAAACAGTATATACAGTAAATCTATGAATTTCATAATATTTAATGTATACCTAATTTTTATGTTTGAAAAAAGGCTCCTAATAGGGCAAATAAAACATTTTACATACAAAATCCTAACCTTAACCAAAACAATGAGTAGATTATAAACAATTTTTATATAGTACTCCAGAACATATTTCCTCGAGTCAGTAAGTCCAGTAAATAAGGTTTCAGGTCCCATGAGTTGTTTAAGCCAATTGGCTCAACAGCTTTTAGAGTGTGGATCCAGTAGCTTTTCCTCTTTTGCAGCTCAATAGTTCTAGTCCCCCCAAACCTATTTAGTTTTATATGTTCAATACCCATGAAGTAGATGACACCAGGATCAGAATTATGACTACTGTAAAAGTGTGTACCTACAGGGGTACCTTCTTTTTTGTTTATGATCAATCTGATATGCTCTAGGATCCGTTGTTTCAGAGGCCTGGCAGTGCCACCAATGTACACTTTTTTGCATGGACACCATAGAGCATATACAGAAAAAGCAGTATCACAAGTGATACTCCCTGACTTGCGTTGTTATTTCTGGAAAAAAAAAGGGATGTTGAAAACCATTACCAGTTTGTGCAAACTTACACATATTGCAACGTTTGCATTGATGGAATCCTGGGGAGCGTGGGGTAACCAATTTCTAAATGTAGGAGATGGAGATGGTAGTCTGCTGTGTACCACATAATCTTTAACACTTCTATCTTTGCTAAAGGACACTCTGGGTTTGTCACCTACTGCTCTACGCATGGTTTGGTCGCTGATTAGAATAGGCCAATTCTTGTTAACTGTATTGCCTTTTCTTCTCGCCAAACCATTAAATTCTGTTACAAAGGTTATTTAAGCAATAAACCACGACAGGGTGTGGGTGATGCTGGGTTTACCCACGCTTGGCGTGGTTCAGTGTTTTTATTTAATTTGTTCTTACGCTAGAAAAATAGTCCACTATAGTTGGCTTAAAAAAAGTCTAGCCCGGGGAGGCATTTGATGTGTGCTGGCTTATAAGATCAAGCATGCTGCAGCGATTGTGAGCATGATAGTGAAGGGTGTTTCACTGGCATGATTGTCTCTGTGTCTCTGTCTCCGCATTTTGCTTGTAAAAAAAAAAAAAACAAGTTTCACACTTCCCGTTTTGCACCGTAGTGTTTGCTGACAGTGAATTAATTGATCTGTTCACTAAGAGCCAAGAATCTCTCACTGTCCTTCACAGTTGAGCAGTTCTCTATATGATGAGTAGCTTTACTTTACAAGTAAAACAGAGTTCAGGAAAGAGCTACTTACTTGGCTAAGTTTTTTCGTTGCCCAGGAGACTGAGACCGCGAAGAGCGTGTTTTGAGTAAGACTGACAGTGTGAGAGTGTGCGAGAGCGCATGCAGAAATAGTATTTATTTTTATAGACGGAAAACAGTTTGACTACGAAAGTGAAGCGTCTTTCTTTTCCCCAGTGACTGTCTTTCTCCTTCGGTATTTTGCTTGTTCTGGGAGAGGGTCCAAATCCGGGGCCTGAATGCAGATTTCTGTTGTGTTAGGAGGTCTGACAGGAAGACGTAGAAATAGGTATGGTTTTTATTTGTGGTTGAATATTGTGACACTTTTCGCCGGTAAGTAGCAGTCTAGAAAATAGCGTTGAAGTGCTCAGAGTGTATGATAACTGGAGTGTATTCGGTTTGGGCTGGCAAGGGGACGGATCCAGAAGTGGGGTTGGGGGGGGGGCACCAATTGTATCCGTCATGCGAATGTATGTATGCAGCAGTGAGTGTGATGGACTCAGGAGGGATCGAGCATACAGGAAAGTAATTCAAAAGGTTGCCAGTATGTTTTGTAGGTAGTAGTTACCTTTCTTTAGAAATGTTGCAACTGTGGAAGGTTGTGCTTTGATTTACATTGTTATTGGTTGGGGCGGAGAAACTGGGTGCGGGGTGTGAAGGGGCTTCAAGATGGCGGCGTTTCAGTGCTGTGGTCGGGGATCGGACTGATTCTGGACATCAGGCTGACTGGCACCTTTTGTGTTGGTAATGCTAGAATTTAAATCGCCTGAAAGGTGCCAGTTAGCCAATCAGAGTGCTGGAATATAAGACCCCATTGTATAATGGTGCACTTTTTATGTCCTTAGTCTTCCTTTGATTATTAAGCAATGCAGCTGGATCCTGATTAAGTGCCTTATTCCTAGCCCTCTCTAATACACCCTTTGTATATCCCCTTGCCAAGAATCTGTCCTCTAGCTCTTTACTTTGTTCCAAAAATCCTTCTGAGAGATGCAATTTCTACATAGTCTCAGCATTTGGCTATATGGGATAGAATCTTTTATTTTAGGGGGGTGGGCGCTGTTTGCTTCTAACACTGAATTGGTAGCAGTTTCCTTTCTATAGCAGCTAGTATTAACTATACTGCCAGGAACTCCAGTAAGTTCCACATCCAAGAATGTTATGCTATTCCGATCCATACAGTATGTGAATTTTAAGTTCATGTTGTTGTTATGAATCCACTCAATAAATTTTGGTATATCTGTTCTCTCACCTTCCCAGGTGCATATGCAATCATCTAAACCTATTGCATGTTTTAATGTATTTGTAATATGGGTTTATGAGTGGATTTAGAATGAACTCAGAAACTAGGAAAATGCCTGCCAGCCCCGGGGGGACAGAGTTCCGAGGAGCTAGCCCTCAGATATGGATCCACCTGTCTGGCTGCCTGGGACTGACAAAATCCAGATTGTCAGGGTGTAGTGGCCCCATCCCATCCCCACCCTGGGGGGGTAAACCGAGGCTCTGTCGGGGACCAGCGACAGCCCAGGTAAGGTGGCTTGCAAGGGGTAGACTCTGTTACTCCCAAGGATATGGCGCTGGTGGGGTGCAGGAAGGGATAAAAAGAGATTAAAAAAAAAAAAAGGTAGTGGATACGGTATTATAGACAGTATGTGCACCCTTTTGTTTCTTTTTGCAGATTTTGTTGGCAATAAGTTTGTTGGAAAGCATGTCTCTAAAATAGTAGCTCAGTGTATCCATAGTAATTTCAAAAGAATCCAGCACTCAGCGTCACAATAAAAACGCTGCTCGCTGATGTACCATCCCAGGTGCAAAATTTATTGAAGTGCCAATGATAAGCACGTCTTGACCAGTTTCGGACTAACCGTCCTTTATCAAAAGACATGCAAAATCAATTCAAAAGCTGCCTTAAATAGGCACAAGAAGATATCATCATCAATGGCCACAACAAACTAAGTGTAAAGTGAAGCAGTCGCCACATAAAATGGCTCATTTAAAAACACAATATGTACAAAAAACATATATAATAATATTAAAAACATATAAATATATGTTTAACATGTTTAAATATTAGCACCTCATGTGCACTCCAATCAAATATTATTTTTAAAGATCTAATATCTATCATTAATCAGGAACATGCATAATAGGGCTGAAACTACAAAACACAATATCCCTTCCCTAATGTTGTTCGTAAAAACTCATCTCATGATTGCACAGCTGATCAGAAGACATATACATGTACACTTCCATATTTGTAGTCTGCTAACATAAATTAATAAGGCTGCATATCCCTTCCTATCTAGATTTAATACATGGTGTTAAACTAATTATGTTTTAGTTGTAGTGTTGGTGACATTGAGATTTGTTTTTTGGATCTGTGTATTACCAAGGATAAAGAAGGTAAAGTAGAAACAAATATTTACAGGAAGGATTTTGAACGAAATACACTGTTGTTGTCTTCAAGTTGTCATCCACGGCATGTTATTAACAATATTCCTAAGGGACAGTTCTGAAGGTTAAAACGAAATTGTAGTACTGAAATGAAATATGAGATACCTGCTATGGATCTGGAAGAAAGATTTATAGAGAGGGGTATAATAGGAATAAAGTACATCAAACTAACATTTCAGTGAGTGAGATACCCAGAAAGGATGTACAATGTAAGGGACCCGAGAGAAAACAAGATGCAAATGTCTGTAATTTTGTTATGGACTATTCAGTACATGTACATGCAGTAGGGGAGATTGTTCGAAAGCATTAGCATGTGTTAGGAGGAGACAGACATTTGAGAGAAATCTCCACATGTCCTCCACGCCTATCTTATAGGCGAGCAAGTACCCTCAGGGTCCATTTGGTTCACAGTAAGCTGGAAAAACCTAGTACACAGACATGGCTTACTAGTAAATCTGTAGGCTATTTCCCCTGTAGAAAATGTATTTATTGTACAGTTATTACGTCTGGCAAAGAATTTCGTAGTTTGAATAACGAAAACCTTTTTTTTGACAGCTCATGACGTGTGACACTATGGGAGTAATTTATTTCGCCACATGCATCTGCGGTGCCTTCTACTCCGGCAAGACAGAAAGGAATTTCAAAAGCCAAGTAGGAGAGCACTGAAGGGTGATTAAAACTGGGGATCTCACGTATGCTACAGCAGTACATGTTAGGAATCAGATTCACTGTGGTGTACATCAGTTCATTTTTCAAGCAATAGAAAAAGTGAAACCTGAAAAGAGAGGAGGGGACTACAAAAATCTGATTCTTCGTTGGGAAGGTTTTTGGATCTATACTCTGGGGGCTTGTAAGCCTCCAGGGTTGAATGATCAAATTTAGTTTAACACCATATATTAAATATAGATAGGAAGGGATATGCAGCCTTATTAAATTATGTTAGCAGACTACAAATATGGAAGTGTATATGTATATGTATATGTATTCTGATCAGCTGTGCAATCATGAGATGAGTTTTTACGAATAACATTAGGGAAGGGATATTGGGCCAGATATTCAAAAGGGTTGCGCCATGCGCAAGTCCTAAATTGCGCCATTCTGCGATATTCAGCAGTAGGCAGTTGCGCCACTGAAAACAGGCTGAGCAACAGCGCAATGCAAATGAATGCATGTGCAACTGGAAGGGGAGGAACCATGCATAAGCTGCGCAGCCCGATATTCAGTCGGGCTGTGCAGAGTTGTGCAGGCGCAACCAACAACCTGCGCCTGCACAACTTTGAGCCAAAAAAGGCTTGAGTTGAGGGCCACCCACAGGTGAGCTGCTGCACTGCAGGCGCAACACAGCAGCTGCCACCTGTGGCTGGCCCCAACCCAGTCCCTGTGCCCCCCAGCCCGATCGCGGGCATCAATGTGGCTCCCCCTCCTCCCATTCACATCCCTGGTGGTCCAGTGGACGCAAATGCCCGATCGCGGGCAGAAAGTATCAGAACCCCCCACATCCCATGTGCCCCATCCGGGCAGAAAGTATACAGAACCACCCCCCACATCCCATGCCCGATCGCAGGCAGAAAGTATACAGAACCCCCACATCCCATGTGCCTGATCGCGGGCAGAAAGTATACAGAACCCCCCACATCCCATGTGCCTGATCGCGGCAGAAAGTATACAGAACCCTCCACATCCCATGTGCCTGATCGCGGCAGAAAGTATACAGAACCCCCATCCCATTGTGCCCGATCGTGGGCCATAAGTAAATTGCCCCCCAAAATCATCTCCCTGGTGTCTAGTGTGGCCCCACCCCACCCACTGACCCCACCACCCGGCCTCGCAGCGAAGGGCGCAGCATCCCACCCGCCTGGCCGGGTCATTAACTGAGTTGGTGGGCTGCACAAACATTGGTGCAGAGCTAGAGCCAATGGGCGGCAGCCCATACCGCACATGACAGTCCAGATTTGTGAATTATGGCCCCATTTGCATGTCACCTTTTGAATATCGTGATTTTTCACATGGCGCAATGGTACTTGCGCCACCGCAAGTTGACTGCTCCACTCTGTCAACTTGCGCTAGTGCAAGTTCCACTGCGCCATGCACAGTGGCTATGACTGGGGAGCGATATTCAAAGGAGTTGCTCAGTAGCGCAACTCCTTTGAATATCGCACAGGACACACCCCTGCGCATCTATTTTGCGCAGAGCAAGGACTTGCGCCTTTGAATGGCGCAGTTTGAATATCCAGCCCATTGTGTTTTGTAGTTTCAGCCCTATTATGCATACTCCTGATTAATGATAAATATTAGATCTTTAAAAATAATATTTGATTGGAGTGCATATGAGGTGCTGATATTTAAACATGTTAAACATATATTTATATGTTTTTAATATTATTACATATGTTTTTGTATGTTTTTTGTACATACTGTGTTTTTAAATGAGCCATTTTACGTGGTGACTGCTTCACTTTACACTTAGTTTGTTGTGGACATTGATGATGATATCATCTTTTTGTGCCTATTTAAGGCAGGTTTTGAATTAATTTTGCATGTCTTTCGATAAAGGATGGTTAGTCCTAAACTAGTCAAGACGTGCTTATCATTGGCACTTCAATAAATTTTGCTCCTGGGATGGTACATCAGTGAGCAGCGTTTTTATTGTGGTGGTTGGTGCTGGACTCTTTTGAAATTACTTTGTTTGTCTGCCTGAGCACCCCAGCCTGGTGCAGCATTCTGCGTTGATGTCCTCAATGTATCCATGTTGTGGCCTCATCCTTTCATACTGTTTTTTTACTCCTCTGTGGCTGGACTTCACCCTGAACAACTGAGTTGTCTCATCTAACAGTCTCTGTTGGCTTGCAGCTTATGGGACAAACCGAGGATCCACTTCCATCATGTAGTTGACCCACCTCGCCCATTGGTTTGTGCCCTTATACACCTGCTGGCTGCGCGAGAAAGTTAGTAGTTCCAGATCGTAAATACCCTTTCTAGGGACGAGGATATGTTCAATCCACACTGTCTGGCAGGTTCCTTGCCACTTTAAATCTTGCCGGAAGGTCTTCAAGCTGGCTCCTCCAACCCCCCCGGATGGTAAAACCCTCAGCTCCGCCCCAATGACGCCAGATCTTCCTTACCGTTTGGAAGCTCAGGTTCCCTCCTTAGCGTTCTGCGTTTTAGGCCTGGATCCAAACTCTTCGGGTTTTCGGAAACTAATTTTAAAATTTACAAGACTGAGGTCTTCATCTTCCCTCGCAGCTGCGATGGACAAATCTACTCCTGGCTTCCATCGGTGCCCTTGTGGGCAGAAGATGTCCTGGACCGATCCGTACTCCACGTGCGTTTACTGCCTGGGGCTTGGCCATGATTTGCAGGCCTGCGACTTGTGCAACTCCTTTTTGGCTTCAGTCTTAGAGGACCATGCTGCCAGATTACAACTCGGGTGCCCCGAAAAACGGTACCTGCCGGTGAAGTCTAAGAAGGCCTGTTGGGTGGTGTCTGCGGCGGCGGGCTCCACAGAGCAGCTGGAGCAGTTGATTGCCCTCAAAGAGGAGGCGGCCCAGGCCGCATCTTCCTCCTCAGCCGCGGCATTTATCCCGCTCTCCTTGGGCTCCTCCTGCACTGCTTCTTTTAAGGAGCTTTGTCAGTCCCTCTCCACTAAGGGAGAAGGGCCATCGGGACCTACCAGTTGGTCCAAGAAGAAAGATCCAAGAGGTAAGTCCGACCGTCGACGTTTGTGGGAATGGGAGAGATCCTCTTCACTGGACCATTGACTTCGGTCGAGGTTGCAGCCGCTGGCTTCACGGTGTCCCCTGTCAGGTCAGCCGGCCGAGACACCCATCAACACGGTTGAGATTTTTCTCGACCCGTCGGACAGTCTGTCAACTGGAGAAGCCGACAGTCCTTCTTCACTGGTTCCCCCAGTGGTTACCGAGGACTTGCCTGTGCCTCCTGTGCCGGAGTCCCTGGTTAAGGCCCCTGAACCGAGGGAGGGGTGGGTTTCCCCCGTCCCCTCTCTGACCCACCCTCGGCGACCCCGAAAGTCTCGGTGTCAGTCCTCTTCCAGGTCTAGCCGGTCCTGCCGACGGCAGCGGTCTCTGTCTCGGCACCATGGAAAGCGGTGTTGCCGCTCGTCCTCTTTGGAGGATAGGCTCCGGCGTAAGTTACATCGGCGCTATGAGGACTTGATGTGGCAGCAACTTTTGTTGACCGGTAACAAGCTGACTTAGTCGCCTTTTCTGGCCATTAAGTGGCAGTCACCAAAGCGGCCGAAACAACCCCTCATTGTAGTCAAGGAGCCAACCCCGGTGCCGATTGTTCAGCTGAAACTGGCTGCTCCACCCATTGTGGTGGAACCTCCACCTCCACAACTGAAGACTGGGGCCCCAACCAAAGATTCTCAGTCGGGTCAGGGCTTGCCCCACAGGTTGTCAGTCATCCTCACTCCCGATCGACCTCAGCAGGTGGAGGGTGGCTCAGGCGCTCGGCAGCTGTTTGCAGACTCCTCAGAGCCTGATGATGACTCCTCCCTGTTCTCCAGACTGCTTGACCTGGAATCTGCAGGGGACCAGTTGGTGGACGAGAGCCCATCCTTGTTTTTGGGTATGCTTCGGCTCATCTCAGAGTCTACTGGGATGCAGCTCGAACCCGTTCAGAAACGGGCCAGGTATTCCCTTACAGAGATACTGGACTGAGGGAATTCCCTTACGGAGGCCTTTCCAGTGGCTGAAGCCATTGTGGGCCCGGCCCTGGAGTTATGACAGCGGCCTGCATCTTGTCCCGCGCCTATGTCCAGGATGGCTCACAAGTACGCGATCCCCACCGATTCACTCTCCGGTTTCTCTGAGCACCCCTTTGTGGAGGGGTTAGTGACCGACAGTGTTTTCCGGCATTCCAGGAATGCTGGGGATATGGACAAACTGCCCGATAAAGAATCCGAAAAGCTGGATTACTCGGGGCGGAAGGCTTACGCTGCTTCCTCCTAGGCCTTCGACAGGCTAGCTCAGCTGTACTGATGGCACATTTTTCACACACACTTATGGGTTCCCTGGATGAGGTGATTCCTCATCTCCCGGCTGACCTTCAGATGACTGTCAAGCAGGTGTGGGATCAGGAAAGGGCAGTGGCTAAACAACAGCTCCAAACTTCATTGGACATTGGTGACTCTTGTGCCCAGTCAGCGGCCGCAGTAGCCATGCGCCGCAGAGCTTCGCTGAGGATCTCCACCTTCACGGCAGACACCCAGCTCAAGCTGGCAGACATTCCCTTCCTGGACACCAACTTGTTCGGGCTGGGGGTGGAAGGCCATCTCCAGAGGATCGAGAAGTCCAGTGCCACCTTAGACTCGGTCACATCTGCCCAGAAGGACAAAGGTCGCCAGCAGCAGCGTAAGCCCTTTCGCCCCGCGACACATCCGGCCCAGCAGCATCAGCAACAGGGGCAGCAGGCTCACACTTGGCGCCCCAAGGCCAAGTCTGCCACTTACTCCAGTAGGAAGCCTGGAGGGAAGGATCCAGGCGGCCCCTCGGGCAGCCCTTCCTGCAAGCCTGCCCAGTGATGGGTTGAGGGGTGTCACCCCCAACCTCGTCACTCTTCCCCAGGTTCCCCCCATGGGGGGATGGCTCCGCCACTTCCTTTCCACCTGGTCCGCTATCACCACGGACCGCTGGGTGCTGGAAGTGGTCAGCAGGGGTCTGCCTCTGTAATTCTAGCAGTCCCCTCCCTATCGAGCCGTCGCCCCACGGGGGGCTACGGGCTCCGCATCCTCTCTGTTGACTCATCGAGACGACATTGCTCTGCTCCTCCAGAAGGAGGTGATCAACGAGATGGCGGATCCTCCTCCTAACCCGGGCTTTGATGGAGGAGGAACATCTGGATATCGTGGCAGTCACAGAAACATGGTACACACAGAACCATGACTGGGACATAACATACCAGGATACACTATCTACAGGAGGGACAGGGAGGGTAAAAGAGGAGGAGGAGTAGCCCTCTACATAAGAGAAGGAATCAAAGAAACAGAACAAAAGAGTAAACAGGCAGGAGAAGAAGCACTGTGGGTCAATTTGAGGCAGGCAATGGCACCACAATCCGTGACAGGGTTTAGAGCAGATCCCCCCCTCTCGGGGAGGAAACGGACAAGGAAATGATAGAAAGTATACTTAGAATAGCAGATAAAGGGGAGATATTGCTGATGGGTGATCTGAACATGCCAGATGTTAACTGGAGTGCAGTTGCAGCAGCCACTTCTAAGAGTGGGTTTATTCTAGATGCCCTACAGAGGGCATGCCTTAGACAACTAGTATTGGAACCCACTCGAGAGGGAGCAATCTTAGACCTGGTCCTCTCAAATGGAGATGGAGAGAGGATCACAGATGTAGAAGTGGGTCGCCATCTGGGAACTAGCGACCATTGAACAGTATGGTTCACAATAAACACAGCAATAGAGTCAAGCCATACAAAGGCAAAAGTACTGGACTTCAGGAGGGCTGACTTTGCCAAAATGGGTGAGTGCCTAAGGAATGCACTAGCAAATGGGCAGGAAGGAGGGGTGGAAGAACAATGGGGAACAATAAAAACTGCCATCACAGAGGTAACAAGCCTTTGTGTGAAGCAAATGAAACAAAATGATGTAAGAAACCACTATGGTTCTCAAAGGAGGTGGCAGTGAAGGTTCAAGAGAAAAAGAAAGCTTTCAGAAAGTACAAGGAATCACAGAAGGAGCAGGACAGAGAATTGTATCAGTTAAAGCAAAAGGAAGCTGGGAAGGCAGTCAGAACAGCAAAGGCCTGAACTGAGGAAAAGATAGACAACTCAGTTAAGAAGGGGGATAAAACCTGTTTTAGGTACATCAGGGAGTGAAGGAAGACTAAGGGAGGGATAGTGAGGCTTAATAAAGGGGAGAGGGGGTGGGCAGAGGGTGACTGTAAAAAGGCAGAGATACTAAACAAATATTTTTGCTCAGTATTTACATATGAAGAGGGGGAGGTACCTAAAACAAACAATAGAAAAACTCTGGATACAGAAATTGATACCAGCCCATTTACAGAAGAAAGGGTTCTGAAAGAACTCTTAAAACTGAAAGTGGACAAAGCAATGGGGCCTGATGGGATTCATCCCAGAATTCTAGAAGAACTAAGGGTAGAACTAGTGACACCACTGACTACCCTCTTTAACAAATCATGGGAGGATGGGGTGGTACCTGAGGACTGGAGGAGGGCAGATGTGATTCCCCTTCACAAAAGTGGGAGCAGGGCAGAAGCGTGAAACTACAGACCAGTTAGTTTAACCTCAGTGATAGGGAAAATGATGGAATCACTTCTGAAGGAAAGAATTGTCGAGTACCTAGAGGCCAGAGGGGCACAGGACCCAAGGCAACATGGATTCACAGCAGGAAGGTCATGCCAGACAGATCTAGTAGATTTCTTTGACTGGGTGACCAAAGTAGTAGATCAGGGAGGGGCTGTGGACATGGCCTACCTAGACTTTAGCAAGGCATTTGACTCAGTCCCACACAAGATTAATATACAAGTTAGCCAGCCTGGGAGTGGGTCCCAAGATGATAGCCTGGGTAAAGAATTGGCTGGAGAATAGGACACAGAGGGTAATAGTAAATGGAGTCCACTCTGAAGAAAGGGGGGTTACTAGTGGGGTGCTGCAGGGTTCAGTATTAGGACCGGTCCTCTTGGGACTGGAAGGAAAAGTATGTCTCTTTGCAGATGACACAAAGATCTGCAACAGAGTTGATGCATAAGGTGGGGTGGAAAGGATGAGAAAGGACTTGGCAAGGTTAGAGGAATGGTCAAATGTATGGCAGCTTAGATTTATTGCTAAGAAATGCAAGGTAATGCACCTGGAAAACAAAAACCCAGGGGAAGAGTACACAATGTGGGGTGAGATACTAACAACAACAAAAATGGAAAGGGACCTGGGGGTAGTCATATCAGATGACTTAAAGGTGGGCAAGCAATGTGAGAGGGCAGTAAGGAGGGCTGGGGGATACTGGGATGCATAAGAGAGGCATCACCAGTAGAAAACAGAAGTTGTTATCCCTCTGTACAGACAGCTGGTGAGACCCATCTGGGTACTGTGTGCAGTTCTGGAGACCCAGTCTCAGCAAGGACATAGACAAAATGGAAGCTGTCCAGAGGAGGGCAACTAAAATGGTGCAGGGTGTGCACTGGAAGACATATGAAGAGAGACTAAAGGAGCCTAATATGTATAGCCTCGAGGAAAGGAGGGAGAGGGGGGACATGATAGAAATGTTCAAGTACCTCAAGGGAATCAACAAAGTCCAGGAGGGTAACATCTTTGAAAAAAAGAGGTGTGCAAGAACAAGGGAGCACAATTTCAAGATAGTGGTGGTGGTGGTGGTGGTGGGGGGGGGCGGCTCAGAGGTAACGTAGGAAGTATTTTTTCACAGAGAGGGTTGTGGATACATGGAACGGCCTTCCAGAGGAGGTTGTGGAGTCAAAAACAGTGGTTGAATTCAAGCATGCATGGGACAGCCATAAGGCAATTCTAGGGGGTGGGGGTAGAAAGAAGTAGGCTGCTTGTTAACTAACATAGAAACATAGAAGTTGATGGCAGATAAGGACCGCAAGGCCCATCCAGTCTGCCCATTTCTTTTTCTACCTTATAAATGTGCCATCGGCCTTTGCTCTGTCAGTGGCCTATTTATTCATAGTCATTTGTATTGCCCCCTTATGCCTATCCCATGCCTGTTTGAAGCCCTGCACTGTATTCATAGCCACCACTTCTTGTGGTAAGCCATTCCATGCATCCACCACCCTTTCTGTGAAAAAGAATTTCCTCACATTCCCCTTAATCGGTCTCCTCTAATCTCGTGCTGTGTCCTCTTGTCCCGCTATTTTCTTATATTTAAACATGTTAGACTCTTTCACCTTGTTTATGCCCTTAAGGTGTTTGAATGCCCTGATCATATCACCTCTCTCCCTCCTTTGCTCAAGGGTATCCATATTGAGCCCGTTAATCTGTCCTCATATGTCTTCTGATGCAGTTCCTGCACCATTTTGGTTGCCCTTCTCTGGACTGCCTCAATTTGGTTAATGTCCTTGTGAAGGTGTGGCCTCCAATACTGCCGATACTCCAGATGGGCCTAACCAGTGTCTTGTACAGAGGATTATTACCTCCCTCTTACGACTTGTGATGCCCCTACTAATACACCCTAACACCCCCCTAGCCTTACCTACTGCTTTAGAGGTCTGCTTGGATGATTTTAGGTCATCAGTGATGATGATGCTCAAGTCTCTTTCTTCCTTTGTGACTGCTAGCAACTCCCTTCCCAGCCTATTGGTGGCTTCAGGGTTTCTCTTCCCTATGTGCATGATTTTGCACTTCTTTGCATTAAAATCCCAGTTGCCACTCTTCTGACCATTCTGCTAGTTTATCCAGATCTTTTCTCATTCTGCCCACCCCATCTGGATCATCTACTCTGTTGCAGATCTTGGTGTCATCTGCAAACAGACAAGCCTTACCCTCTAGTCCATCTGCAAGGTCACTAATGAAGATGTTGAAGAGGACTGGCCCCAGGACTGATCCCTGAGGTACCCCACTTGTGACTTGCATCTTGTATACCATTTACCACCACTCTCTGTTTTCTGCCCGTCAACCAGTTTGCCACCCAGTTGACCAACTTCTGACCAACCCCGAGCCTACCCAGCTTATTTATCAATCTTCTATGTGGAACAGTGTCAAAAGCTTTGCTGAAGTCAAGGTAGGCGACATCAACTGCTCCCCTTGGTCCACCACTCTGGTTACCCAGTCAAAGAAATCTATGAGATTAATTTGACAGGACCTTCCTTTTGTAAACCCATGCTGTCTTGGATCCTGTGCCTCTATGGATTCCAGGTGTTGCACTATCCTTTCCTTAAGTGCCTCCATAATCTTGCCCACTACTGAGGTAAGACTGACGGTCTATAGTTCCCGCCTCCTCCCTGCTACCACTCTTGTGAGCGGGATCACATGAGCCCTTCTCCAGTCTTCTGGGACCTCTCCTGTGCTCAGAGACTCACTAAACAATTCTGCTAATGGCTCTGCTAGTTCCTCCTTTAGCTCCTTAAGTACCCTGGGATGTATGCCATCAGGTCCCATTGCCTTATCCACCCTGAGCTTAGCAAGCTCTTGTAGGACCCTTTCTTTTGTGAAGGGAGTAGTGCTCACCTCCCTCCCCCCTGTATCCATGATGCTGAGCTGTGGGCCCTGCCCTACCTTCTCTTCAGTAAACACTGAGCAAAAGTATCTATTTAGGATAGATGCCTTTACAGGGTCCTCCTCACATGCTCCATTTTCTCCATTAAGCTTAGCAATACCCCCTCTGGACTTTCTCCTTTCACTAATGTATCTATAGAAAGTCTTGTCACCTTCTTTTACTGTTCGTGCTAGTGTTTCCTCAGTTTGGGACTTTGCCTGCCTTACTAGGATCTGCAGCTTATCCATTAGATAGGGAAATGGGCAGACTGGGTGGGCCAAGCGGTCCTTATCTGCCGTCAAATTCTATGTTTCTATGTTTGTGTCCAGGTACTTCCTGGTCCCAAAGCTGACTGGGGGCTGGCGCCCCATTCTCGATCTGCACGACCTGAACAAGTTCCTAAGGCCGCACATCTTCAGGATAGTCACTCTGGCTCAGATCATTCCTTCCTTGGAACTAGGCATGTGGTTCTACCCTCTGGATCTCCAGGACGCGTTATTTCACATCCCAATCCCTCCGTCTCATCAGCGATTCCTCCGCTTCAGAGCATTCCTGCAGCGCCGAGGAGTCCGGTTGTACACTTACCTGGACGACTGGCTGATTGCAGCCCCCTCCAGGTTGGAGGTGGAGCAGTCCAGGGGTCTACTCTCTAATTCGCCTCCTGATCAATGAGGCCAAATCGGAACTCATGCCATCGCAGGTGATTCAGTTCATCGGGACAGAGCTTGGCTTTCTTCGAGCCAGAGCCCGGCTCCCGGCAGACAGGGCCGAGGTCCTTTCCTCCTTTGCCCAATTGTTTCTGGTTGGGCAATTGCACCCTGCCTGGGACTTCCTGTACCTTCTGGGCCTCATGGCGGCGTGGTCCATTGGGCCCGCTGGCATATGCGTCCCCTGCAATGGGAGCTGGCCCACCAGTGATCACAGCGCTCCGGTCCTTTGGACCGTGACCCAGAAGATGTGGGATGGCCTGCAGTGGTGGCTCGTCCCAGCTCATCTACAGGAGGGTATCCCATTTGTCCTCCTTAGCTGACGGTCACTCTGACGACCAACACCTCTCTGATGGTTTGGGGTGCCCATCTGGGGGATCTCCGGACCCACGGCCTCTGGTCCTCTCAGGAGTCTCGATGCCATATCAACCTGCTGGAGCTTTGAGCAGTTCGTCTAGCCCTCACCGCCTTCGCTCCATTTGTACGGGGTCAGGTGGTTCAGGTCCAGGCAGACAACACCACGACGATGTACTACCTCAACCGTCAGGGCGGGATGCACTCCTTGCCTCTGTACAAGGAAGCTCTCCGCATTTGGTCTCTCGTGATCAGCCTGGAGGCGGAGCTCCTAGCCATCCATGTGGCAGGAGCCTCCAACAGTCTGGCCGATGACTTCAGCTGGGTAGGCGCTGCATCTCACGAGTGGTCTCTCCTGCCGTAGGTAGTGCAAGACTTGTTCTCCCATTTGGGCACCCCTCAGGTGGACCTGTTTGCCTCCAGGGAGAATGCAAAGCTAAGGCTGTTTCACGCCCGCCCCCTTCAGCAGGGCTCGCTGCAGGGGGATGCCTTCTCGAGGCCATGGACCCCAGGCCTCTTTTACACCTTCCCTCCATTTCCCTTGATCCGCAAGGTGCTTCTCAAGGCGAAGAGGGACAAGGCGCAGGTGACTCTGGTAACCCCAGACTGGCCTCGCCAGTTCTGGTACCGAGATCTCCTCAGCCTCAGCTCCAGGCTCCGGAAGTGGCTTCCAGCCCGCCTGGACCTGATCTCAGTCAACAAGGGGAAGGTTCTCCACCCAGACCTTCAATCCCTGCACCTGATGGCCTGGTTCCTGAGTGACTAGAGTTCCAGGCCTTGGGTCTTTTCGACGAGGTCCTCAACGTCGTTGAGGCGTCCCATAAGGAGTCGACCAGAAAATGCTACGCCTTCAAATGGAAGAGATTCTCCATTTGGTGTCAGGACAAGGGGTTTGACCCCTCTTCCTGTGCATTGGCTAGTATTTTGGACTACCTGTTGTCCGTTTCTCAGCTAGGGCTTCGGTCGACGACCCTTAAGGTACACCTGGCAGCCATCTCTGCTTACCAGGCGCGGGCTGGCAAGTATTCGGTGGCATAGGAGAAGGTGGTTGGGCACTTTTTCAAAGGCCTAGACCACATATCCCCTCCTGTGTGAGAACCTACACCTCCGTGGGATCTACTGCTGGTATTGGCTAAGCTCATGGGCAAGCCATTCGAACTGATGCACACGTGTGACATCTCTCACCTGTCATGGAAGACAGCCTTCTTGGTGGCTATTACGTTAGCCAGAAGGATGGGAGAGCTCCAGGTGCTTTCCGTTGAGCCTCCCTACCTGGTCTTCCACAGGGGTAAGGTTGTCCTTCGCCCCCACACGAAGTTCCTTCCGAAGGTGATGTCAGAGTTTCACCTTAACCAGGTGTTGACTCTGCCGGTCTTCTACCCCAGTTACACCTCGGAGGCTCCATTCCTTGGACCGTAGAAGGGCGCTCGCTTATTATAAGTAGCAGATGGCTGAAGTTCGGGGAGAGGTGCGCCAGCTGTTTGTCACCTACGCTGAAGCTGCACCTGGCAGACCTGCAACCAAGCATACGATTAGCAGGTGGGTCACCTCCTGCATAGATCTCTGCTATACGTTGGCGGGCATGGAGCCTCCCAAAGGGATAAGAGCTCATTCTACCCGCCATACCGCTGCTTCGGTGGCTGCTTCTAGGGACATCCCTATCCAGGAAATCTGCAGGGCTGCTACCTGGAAGTCAGCACACACCTTCATTTCCCATGACCACATTGACCTAGAGTCACGCCGGGATGCTGGTTTTGGGACCTCGGTTCTCCAGTCCTTATTTCCCAAGTAGGGTGTGCTTGCCTTCCTCCTCCTGGAGAACTGCTAGGAGTCTGCCAGACAGTGTGGATTGAACAGCATATCCACGTCCTAGAAATACAGGTTACTCACCTGTAACAGGAGTTCTAGGAGTGGTATGTTGTTCATCCACCATGACGCCTAACCTGGCTTCCAGCGGGCTAGATCTGGCGCCATGGGGGCGGAGCGAGGGTTTTATCACCGGGGTGGGTGGGAGGAGCCAGCTTGAAGACCTTCTGGCAAGATTTAAAGCGGCAAGGAACCTGCCAGACGGTGTGGATGAACAACATATACCACTCTTAGAACTCCTGTTACAGGTGAGTAACCTGTATTTATTCCTTATTGTATGAAAATGTCAAATTGTGAAACCAGTATTGTACTGTAGGATTATATGTAATAATTTTTGTTTAAATTTTCAAATCTGTCTGTTTTCTGTGTCAAATGCAAGACAACTTTGTAAAATAGGTCCATTGGACCTAAAGTTTATGTCCTGTTGAAAATTAAAATTCTACTACTACATTGGGGCTTGGCGGCACTAGGGCAAGTACCAGAAAAGATGGGTGATGGGGCGGGGGGAGAGGCATCAATAGGGGTGGGCATTTGGAGTGCAGCTCCTAGTCTTTCCGCTGTAGCCCCAAATGATTTCTGAGACACCTAATTGTTTTCTTTTGTGCATTGAAGAAGCCAAATTGCCACGACTTCTGGTGACATTACTGCCTTACTGGCTGCTTGAGCCAGCAGCTCCAACCCAGCCTCGTCACGTGAATCCAAGTCAGTCCTGAGCAGTAAACTGACATCACAACCCAGCAAGCTGTCATTATTGAGCCTGATTAGGTCGACGAGACAAGGTCACAAAGAATTTTCCGCCACTGCCGGTCCAAAGGTGCATAAATTGCTGTTAGTGGAGCAACTGTGAGGATGAAGCGGCTCAGCTTCCAACACCTCAGTCTCTTCCCCTTCGACCAGTGATGTGGAAGAAGAGGAGGAGCTCATAATTATGTCTAGAAGGCCCTGCTTGCAACTTCGAGACATTGAGGACAAGCTGTGCTGCCTAGAGTCGATGGTGGCGGATAATAAAAAAGACATTTGTATTGTTGAAAAAAAGAACTGGTGCCATCAAAACATGTCTCTCTCAGTACATGCACACTGTGGCGGTGCATAAATCAGCTCTCCTAGCTCTATACTGAAAAGAAATTGAAACAGAACAAAAGATACAAGATCTGCAGAACAGACATTGGTGCAAAAACATCCAGCTGCATGGGCTGCCAGAGAAAAAAAATGAAACCGGAAACATGGTTCAATATATGTAGGGCTTGCTAAAACAGATTCTGGGCCTGCCTGCAGATCAGCCCCTTAATATTATACTAGCCCACCAAGCCCTGGAAGTGCCACCAGGAGACAACACTGCCTGTCCCTGCTCCATAATTATGGTGCTTTTGGATTATCATACTAGATATGAACTCCAGCACTGCCTCGTGACATCAGATCTTCCTTTTCGCTAGAAGAAGAAGGTTCCCTCCATTATGCTCTGTGTTTGTGTAGGCCCTTTGCTTTCTAAACTCAAAATTCTTCAAACTGGTTTGGAATTCTGTTTGAAAACTTCTTACTGTCGGCATGGATGACTTGAAGTCAGCGCCCAGTTTCAAACAGTGTGACTGCCGGTAGGGGGTATCTCAGATGGACCAGCACACTTTGTGCATCTACTGCCTGGGCCTCGAGCACAGTCCCCAGGCTTGCGGCCTTTGTCGCACTCTGCCTCCATCAACTTTAGACCGGGACGCCTGTTGTCTTCTAGGGTGGCCAGATGAATGAGACCCTCCCGTTTGTTCAAAAGACACCTGCCAAGTGGTCTCTGCAGCTGTGGGGTCTGACAAATAACTTGCGGCCTTCGAGGAGGCGGCAGCTCAGGCCATAAAAGATGCCTCTTCTGCTTCAGCTTTTGTGCTGCTTTCCTTTGGCGCCACCTTTACAGGGGCATTTCAGGATTTGTGCCAGTCCCTTCTCACCCTGGGGCAGGGTCCCTCAAAGGGCAAAGAATCCTCTAAATCTTCAAAAAAAGAGACTAAAAAATGGTCTCATCGTCAATTGTGGGATCCTGAGTGCTCTCGGGCCTCGGATTCCCATACTTCTTTGGAGGTTTCGACATTGGTTGATCCTTTGGTCCAGGTCGCTGGCTCCATGGAATCCAGGACTTCGGTCCTGCCTATCACCTCCCAGGGAGGGTTGGACCAGCCTCCTGATCTGGTTCCTAACCCTCAGGATCCCATTCCGTCAGGGGACCTTCAGTTTTCACTGATTTATCCTCTTTCTCATTGTCTGGTTCTCCGGTCGAGGTCGAGATCCCGTAGCCCGGATTCGAGCAGCCCTTGCCGACATCAATGCTTTTGGCACTTGGGCAAGTGGCGCCACCCCTATTCTTCCACTTCTTCCCCTTGGGTGAGGAGAGGCTCTAACTCAAGATGGGCCGGTGCTATGAAGAGCTCATGTGGCAGAAGCTTATGCTATCCATGGTTAAGCCACTTCAGACCCTCACCCCAGCTCTTTCGTGGCTGCATCCGCCGAGGCCACAGCCTGCTCCTCAGCCTATTCCAGCCTTCCCACCCATCAGGGTCAATCCACCTCCTGAGCAGCCGAAGGATGGTCCACCTCCTAAGGATGCCCATACCGCTCCCGGGCTTCCTCATCAGCTGTCAGTCACTGTTACTCCTGATAGACCCTGCAGAGTCAGTTGGGATTTAGGAGGTTGACAGCTTTTTGGTAAATCCTTGGAATGCGAGGGCTCCTCCTTGCTTTCTTGCCTGGTGGATGTCGAATCGGGGGAGGATTTGTCTATGGAGCACAGTCCCACTTCTTTTGGGGGCTTTCCTGTTTAATTTTGGAGTCTACCAGGATCCAGATGTAGCCCGTCGAAAAACAGGCCAAGTATCCCTTGACTGAAATTCTTGACTGAGGTGACTCCTTGGGGGTTGCCTTCCTGGTCACTGAGGCATTCTTGGCCCCGCTCTGGAGCTTTGGCAGCACCCTGCCTCCTGCCCTGCACTGTCGGCTCATATGGCCTGGAAATATGCGGTCCCTACGGGTTCCTTATCCAGCTTCAGCGAACATCCCTTGGTGAAGGGGTTGATTGCCGACTCGCTTTTTTTAGTGCACTGGCAATGTCAGGGACGTGGATAAATCTCCCAACAAAGAATCCAAAAAGTTGAATCATATGGCCAAAAAGGTGTATGCATCCTCATCTCTCAGTCTTCGACAGGTGAGTTCAGACCTTTTGATGGCCCATTTAGCTCATGCCTTACTGGGCACTCTTGATGAGGTGCTCCCCCGGCTCCGGGTCGACTTACAGACCACGGTCAAGCAAGTGTGGGACCAGGGCCGAGCAGCAGCCAAACAGCTTTAGATGGTCATGGACATCAGCAGTTCCTGCGCCTGGCCTGTGGCCTCAGTGGCCATGCACCGCAGGGCTTGGCTGCGGATTTCTACCTTTGCAGCAGACACCCAGCACAAGTTGGTGGATATCCCCTTCCTGGGCACTGACTTGTTCAGGCCCGGGGTGGAAGGACACCTCAGTAGACTTGAGAAGTCCAGTGCCACCCTGGACTCTGTTACCTCTACCCAGAGGGATCCCATCTTTAGAGGAAGACATCATTTTGGCCCCTCTCTACCCATTCGGCCAAGCTGTCTCAGCTCCAGCTGGGCAGGAGGCTCAGGCTTGGTTCCCTCAACTGAAGTTGGTTGCTTCGGTCGTCCACAGAAGGGGTGGACAAGGCCCCACTGCTTCCTCAGCCAGTCCCTCCTCCGCCTCCAAGCCTGCCCAGTGGCGGGCTGGGAGGTGCCTCCCCCATGCCTGTCCTGCCTCACCTGGGTCCTCCCATGGGGGGCTAGCTCCGCCACTTCCTTTCTGCCTGGTCCACTGTCCCCACGGACAGGTGGGTCCTTTCCGCCTGGTCCGCTGTCACCACAGACAGGGGGATCCTTGAAGTGGGTTAGTCAAGTCCTGCCTCCATAGTTTGTGGATTACTCAAAGTCTTGCCTCTAGAGTTTGAGGTTTACCCTCTGTGCTGAGCCCACACCCCACGGGAGGGCATGGTGTCCACCGACATGCTGTTAGCCCTTCAGGGAGTCATTGTCCAGCTCTTCCAGAAAGAGGTAGTGACTCAAGTCCTGGACCCTCCAGTAAGCCCAGGGTTTATTTCCAAATACTTTCTGGTTCCAAAAGGACAGGGGTGCTGGTGCCCCATCCTAGATCTACACAAACTGAACAAGTTCCTTCCGTTGTGCACCTTCAAGATGGTCACTCTGTCTCACATCATTCCATTCTTGGAGCAGAACATGTGGTTCTGCTTCCTAGATCTTTGGGACATGTTCTTCCATGTTACCATCCATCCATCCATCGTACCGCTGATCCATTCAGTTCTGAGTGGAAGGGAGACTCGACAAGTTCCAGGTCATACCCCTCAGCCCCTCCTCGGCACCCATGGTCTTCACCAAATGCATAGCAGTGGTGGCAGTCTACTTGAGGCGTCAAGGGGTCTGGGTGTATCCCTACCTGGACAACTGGCTGATAGTTGGTCCCTCCAGGGAGCAGGTGGAGTGGTCCAGGGACCTGACCCTTCAGACCCGCTTGCCCCTTGGCCTACTGGTGAACGAGGTCAAGTTGGAGCTCGTACTTTCGCAGGTGATACAATTCATTGGAGTGGAGCTCGACTCTTGCCGAGCCAGAGCTCGAATCCCGGCAGACCAGACAGAGGTTCCCTCCTCCTTTGCCCAGTCATTTTGAGTTGGGCAGTTGCCCCCTGCTCTGGATTTCCTGCACCTCCTGGGATTCTTGGTGGCATGCACCAGCATGGTCCATTGGGCCAACTGGAGAATGCGCTCTCTACAGTGGGAGTTTATTCGTCAGTGGACTCGGCACAAGGTTTACTTCGACCAGCCGGTCACTGTGACTCAGCTGATGTGGAATGCCCTCCAATGGTGTTTAGTCCCGGAATATCAGAAGGAAGGATTTTCCTTTGTCCGACTGGAGCCAGTAGTCACCATCACAACAGAGGCCTCCCTGATGGGCTGGGGTGCCCACCTGGGGGAGTACAGAGTCCATGGACTCTGGACTCCCTAGGATTCCCGATGCCATATCAACTTGCTGGAGCTTCGGGCAGTTCAGCTGGTGCTGACAGCCTTTGCTGCACACATTCAGGGTCAGGTCATTCAGATCCAGATGGACACCACCACAACGATGTACTGCCGCAACAAACAGAGCTGGACGCACTCCCTCCCTCTGTGCACGGAGGCTCTCCGCATCTGGAAACTTATGCTGAGCCTGAACGCCGATCTCCTGGCCGTTCATGTGGCTGGTGTGTCCAGTTAGTTGGCACACGCCCACAGCCGGGTGGGCGAGGTGTCTCATGAGTGGTCTCTCTATCAGGAGGTAGTGCAGTCTATTCTCCCGGTGGGGCACCCCTCTGGTGGATCCGTTTGCCTCCAGGGAGAACGTAAAGCTGAGACTGTATTGTGCCCACCCCCCTCAGCAGGTACACTACAAGGGGATGCCTTCTTGAGGCCCTGGATCCCGGGCCTCCTATATGCCTTCCCTCCTTTTCCGTTGATCCCACAAAGTGCTGCTCACAGCCAGGAGGGATAAGGCATGGATGATCCTGGTGGCTCCTGACTGGCCCCACCAGTTCTGGTACCCTGATCTCCTCAGCCTCAGCTGCAGGCTTCTGTGGCATCTTCCACTCCACCCGGACCTGCTCACATGTAGTCAGGGAAGGTGGTCTCTCCAGACCTTCAGTCCCTACACCTGACAGTCTGGTTCCTGAGCGGCTAGAGTTCCAGGGTTTGGGCCTTTCCGATGATGTCCACACTGTAGTTGAGGCTTCTAGGAAAGAGTCAACTTGAAAATGTTATGCCTTCAGATCAAAGAGGTTCTCCGTTTGGTGCCAGGACAAGGGGCTTGACCCCTTATCATGCCCAGTGGCTAGCATTCTCGACTACCTTTGATCCCTCCCCCAGTCGTGTCTTAGGTCAACAACCCTTAAGATGCACCTGGCAGCCATCACTGCATACCGAGTATGGGCTGGTATGCCATCAGCACAGGAGAAGATGGTTTGGTAAAGGCCTCGACCACATTTCCGCTCGGGTGCATGAACCACCACCACCACCATGGGACATGTTGCTGGTGTTGGCAAAGCTCATGAGCAAGCCATTTGAACTGATGCACAGGTGTGACATCTCTCACCTGACGTGAAAGACCACCTTGGTGGTGATCACATTCACCAGAAGGATAAGTGAGCTCCAGGCACTCTCGGTGGAGTCTCCTTACCTAGTCTTCCATAGGATAAGGTTGTCCTTCACCCCAACCCAAAGTTCCTCCAAGTTTCACCTTAACAAGATGATGAATTTCCCCGGTGTTTTTAACCAGTCACACCTCGGAGGCTAAGCACAGGCTCCATACTCTGGACCTGAGGCGAGCGCTTGCCTACTATAAGGGGCACATGGCTGGAGTTCAGGGAGAGGTTCGCCAGCAATTTGTCACCTATGCTGAAGCTGCACCTGGCAGACCAGCAGCTAAACAGAAGATTGGCAGGTAGATTGTATCTTGCATTGATTTCTGCTATAGGTTGGCTGGTACAGAACCTCCCATAGGGCTAAGGTCTGATTCCCACCAGACATACTGCTGCCTCGGTGGCTGCTTCCAGGGATGTCCCTATCCAGGAAATCTGCAGGGCTGCTACCTGGAAGTCAGCACACATCTTCATCTCCCATTACCATATTGACCTAGAATCACACCGGGATGCTGGTTTTGGGGCCTCGGTTCTCCAGTCTCTGTTCCCTAAGTAGGGTGTGTGTACCTTTCCCCTGCCTCCCTGGAGAACTGCTAGGAGTCTGCCAGAAGTGTGGATCGTACACCATATCCACATCCCTAGAAAAACAGGTTCTAGGGACATGGATATGTTGTTCATCCACACTCATTGGCAGGTATCCTTGCCGCTTTAAATCTTGCCGGAAGGTCTTCAAGCTTGCTCCTCCCACCCACCGGGTGGTATAACTCTCGGCTCCGCCCATGGCACAGATCTTCCTTACGCTTGGAGCTCAGGTTCCCTCCTTAACGCTCTGCATTTGAGACTGGTTCCTATTTCTCCGTTTGCGGTTTAAAAAAAAATAAATTTTGCAAAGACTTCGATCTTCTATCCATGAGCTGCGATGGACAAATCGACTCCCAGTTTCGGAGATGCCCATGCGGGCAGAAGATGTCTCGGACGGATCACACTCACGTGTGTCTACTGCTTAGGCCTTGAGCACGACCCGCGGGCTTGCGACCTGTGCTCATCTTTCTCGGCCCTACGTCCTCGAAGATGTGCTGCCCGATTACAGCACAGGCCGTCCGAGGCAGTTCCCTCAGTGAAGTCCAAGGAGGCTCGGTTGGCGGTTATCTGGTGCTCGGCGGATCAGCTCGGCGGATGGTCGCCCTCGAAGAGAGGCGGCGCGGGCCGTATCTTCCTCGACCCGGCATTTATCCGCTCTCTCTGGGCTCTTCTTACGGCTTCTTTTAAGGAGCTTTGTCTGTCCCTCTCCACTAAGGAGAAGGGGCCTACGTTGGCGGGACCTTATTCTCGGTCAAAAGAGGACAAGGGAGTAAGTCCCTCCGTCGGCGCTCTTGGGGCCCGGGAAGGTCCCTCTCCCGGGCCGTCGGCCGTCGGCAGTCGACCGCTCGGCTTCGGCCACTGGCCTCACGGTGTCCCGTCAGGTCAGTTGAGCAGAGACTCCCACCGATGAAGTCGAGATTTTCTCGACCCGTTGAATGAGCTATGCCTTTAGCAGCCGAGATTCCCCTCTCCCCGGTTCCCCCGGGAGGAGTTGAGGATCCCGTGGGCTCGCCTGTGCCTCCGGTTCCGGAGCCCTCGGATGCACCATCCGAGCCGAAGGGAGTGCCGGTTCCGGCCGACACCTCCCCGCACCGACCTCGGAAATTCCGGGACTCTCGGTCTCGGTCTCGAACCTCTTCGCGGTCCAGCCGATCCCACCGTCATAGGCGGTCTCGGTCTCGGCACCGCGGTAAGCGGCGTCGCCGCTCGTCCTCGTCCTCCTCCTCGGATGAGGGGAGGCTTGGCGTAAAGTCGTCGGCCAGTGCGAGACCTTATGTTTGCAACAGCTCCTCCTGGCGGGGAATAAGCCGACCCGTCGCCTTCCCGGCCATTAAGTGGCTGTCACGGGCGCCGACACAACCCTCGACTTATCCGAGGCCTATACCCAGGCGGTTGTTCGGCCAAAACCAGCTGCTCCACGATTCCGGTGGAACCTCCGCCTCCACAGCCACAATTGGGGCTCCGACCAAGGATTCTCGGTCGGCTAAGGGTCTACCCATCGGCTGTCAGTTACCCTCACTCCCGATCGACCTCGGCAGGTGAAGGGTGGCTCAGCCAGAGCAGCTCTTCGAGGACTCTTCGAGTCCGAAGATGATTCCTCCTTTTTCTCAAGCGACTGGACTTGGGTCTTCAGGAGGTCAGTCAATGGGCGATAGCCGTCGTCCTTCCTAGGACTACTTGGCTCATCTCGGGTCCACCGGGATGGAGCTCGAACCCGTTTCCAAGCGGGCCAGGTATCCCCTCACGGAGATTCTGGACGAGGATTCTCCGACGGAGGCCTTTCCGGTGGCCGAGGCCATAGTGGGTCGGCACTGGAGCTTTGGCAGCCCTGCTTCCTGCCCTGCGCCTTGCCAGGATGGCCAGGAAGTATCGGTCCCTACTGGTTCCTTGTCGGTTTGAACACCCCTCTGCTGAGGGTTGGTTACCGACAGCGTTTTCGGCGCCCGCTGCGCCAGGGATGTGGACAAACCTCCTGACAAGGAGTCCAAGAAATTGGACTATGTCGGGGCGAAAAGTCTCGCTGCGTCTCTCTCGGCCTTCGTCAAGGCCAGTTCGGCCGTCCTCATGGCACATTTTCTCATGCCCTGTTGGGCTCCTGGATGAGGTCATCCCTCATCTTCCGCCGATCTGCAGACTACGGTTAAGCAGGTGCGGGACCAGGGCAGAGGCAGTGGCCAAACAGCAGCTCCAGACTGCTTTGGATATAGGGACTCATGTGCCAGATCGGTGGCGGCCGCAGTGGCTATGCGTCGGCGGGCTTGGCTGAGGATATCCACCTTTACTTTGGATACCCAGCACAAGTTGGCGGATGTCCCCTTTTTGGGGACTGACCTCTTCGGCCCTGGGGTGGAAGGTCACCTGCAGAGGATCGAGAAGTCCAATGCTACCTTGGACTCGGTCTCTTCCGCTCAGAAGGACAAAAGCCGCAAACCACAGCCTAAGCCCTTTCGTCCTTGGTGCCCCAGCCCTGACCCAGCAACGTCAGGGCCAGCAGGCTCGACCTTGGCATCCCAAACCCAACGCCCGGCTTCCTCTAACAGGAGGCAGGAGGAAAAGGCCAGGAGGTCCCTCGGCGGTCCCTCCTCAAGCCTGCCCAGTGACGGGCTGAGGGTCGCCCCATTCCGTCCACCTTATCCCTGGGTCCCCCCGTGGGGGGACGGCTCCGGCACTTCCGTTCCGCCTGGTCCGCTGTTACCACGTACAGGTGGGTCTTGGAGGTGGTGGGAAGAGGCCTGCCTCTGGAATTCGAGCAGGCACCACCCTTCAGAGCCGTCGCCCCTCGGGGGGCTTCGGGATCCCCAGCCTCACTGGCGGCTCGTCGAGCCGACATCGCTCTCGTCCTCCAGAAGGAGGTGATAAGAGAGGTGGTGGACCCTCCTTCAGACCCAGGGTTTGTGTCCAGGTACTTCCTGGTTCCGAAGCGGACGGGGGGCTGGCGCCCCATTCTCGACCTACGTCTAAACAAGTTCCTACGGTCTCGAACCTTCAGGATGGTCACTCTAGCTCAGATAATACCATCCTTGGGCAGCGTGTGGTTCTGCTCTCTGGACTTGCAGGACACGTTTTCCGTCCTATCCGTCCGTCTCACCAGAGATTCCTTCGCTTCGGCGGAAGGATCCCTCTTGAGTTCAAGCCATGCCCTTGGCTTGTCTCCAGCTCCCAGGGTCTTCACCAAATGCATGGCAGTGGTGACAGCATTCCCTCTTGCGCCGAGGGGTCGGGTGTACCCTTACCTGGACGACTGGCTGATAGCAGCTCCCTCCAGGAAGGAGGCAGGTGGTCAGAAATCTGGCCCTCAGGTCTGCTCTCAACTGGGCCTCCCTTATCAGCGAGGCCAAGTCGAACTCGAGGCGAAGCAGGTGATTCTATTCATCGGGCGCAGCTCGACTCTCTTGAGCCAGAGCGCGGCTCCCGCCGGACAGGGCGAGGTTCTTTCCTCCTTTGCCCGATCATTTCTGGTTGGGCAATTGCGCCTGCCGGGACTTCCTCGCCTCCTGGGTCTCATGGCGGCCTGCACCAGCGTGGTCCGTTGGGCCCGCTGGAACATGCGTCCCTTCAGTGGGACTGGCCAGCCAGTGGTCTGGCAGCTGCGATCCTTTGGACCAGCTTGTGTCGGTGACACAGGGGATGTGGGCGCTCTCCAGTGGTGGACGTTCCAGATCATTTGCAGGAGGGCATCCCGTTCGTCCGCCCGAGCCGGCGGTCTCTCTATCGACCGATGCCTCTCTGATGGGTTGGGGTGCCCATCTGGGAGAACACCGGGCTCATGGCCTCTGGTCCCATGGAGTCGATGCCACATCAACCTGCTGGAGCTCCGGCGGTCCGCTAGCTCTCACCGCCTTTGCTCCGTTCCTCCGGGGTCAAGTGGTCCGAGTCCAGAGCGGACAATACCACGACCATGTACTATCTAAACCGCCAGAGGCGGGGCCGCTCCATGCTTCTATGCAGGAAGCTCTCGCATTTGGTCACTCGTCGCAGCCTGGAGGCGGATCTCCTAGCCATTCACGTGGCAGAGCCTCCAACACCCTGGCCGATGCCTGGGCCGGATAGGGCTGCATCCCACAGTGGTCTCTCCTGCGAGGTAGTACAGCATCTGTTCTCCCATTGGGGCACACCTCAGGTGGACCTGTTTGCCTCCAGGGAGAACGCGAAGCTGAGCCTGTTCCATGCCCGCCCCCCTCAGCAGGGCTCGCTGCAGGGGGATGCCTTCTCGAGGCAGTGGACCCCGGGCCTCTTTTACGCCTTTCCCCCATTTCCCTTGATCCACAAGGTGCTTCTCAAGGCGAGGAGGGACAAGGCGCAGGTGATTCTGATAGCCCCAGACTGGCCTCGCCAGTTCTGGTACCCAGATCTCCTCAGTCTCAGCTCCAGGACTCCGGCAGCTTCCAGCTCGCCGGACCTGCTCTCAGTCAATCAGGGAAGGTGTTCCATCGGACCTTCAATCCCTGCACCTGGCCTGGTTCCTGGCTAGAGTTCCAGGCCTTGGGTCTTTCAGGCGAGGTCCTCAGTGTAGTTAGGCGTCCCGTGAGAGTCGACCAGAAAAATGCTATGCCTTCAAATGGAAAAGGTTTTCCATTTGGTGTCAGAGCAAGGGCTTGGACCCTTCCTCCTGTTCCTTGGCAAGCATCTTGGACTATTTATGGTCCTTTCTAGTCAAGGGCTTGGTCGGCGACCCTAAGGGTGCACCTGGCAGCCATCTCTGCTTACGAGGCGCGGGCTGGGAAGCAGTCGGTGGCGCAGGAGAAGGTGGTCTGGCGCTTTTCAAGGCTTGATCACATTTCCTCAGTCGGGAACCCCCACCTCCGTGGGATCTACTGCTGGTACTGGCAAAGCTCATGGGCAAACCATTCGAACCTATGCAGGTGTGCTCTCTCTCACCTGTCATGGAAGACCGCCTTCTTGGTGGCTATCCGTCAGCCAGAAGGATGGGAGAGCTCAGGCGCTTGGCATCGAGTCTCCTTACCTGGTCTTCCACAGGGACAAGGTTGTCCTCGCCCCCACCGAAATTCCTTCGAAGGTGGTGTGGGTTTCACCTTAACCAGGTGTTGACTCTGCGGTGTTCTAGCCCAATCACACCTCGGAGGCGAATATAGGCTCCATACTCTGTAGACCCTAGAAGAGGCTCGCTTATTATAAGGCCATGCAGCTGAAATTGAGAGAGGTTAGCCCAGCTGTTTGTCACCTCGCTGAAGCCGCATCTGGCAGACCTGCAGCCAAGCGGACGATAAGCAGGTGGGTAACCTCCTGCATAGATCTCTGCTATAAGTTGGCGGGCATGGAGCCTCCCAGAGGATAGAGCTCATTCTACCATCATACTGCTGCAGCGGTGGCTGCTTCCAGGGGCGTCCCTATCCAGGAAATCTGCAGGAAATCTGCTACCTGGAAGTCAGCAAACACCTTTATTACCCATTACCACATCGACCTTGAGTCACGCCGGGATGCTGGTTTTGGGGCCTCGGTTCTCAGTCTCTCTTTCCCAAGTAAGTATTGGGGTGTCGTCTTGCCTCCCTCCTCCCGGAGAACTGCTAGGAGTCTGCCAATGAGTGTGGATGAACAACATATCCATGTCCTAAATACAGGTTACTCACCTGTAACAGGAGTTCTAGGAATGGTATATGTTGTTCATCTACGATACCATTCCTCCGGCTTGACGCACAACCTGAGCTTCCAGCGGGCAGATCTGGCGTCATGAGGCGGGCCGAGGTTATACCACCGGGTGGGTGGGAGGAACAAGCTTGAAGACCTTCCGGCAAGATTTAAAGCGGCAAGGATACCTGCCAATGAGTGTGGATGAACAACATATACCATTCCTAGAACTCCTGTTACAGGTGAGTAACCTGTATTTACTCACCTGTAACAGTAGTTCTAGGAGTGGTATATGGTGTACATCCACACAATCCACCCAACCTCCCTTGACAGGTGGAACACTGCATCTTGCTTCTAGCGGGTAAGATCTTACATCACAGGGCGATGCCGAGGGGGTTACCCCCTGGGTGGGTGTGAGGAGCCAGCTTGAAGACCTTCCAGACAAATTTAAAGGGGAAAGGAATCCTGCCAGAAGTGTGGATGTACATCATATACCATTCCTAGAACTACTGTTACAGGTGAGTAACCTGTTTTTCGACCACAACATCACACCATCTATGGTTCAAAGATGAAGACAAGTCCTGATGGTCCAAAAAGTCCTCAAACACAAGCGAATTTCTGCATTCTTGAATACCCAACCTGCCTGAGGACGCAAACCATAGAGTAAACTAAGTGCTTCTCAGAATTGGGGATGCAGAGAACTATCTAAAATCCCAAGGAAATGCAAACCCAGTTTAAGCTAAGAGAAGTGCAAGGATAGGCATGGCAACAACCCTGCCAGTCCCAAAGGAACACTGCCACATCTCCGAGTAAAATATGAGACATGATTGCAGCACAGACCAAGACACCCCAGACTGCATCCAGCGTGAATTCTTCACCGTCGACAGACTTGCATCAAACATCGAAGACCCTTGAGACAGACAGAGGCACATGAACTTTACTGTACCACACTAACCTGTACAGCTTATATGGGTCCGAAGTCATAGAACATACCAACTTGAGGACAAAAACAACCCTTCCTTCTTCAGTCATCATTTTTAAAGGGACACTGTCAGCTGTGCCTTTGAGTTTCTGGCCATTGTTGACTAGTTTGCCTCTAGGCACCTACTTGGCAAACTACATCTTTAGAATGCCCCAATATAAAAATAAATTAATCTTAATAATCTTTTTCGTCGGCCCGATGGTGCTGGGGGTTGAGGCGCTGGACTCCACCCGCACCCGCCCGGCGACCAGACCGAGGAACAGACTCGGGCTGCTGGGCGTTGGCAAGGAGAGAAGGATTGAGCATCCCTGGCTCCACCTTCCTCTGGGGTGGGTCGAACTGCATCGCACTGTAGCGGTGACTGGCGGAGGCCAGTAGCACTACAGCAGCGAGCAATAGCGAGGGGAAAGTGGTGGTGGGTGTCTGCACGTTTGTGCTTAGGACGTCATGGCACGTCTGGCACTCTAGGGAAAGTAACTTGGCTGAAAATGGCGGGGCAGCGATCTTAGCGGCTGATGGCCATGCCCAGCACCCCGTCTCCCGGGGGATCCTGCACACGGAGTGCATGAATGATGAAAGGCCGGCTCCGTGGGGGATCCAGTCCGGGGGGGGGGTGCGGGTGTCGGCAGATGGGGATCGCGGAGGTCCACTCCGCATGGAGGATAAAGATATCTATGATTAAAAAAGAAAATAACCTTTTTTGCTAGTTTTGTAACTACTTTTGGACCGAGTGATTGGCGCTGCTTCATCTGCCCCACCGGAAATATATCCTCACTGTGAAGGCATGTCTGGCACACAGCCGTGTCCCGAAGCTAAACTTTTTGCCATGCCTAATTCATGAATCTGGTAATCCGGTAGAGTATTTTATAGTTCATCACAGTTTGTTTCTCTCTAGGTAAAATGAGCACTGACAGTGCTGCTAAATAAATTTGAAAAACGGAGCTGAGATTGCACGATGCAGGATTACTTGTGTGCCAGACGCATGTTCGCAGTGAGGATATGCTTCCAGTGGAGCGTCTGAAGTAGCATGGACCTCTTGGTCTAAAAATAATTACAAAAGTAGTGAAAAAGGTAATAAAGATTATTTTTTTTATGTGTTGGGGCATTTTAGAGAAGTAGTTTTCCAAGTGGGTGGCTACAGGCAAACTAGTCAACAATGACCAGAAACCGAAAGACACAGCTGACAGTGTCCCTTTAATTTGAATTAACATAAGCAAACATAATACACCCCCATTTTGGGGGCCGGGAGGTGAGTGAAGTGGGGTGCCCAGGTGGGGCGAGATCAGGGTGCGAGGGAGGGGAGCAGCTGGAACAGCAAAGGGGGTTGCTCAGCCTCCCATGGGGGTGTGCTTGTGTCCACTGGATGGATAGTCAGTGTCTGGCAGGAGAGGAGAAAGACAGAAGGGAGAGGGGTGTGACCCTTGGTAGCCATAACAGAGGTCTCCCTCAGAATCAGCAAGGTACCATGCAGCAGTTCCAAATGATGTCTAGGCTCACTCTGACCAGACATGACAAAAAGCTGAATTTTAAGATGGCTAGATTGGAGCATCCAAGGTTCTAATGGGCACCCTCTGTCCTAGGTGGTTGAGTGGGGAGACCTTACAGATCCCTTAGCTAGACAGAAGGACCAGGGGAATCAGCATTAAATTGACACCTACACTGTCACTTCCTGGCATACTTGGCTTGAGGGCAAATAGCGAATGCAGGGAGGCCTCGAAACTATTGTACATATTTCGGTTCTTCTTTTCTCCGTTCCCAAAAGAAGAGTGCCTTGTCGCATATCTAACCTGGCTCAATTAATTGGGCATAGACTGGGGACATCAGGACTTATTTATTTATTTCAATTTTGTTAACTGGGTAGGCCCACTGGATCCCATAGGACCCTTTTTCAGGGGTGACCCGGAGTTAGTTCCATGTACAGAAATAGCTTATCCACGTACAATTCACAGAGTGAAAAAAAGAAACAATGCCAGTAATACAGAGGGGTCGTACAATACAGTTCATTAGTAGATACACAATATAGACTGATAAATCTGGGAGAGGACAACAGCGACAAAGAGCAGTTCAGATTCCATCTTGGCAGGGAAGAGAGGAAATAAAAGCATGGCTAGGGGCTGACCAGGCAGCTCATTGACCCTAAAGGCCTTCCTTTAAGATGCATGTGGTGAATGCATTGATTGTGTACGTATTCAAGTTGTATAAGAAATCCACAGGAAAACCAGCCCGGTGGCCTGGAGGACTAAGGTGCTGAATGCCTCACCTCCTGCCACGCTGGGACCCATGTTCAGGAACAAGCATTGGTTGCTGTGGGTGGGGTGGGAGAGGATTGAATGTCCCAAGCACTGCTCTCCTCTCCGGGAAGGGGGGCAGTCATCTTGTCCTCTGACTGCCACCAGGGGGAGGCCCAATGGTAGTACAGGCAGTGAACAGCTTGTCAGGCAGGGCCGCAGTTCTTTAGGGCATGTGTGCCTCTCTGTGCATGTACTGTCATGACGCTGCAGCAGGGGCTCAGGGAGAAAACAGAAACAGGGATCCAAGAGCAGAATGACACCCTGCACTACCACCCGAATCCCTGGAGTATTCTGGATATGTGCTGGGGGGTGGCCCTGCTGTGGGGAAATCCATGAGGACATCCTCCAGGTAAGTCCAGGGGAGGTAGGTGCTGGCTGAGGGGAGGTGGGGACAGGTGCAGAGTAGTAGCCTGAGGAGTAAGAAGCTTTGTGGGGGGGGAGGAAATTCGCAGGGGTGTGGGTGGATGGCCTCTTTGAGGGCGTCCTTCCCTGTCCCACACCTGCTAGACAGATTGGAAGCAGGATGACCTGCACTGCCCAGTATATCATTCCTCTAGTCATTGGAATAGTTGGCCAGCATGAACGGGCCCATTGGCGCCGCGAGTTAAGGCTTCTGTGCCTCCCTGCCGCCATGCTGGATGCCTGAGTTTGGGAGCGCACGCGAGTCGCTTGGGGACTGGCTGGGAGCGGGAAGATGGAACGTCTGTAGGACAGCTGTCACCCCTCAGGGAGGGGTGATTCTGCGACCCGCTGCTAGACTTCCACCTGGAAGAATCTGGGCAGCGATGTGTGCGCGGTCTCATAGCATGGGGAAGAGCCGACATACAGAGTGCCAAGGGCACCTCCACGGAGGTGGAGCACACACGCCGTGCTTATTGCACATCCAGCCATGTCCAGGGAAGAAAACGGAGGTGAAAAAATGGCAGGAGGAGACTCAGGACGGCCGTGAGTGATGGGACAAGGCTGACTTAGCCACCAGCCTGCCACCGGAGGATAAAAACTTACATGGGGAAAAAAAAATAGTCGGCCAGCTCTGCTCCTATGTCTTAGGCCTTGAGGTTCCCTCTTCACTCTGGGGTGCTATGCCCCTCTGCCCCAAGTCTAACATCATGGTGGACACGGAGAGGTTGATTTGAGGGTCCCCTTGTTTGATCCTTGGCGTTTCAGCACTTTTTCCTGGGATCCACTGGTATAGAGGGAGGACCCACTCTTCTGATATTTGGTAGGACAACATTTCCACCACACTAAACCTACCCTCTGGGTGCTTACTCTTATTGGGTACAGTGCCAGAAATAAGAGCTGTCTTGTAGAGTTTCTTGTCGTCCCCCCCCCCACACTAGTAGACAGGGGGGTGACACAGGAAATTCACCTTGAAGCAAAACAACTCGCATTTTCTTTTAATTACAGTTATGTGCTGTAGAAATTACAATTATGTTGGTTGGTTAATATTTATTTATTTATTGAGATATTAGATTAACACCTTTGAGCAGAAAGCTCTTTTGTAGGTTCCACGTCAAGTATGACACAAACAAGAATACAGATATGTTCCACAGATACAGATACAGCATGAAGCAATTGAAAACTGTCTCCAGGCATAAATTCTAACAATAGTTACACAATCTAAGCACGTACAGGGTGCAGAGTCAAAACAAAAGCTAACATTTCACTAGGTGATGGCAACATAACATGATGTTTAAAAAGGAGGATTGTACGACTAACAGCATAGTCAGATAATTGGATTGTGCCCGAGTCAAAGAAAGAAGGAAGGTCTTGTACCAGTAGAGAGGGACAGGGAAGGGAGGAGGAAAGTGCGGGGTGGGAGACGGCAAACAGAGGTGGGGGATAGGATGGGGATAGATGGGAGGGAAAGGGAAGAATAGCTATGTAGTGAAAGTGGAATATAGAGGGAGGATGGTGGGGGGAAGGGAGAGGGTGGAGGAGAGTAGGGAGGATGAGGTGGAGTAGGTAGTGGGGTGATGATGAAGATGTAATTAAGGCAGTAGGGAAGAAAGAGGTATGGAATGATGGCGGGGAAAAAAGGGGAAGAGGAGGTGGAAGAGGGTAGGAGGGAAAATAAATAATTTAGGCAGGGTTAGAAAGCCCATGAAAGTGTTAACTTGACTGGGGGCCCAAGAAATGGACACGAAGCAAGCATAACATTTTACTAATCAGTAGAGATCACATAGATTGCAGATGGTAGGAGCAAGGTAAAGGCAGATTAGCGGCAGCAGTCACAGGTTGCCAGTGAGATTAGATGCTGATGGAGTGTTTTCTTAAAGGAGCCCAGCAAAGTAGCATTGGTTATGTCAGGAGGCAGGGAGTTGTACCACTGCGGAGCTCTGTATGTGAATGCACATTGTCCAAAGGTGGAACGGCACCATGGGATTCTGAACGCCTGTTTGCCAGAGCTTCTGGTACTGCATGGGTTATGTGCAGGGGAAAGAAGGGCCATTACACCAGGGGGTGGCAGTCACAAGGTGACTTTTTTTGCAATCAAGCACGATTGGTATTTGAGCCAGCTGTCAAACTGTAACCAGCTAACCTGGGCATAAAGATTGCAGGTGTGTGTCAAGCGTGCGACACCAGTAAGAAGGCAGCATGCTTTATTTAAGGCTATTTTGATACGTCGGAGGGCAGTGTCTGTAGCTGCACCATAAATGACAATACCATAAACAGTCTGTGAGAGAGACCACAGAACTGTGGATGGCTGTGTTCAGTGCTTCTGGAGTGATATTATGTTTGTTCCTGTATAGAACTCCTAAATGCTGGTTAATAGCTTTGGCTTTTCTGTCGATGTGCTGGGTGAAAGACAGAGTAGAGTCAGTAGTTATTCCCAGATACTTGAAATGGTGGTCAAGAGGGGAGCCAGAGTCATTAATGATGGTAAGCGGGAAGAGTTTGTGTCTGCTTTGGGAGGTCGAAAACAGCATTGTCTTAGTCTTGTTATAATTAAGGATGAGCTTATTATCCCGAAACCACTTCTCTGCAGATGTAAAGGATTGCTGATGTTGGTCCTGGAGAAGGTGAGGGTCCATGTTGCTGATAAAAAGTACAGCGTCATCAGTGTATAGAAGTATGTGGTCGCAGCAAGCTCCTGGTAGTGAATTGAGGAAGATGCTAAAAAGCAATGGACCCAAGATAGATACCTGCAGGACTCCAGGGCGTACAGGCCTACTATCGGACAGAGTGTTACCAATTTTGTACCTGCTGCATTCGGCCGCTTAAGTAGCTGGAGAACCAGCTTGTAGTGTCAGAGGAAAGACCAATGGAGGAGAGTTGTCTGATGAGGAGATCATGGTTGACAGTGTCAAAGACCTTGACAAGGTCTATGAAAGTTGCCCCTACCAAGAGCCCTTGTTCCAGAGAGTTATTGATAAAGCCTGTAAACTCCAGGAGTGCAGTGATGGTACTATGCTCACGCCTGAACCAATGTTGTTGGGGACATTGGAGTTGGTAGTTATCCAGATGCTCTACGAGTTGGTCAGTCATGATGCGCTCCAGGGCCTTGGAGATCAGGGGAAGAATAGAGATTGGGCAGTAATTTCCCTGCAGTGCTCTGTCACCACTCTTGTGCACTGGGGTGACCACTGCTGATTTCCAAAGATATGGAAATTGTGACCAAGAGTGTGACAGGTTGATTATTTTGGTAAGAGGTGTGAGGATTTCCTTGAGGGTAAGGGCAACAAACTTTAAGTCCAAGGAGTCTCCACTGAATCTAGCTTTCCCCAGTAACTTATTAAGATAACGTCTGGCTTCATTTATAGACACTGCTTTGAAGTAAAATGGTGGGTGGTCTTGGGGTGGGTTCTGGACTGCAGTGTTCATACCTGAGGGGGTAACCATGAAGTGGGGGGGGGAGAATGTTGCTAAGGTCTGTAAATGCTTTGTTGAATGCATTCGCGATAGCTTTTGGATCCACGGTAGGGGTGCCGTCGATGTTCAGCATATTCGGGGTAGTTTTGGAGTCTTTACCAGTGATGTCTTGGATGTTTTTTCAGAATGTCCTGCTGTCGTTCCAGGTATTTGTATGCCTGCTTCATACAAATAGTTGCTCACTGGTCTTACACTCTGCTCCTATACCAAACCACTGGGAGGTATGAACCTAACAAATTTCAGCCACCTTTATGGCAGGCCTTAATTTGGCCTCTTGTAATGTTAAGGGTTTAAACAATCCGATCATAAAGTCTGAGGTCCTGGGGAAATTGCAAAAACTGGGGGTAAGAATAGTGTTCCTCCAGGAAGCACATACTTAGGCATTGAAACATGCCAAGCTGAGACGAGCATGAGTGGAGGAAGTCCAGACATCTCAACGTGAATAGCATCCACACAGGAGGGGCACTGCAATATTAAAATGTAAGAACCTACTTTTTTAAACAGAATGCGTGAAAACTGATGGAAAGGGACATCATGTCAGACTGTGGGGGAGATTACAGGGTGGAAAATGTGTTTTATTAAATGTATATGCTCCAAATAAGGAGTCCTTGAGGGGTCCTTTCCTCAAAAATGTTATCTTCGAGACTGTCACAAATGTTACCAGCCTGGTAATAATGATGGGGGGGAGGTGAATCTTACTACGGTCCTTAGCCCTACTCTAGGTAAATGCCCAGTTGTTCTCCCGGACTGGAACTGGCAAATTATTGGGGAGCCTAACTTAAGGGCTTGGCTTGCTGGACATCTGGCGCTTTAGTAATCCAGGAGTCAGAGACTATTCATTTTATTCTCCACGGCACTCCCAATACTCCAGAACTGACCTTTTCTTTCATTACTCCAACCCAATGGGCCTCTGAAGTTGTGAAGTATGTCAGTGGCATCATTACGAGCTGAGATCATGCCCCAGTATCCCTGAGCTTAAACCTAGTCCCATCCCCTGAAACAAGTAACCGGAGACTAAATATCAGCCTAATAAACGCTGACGGATTCAAGGAGCTGGGACCTACGGAAGGACAATCCAGCAACCCACTACTGGGATGCACTGAAAGCTTCACTTTGGCTGCATTAGTTCCTGTGCTTCCCAGTAGAAAAAGACTAGAATTACCAGGCAAGTCTCCTTAGAACTTTGTACTAAAGACTTAGAATTTGAGCATAAAATTGTTCTTAATGAAACAGTGAAAAAACAGCTGGACGACAAAAGAGCAGAGTTGACTAAACTACTGGAGGCAAAAATTGAGGGGGCCTTGAGATTTTCCAAACAGAGATTCTATGAGCATGGAAACCAGGCTTGCCACCAACTGTCAGGCCAGCTGAAAAAGCTTGTAGCATCCAGGGCAGTCTTAAAAATCAGACTCCCCCTCCTGGGGAACGGATCAGTTACCAATCAAGTAGAGATACAGAGGGTGTTTGCAAATTACTATGCAGCCTTATAAAAGGAGGAGAGGGGTCCAGACCATTCCCAAGGGGTACAGGCCTGTGAATCCAAATTGCTGTTGGAGGACAAGATAGAGAAGAGCTTAATGCTCCCATCACAACAGCAAAAGTTTCACTGAAGATAAAGTCCCAGAAAAATGACAAATCACCCAGCCCAGGTGACTATCCAGCTGAACTTTATAAAACTTTTGAGAACTGGGTAACACCCCACGTAAAAGCTGTTGGTGAAGCCATACTGTCTGGGCAGTAGCAAAGTCCCCATTCCTGGCGTCAAGCCCAAGTATCAGTAATACCAAAATTGGGCAAAGACCTAGAGGAATGTGGCTCATACCATCCAATTTTACTGTTAAATACAGATTTAAAAATCTTTATTGAAATCCTAGCTGACCGTCTTCAATGCCACATATACAATTTAGAGCATTGTAATCAGACAGGTTTTATGCAAGACCGATTTTTGCAGGACAGTATCCGTCGCCTGCTTAATATTATTACTGCTCAGACACAGTCGAGGGCCTTCCAGCTAGCCGCCAGTATGAATGCTGAGAAGGCCTTTGATAGGGAAGACTGGCAATTCCTTATTTAGGTTCTAGACAGGTTACAACTAGGAAGAGATTTCCTAGGGGCAGTTAGAACACTTTATGACCAACCTGCTGCATTGGTCTGAGTTGATGGACATCTTTTAGACAGGTTTCAATTAGGAAGAAGCACATGACGGGGTCGCCCCCTTGCACCACTTGTATTTGCTCTGAGCTTGGAACTGTTAGCGATAGATATTAGACAAAACCCAGATATATGAGGTGTAATAGCAGGGGGAGTAGAACAGAAACTAGCTTTATATGTTAACGATTCCCTGTTTTTATTAGGGGACCTGGTATGCTCCCTTCCACATTTTTTACAGGCATCGTAGAAATTCAGCAAACTGATGGGCTATTAAATCAGTCGTACTAAGTCAGAGACAGTGTTACTGAGTGGCACATCCCCCCAGATTTAAAAACATCTTCCCTTTTTCTTGGGCCCCTCATAACAACTTCTGATATTTGGGTATACAAGTTTCAGCAGAAGTAAAAAGGCTCTTGCCAGATAACTATCAGAAACTGTTTTGACACATTTCTGGCAGATCTTGCCCACTGGAAACTCCTCCCTTTAACTTTCTTTGGGGAGTCCATGTCATTAAGATAAATGTACTTCCCTGAATATTGTTTCTGTTTCAGACATTACCCATTCCTATCCCAGATTCATTCTGGAACACCTTCTTTAAGGCAGTTTCTAAATTTTCGTGGCTTGGAAAATGCCCTAGGACTTCTCAGCAAATCCTAAAATTACCCAAAGAACAGGGAGGCCTAGGGCTACCGTGTTTCAAACAATACCATTTTATAAGAATCAAAAGAATGACATGCCCAACACAGTGGGACAACTTGTCTTTGATCAAACATCATAAAGGGCCCCCCACCCCCCACTAGTTGTAAATTTTAGGGTGTGGGAGCAGAAAGGCTCACCTGGTTTAGTCAGTGTGTCACAACACAAACATGCCTCTCATTTCAAGAACTTCAGGATATAGATTCTTACAGGTCAGACATTTTCTTTTGGAGTAAGATAACTTAGCCAAGGTGAATAGACCTTAGTCAGACCTAGAGCAGTTTCTTTTTTTTTTGTTTTTACTGGCTGGTTGTCCTTGAGGTCAGGATCAGAATGGTCTCCCAAGCTTTTAAACTATTGAACAGACAACAGACACCCCCCCCGAACCAGATTAGATTGAAATGGGAACAGGGAAGTGGGAAAATCATTTCAGTAGAGAATGGAAAACAAGACTCCAGATGGAGTAGACAGTAACAGCATTGCCACTGTGGAGACAGTTTAACTGGTGGGTGTTAACCAGATATTTTAGTACCCCCACGGTGACCTGCCATTTTGGAGCATCCTACATGGATCAGTGCTGAAGATGGTATGGGGCAGTGGGAACCCACTCTCAAGTATTCTGTGGATGTAGAACATTGTCTCAATTTTGGCAGGATGTACACATTGCATTACAATAGATTATGACTATGCAAATTCCCCAAACATTCCGGGAACTGTTTCTGGGATTTTCTACCCTCCTGAAGGGGCTGAAAAACAAACAAAAATTGGGGCAGATGCTGAGGGCAGCAGTGGTAAAATGTATTACCGTTAACTGGCTGAAACCACACTCGCCAGCACTTGAGAGGTCAAATTCAGGTGATTGAAACCATGGAGCGCATCACCGCTTCCCTGCAGCTTAAATCCCTGAAGTTCTTGGACATGTCGCTACCATGGCACCAAATACCAGGTAACACTTCTGGAAAAGAATATTCCCACCTCCCTTCTAGCCCATAAAGGAATGGGATGTGGTTGGACTCGCTCCTCCCAGGGGTCCAGATAATTTTTAGGACTGAAACGTATTTACTGCTAGCTGCTTTTACCTGGTAGTATTTTCATCTACATGGTAGTAAGACCATGCATTGACCTGTCTCCGACCCCCATCTATAAAACAAGATCATAGTTCCACTGAGTGTCGGCAACTACTGATCTTGCTTTGAGTTGGAGCACTTGAAGCAGGCAGTAACCGTTAGGACTAAGCAGCCAGGTGCCAGGGCCCCACAGAAACTTTCTAGCCAGCAGTCTTCAACGGGGGACTGCCCCTGATGTTGACTCCACCCAGTGTTGGCCAGTTCTATAAAAGGGGCATTACCCAGCCCCACCTCAGTTCTTTTTCCACCATTGACCCATTAGCATTGGCTCCTTGGATGCCTTCTCGCAAACAGTTCGACTGCTTTTGCACCTTCAGCATTTTTCTTTGCCTTTTTCAATCAGAATTCTCAAATTTATTTTCCATTCTGCATGTCTTCTCTGACGTTGTCCTTCTCATCCACGTATCGCAAGAAGTCAAAGTGTTCCTGTAGCAAGCAGCTACTGTCTAAGGATGGCCACGAGGCCCGTCTCTTCTGCCTAGGCCCAAACCACGACACCGCGGCCTGTCAGCACTGCAAGGCCTTCAACTCCCTGACTCGGATCTGCCATCAGAAGGTCCTCAAGGCACACCTCCTGGAGCAGCAGTTTGCCCAGATGCAGAAGCAGCCGGTGGGGAAGAGTCCTTTTCATCCTAGTCTGTGTCCACCTCCTCCACTTCTAAATTGCACGAGGAGAAGAAGAAGTACAACAATTTAGGGAAGCACAAACACCAGGAAAAGGACTGAGAAAGGTCCTAGGGTTGCTGCCATTCCAGGTCTACGCTGTACAAGAAGTCCTCGTCTGGCTCGTCACACGGTGGCTCAGACCCCCCCCCCCAGTCTGCCCACGGTTCTCCCGGGCAGTCTGCTTCTAAACCTCCCGCTGGCATCTGGGGGAGGAAAACCAGGTTCTTCGGGCTCTATCCTGATGCCTCTCAAGGCGAAGGCAACACTGGTAGGGTTGCCATCTACCTTAGGGGCTGGAACCAGCAAGAAGGGCAGCGACGCTTTGGTGCCTGCCAAAATGATCCCGACAATGGTCTCGTCCAAAGCTTTGAACAGGATGCCACGTCATCAGGGGCAGACGTCGAACTCTTCACCATCACCCCAAGCTCTGGCCAAGCAGATGACTGCCTCCTCAACAGGCTCTGCTAAGCAGCCATCCGCTAAGGGCGCGCCTCCTCGGACATCGGGTCGGCCTTCGCTATCCTCCTCGCCAGGCTGTTCCTCTCTAGGCAAAGCAAGGCAAATTTTATTTTTCTGGCACCCAATCCCAGAGGCTCTGGGTGCCATACAAAACACAAAATTTTATTTCACATACATAAATAGAAAATATACTATCATACAAATCCCAGTAACTACTTTATATAAAAACCCTCTTTAGTTTTAAAAGGACTTATAACGATAGTATCAAACAGTGTCAGAGAAGGCCTGACTAAGCAGATAAAACTTCAGGCGGGTCTTAAAAGCCTCCACTGTCGGGGCCTCCCTCACCAATAATAGGAACGAATTCCACATGACAGGACAGGTGACACTGAACGCTCTATCGCTGGCTGTTTTCAGTCTTGTCCTGGGAATCATCAGGAGGCCCCTCGAGGAGGACCAGAGGGGACAAACCGAGGCAGTGGGTGTAAGAAGGTCAGCCAGGTAGCAAGTTGAGGATCTCTGGCTGGATGATACCCCTATTCTACCCACTGGGTCCTTGCCTCTGAAGCCGGACCCCTGCACCCCGGGTGTTTTGACGCCAGGTAAACCGGCACCAGCTCCGCAGTTGCCTGCTGGCCCATCGACGCCTCAGTTCACCAAGGACCAGATCCAGGAGCTTTTTTTCCTTCTGGTGGAATCAGGTCAAAGGGGACCTGCTCACCCCTGAGGAGCCAGTCATCGTTGAACTGGAGCTGGAGCTGGACCTCAGCACGGGTCAGGAGCTGATACAACCATCTCCTCCCCCTAAGAGCTGCACTCTGAGCCCTGAAGATCACCGTGGTAGACCCCAGCACAAAGAATGGTGTCACCACAGGTCTTCTCACTCCACAAGTCATCTCCGACGCCGGTCCTCCCATAGGGGATGTCGGCCCCTTAGCCATCGATGCACCAGCTATTCATCCTCCTCGTCAGTGGACTCTAGCCACAGGTCTAATTCTTAGAGCTCAGACTTCTTGGAGCCTAGGGGTTTTCCTTCTTTGCCAGACAAAAAGGACACCCCCCAATTTGCCCCCTGACGATCCCACATTCATGGACATCATGAGGCACATCCAGGCTTCCAACGGATGGAATATGGAAGACCTGGCTCCGAAGCATCGGAGGCTAGCTAGGTACCTGAGGTAAAAGAAGCCTAAAGCTCTAGTGGTGCCTCCATTAGTAGACACCTTCCAGGACCTGACAAAGCTAACCTGGAAGCACCCTTCCACCTCCTCTGCTGTCTCCAAAAAGTTGGATAGGCTGTATAGAGCCTCTAGGGAGGAGCCTTTTCTGGCGGAACACCCTATGGCAGACTCAGTGGTGATCATGGCTGCTCATGATTGTTCAAAGAAGCCAAAACACCTTAGCACCCAGCCACTCAACCAAGAGTCCAGATATATTGACCAGATGGGCAAAAAGGTCTACTCATCCTCTGCCTGCTCCATTCGGTCCCTTAACTTTTTCACACACATGGTGCAGTACCAGAATGCCCTGTGGAAGAAAGATCTCTCGATAGTTCAGGCCCTTCCAGACTCAGCCCAGAAAACCGAGCTCCTGGACCTCCTCAAATCGGGGTTGGATGTAGGCACACATGTCTTGCGTGCCTTATATGACACTGCAGGTACGGCAGCCAGAGCAGCGGCATCCGGCGTTTGTCTCAGGTACCATGTCTGGCTTAGAGTCTCTGGATTCTCCCAGAATCTGCAGTCAGGCATCCTGGATCTTCCCTTTAAGGGCTCGGTCCTTTTTGTAGATCAAACAGAAAAAAATGATTATCTGTCCCCAAGAGTCCAGGAAGTCCATTTGGTCTATCCAAAAAATGTATAATGGGGACCAAAAACCATTTTGGAAATGGTAATTTTGGAAGTCCTCATGGCAACAACCCTGAAATCAGTCTCAGCAGAGGGGCAGGTTCAAAAGAAAGGCCACCTCCCAGACTCCTGGAAGCTCTGCCTCTCGAGCCACAGAGTCCTTCCAGGCTCCTCTGCCTACTCCCAGAGCGTCCCAATGACTGCTTGCCGGACCCCCCTCCTCCTGTGGAATCAGTGGGGGAAAGTGGTAGGGCGTCGCTCCTCCCTCCATCTCAGGGTTTGGAGCACAATAACATCAGACCTCTGGGTCTTACAGCTCATAGAAAGAGATCATATTCTGGAGTTCAAGGAAATGCCTCTGGATACTCCACCAGTGTCCTCCCACTATCCTCCTCCTCATGTCTCCCTGATGGAAGGGGAAATTCAGGCCCTCCTGCAAAAGCGGGCCTTAGAGCTAGTTCCCCCGGCTCAATGAAGAAAAGGGTATTAGTCGCACTTTTTCCTAGTTCCCAAGAAGACTGGGGACCTTCGGCCCATCCTGGATCTTGGTTCCCTGAACAAGTTCATTCAATACAAAAGATTCAGGATGGTCACGCTGCCAGGTCTCATCCCCCTCCTGCACTGGGGGACTGGCTCTGCTCTCTAGATATGCAGGATGCTTACCTGCACATTTTGATTTTTCCACCTCACAGGAGGTTCCTAAGGCTCCTTTTCCAGGGCCGCCATTACCAATTTCAAGCCTTGTTGTTGTTCGGCCTCTCCTCCGCTCCCAGAGTCTTCACCAAGTGCCTAGCAGGGTGGCTGTGGCTCTGTGGCATCAGGACCATTATATCTTTCCCTACCTTGACGACTGGCTTCTGGCAGCTGCCACGCTGGAACAGCTGGTCCGCACTCTTGGAGACGCCTTTACACTCTTCGGAGAGCTGGGGATCACCCTGAACATTCCCAAGTCATCCCAGTGGCCCAGTCAGAGACTCCAGTTCATCGGGGAGGTCCTGGACACAGTTAAGGGCAAAGCCTTCCTCCCCCTCAGACAGGGGAGATTGCCTTTGGGATTAGGTTCGGATGGTAGTATCAGCTTCCCATATCCCGGCCAGAATCTATTTAAGGCTCCTCGGCCACATGGTGGTAGCCATCCCTATGGTTCCTTTGGCATGCCTCCATGTGAGGGTTCCCCAGTGGACGCTCAGGGTGCAATGGAACCAAAGGTTGGACGACCTGGAGCAGGTGGTCCTTGTCTCCAACCCAGTTCTCAGAACACTTTCCTGGTGGATGGACCCACTCAAATCCATTGATGGGGGGTCCCATTCAGGCAGGAGCACCCGAGAGGTGTTCTGACCACAGTCGCCTCGGGCATTGGCTGGGGTGCTCATCTGGAGGACAGGCGGACCCAGGGGACCTGGCCCCCTGACAAGCAGTTGCTCCACATCAGCATTCTGGAGATGCGAGCAGTCCTGAATGCCTTGCAGGCTTTTCAAGCAGACTTATCTCCAGTCCCTCTTCTCATCTAGATGCACAACATGTACATTGTGTGTTACATTGACAAGCAGGGGGGGAACTCATTCCTACCCCCTGTGCAGGGAGGCGATGGGGGTCTGGTATTGGGTGCTGGAACATCGCCTTGAGCTCACTGCCATTCATGTTCCAGGTGTCCAAAACATCTTGGCCAGCAGCCTAAGCAGTTCTCAATTGAAGGCCCATGAGTGGGAGCTCCTTCAGTCTGTGGCAGACCAGCTATTTGACAGGTGGGGCCGACCAGAGTTGGATCTTTTTGCATCCCCGCTCAATGCTAACCTGCCCAATTTCTGATTGATAGATCCAGGGCCTAGAGTTTTTTGGTGGGACGCATTATCCCTCTCCTGGACAGGGAGGTTCCTTTACACCTTTCCTCCATTTCCCCTTCTACAGAGGATACTTCTGAATCTTCAGGTGGAGGGGGTGGAGATGATTCTCATAGAACCCCTTTGGCCTCGGCAGATTTGGTTCCCACTACTTCAACAACTGGCAGTGGAGCCTCCAATTCCCTTGCCTCTGAGCTCGCACTTGCTCTCCCAGAACCCGGGGCAGTTTGATCCATCTGGATCTCAGATCCCTGCATCTTGTTGCGTGGCTACTACAGACCTAGCGAGGGCACATTATGGGGTTTCCCATAAGATAGCGGAGGTTCTGGTGACAGCCAGAAAACCTTACACTATATCCACATACGCTATTAAGTGGAAAAGATTTTCCCTGTGGGCTACTGCACACCATCTCAACCCCTTTTCTTGTCCTCTGAACTCCGTTCTCAAGTATCTTCTCTCTCTATTTGAGCAGGGCCTGAGCTACTCCTCCATTAAGATGCATCTGTCCACCATCTTGGCATGTCATGCACTAGTGGAGGGGAAAACCCTTATTCAGCTGGACGTGTCCCGTACTTTTTTGCGGGGCATCTTACACTTGAAGCCTCCTATGTGAGATCCCATTCCTCCTTGGGATATCCTTTTTATGTTGGAAAAGCTTATGCTCCCCCTTTGAACCATCCGTGGATTGCGAGCTATGCTTTCTGTCGTGGAAAGTGTTAGTTTTAGTTGCTGTTACTTCCGCCCAAAGAATTTTGGAGCTTCAGGCTCCGATGTGTAAAGATCCCTATTTAGTTTTTCATAAAGACAGGGTGTCCTTACGAACAAATCCTAAGTTTTTACCCGAAGGTGGTGTCAGAGTTTACTTTAAATCAAGACATCAACCTACCAGTTTACTATCCTGAGCACTCCAGTGGAGGGAAGTGTTGTTGCATACTGTTGACATTCACAGAACGCCTCGCTACTATCTGAACCATACAGCTCCTTTTTGAAAAATGGATCACTTATTTGTTTTGTTTGCTCCCAGATCTCAGGGGGCATAAGTTTTCAAACAGATTCTAAATGGTTGATTAACTGCATCATTTATTGTTAGAAGTACAACAAGCCCTTACCGGGTATGGTAAAAGGCCATTCTACCGGGGGTAGCTACCTCCTTTGCCTCTCCTCGGAATGTTTCTGCAGCAGACATCTGTGCAGAGGCCACCTGGAGTTCTGGTCACACCTTTGTCAAGCATTACAGCTTGGACGTGGCTTCTAGACGAAGGACTGGGTTTGGCCTGGCAGTTCTCCAGGGCCTTATCTCCTAAGTCCATAGTTAGCAGTTTTTCAGCCTCCTCCCAGACTTTCCTAGTCCTTATCCTTTATTGCTTGGGACTCTGTCCTAACGGTTATGGCCTGCTGCAAGAGCTTCAACTCAAAGTAAGATAGTACAGTTACATAAGAACTTACTGTAACAGTTGAACTTCGAAAAGAGCTCTTGCAGCAGGCATTGCTTTCCCTCCCTCTCTCCTTCCCCCTGGCTTTCTTTCTGCTGTTTACATCTGGAAAATAACCTGCCCAGTTCTCCTTTCATTCTAGACTCTGGGTCTCCGATGGGAGAACTGAGGTGGAGCTGGGGACTGCCCCTTTTAAACCATTGGCCAACGTTGGGCGGAGCTGACGTCGGAGATGGTCCCCTGCTGAAGACTGCTGGCTAGAAGGTTTTGATAGGGTCCTGGCACTTGGCGGCTTAGTCCTAATGGTTATTGCCTACTGCAAGAGCTCTTCTTGAAGATCTACTGTTACGGTAAGTTCTTATGTAACTGTACTATCCTCATTCTCTGATACCAGTGAGGAGTCTTGAGATACTTTCCCACTGATATGTAGTGCGGTCACCTTGTTTTTGACATTTTGTGTTGCAGCTGCCCTTCTTGCCATACAGTGCACAACTTCTCAAACAGTCTTCTGCATGTACATAACTGATACCCATGCTGTTTTCTGACCCCACCTCTACTGCTGACTATCTAGTACGATGTGAACCCATGGCTAGTAGCATTGAAAGCTGCTGCTAATTTTGTGCACATGTACCAACATACTGTAAATACACAGGATGGGAAACAAATTCCTAAAATCAGAAAGTGGGAGTAAATTATGCAAAACTGGTAGTAAAATACTCCTTTACTCCTCTTTATCTGTTTCTCTGCTCCTCCCCCCCACCTGAGGGGAAAGGGGAAGGACTTAACTAAACAGAAACAACACACACAGAACAGTGATTCTTTGGACATTTTTATTGATTAATTGTACGGTACCCTGGAGGTACACAGGGTCAACTATTCTATCCAAGCAGAAGATGAACATAGCCACAGGCAGTGTAATAAAGGCTGATGCAGACATGGAGAGTGGAACTGTTGGTGCTGAGACAGCGTCTGAGCTTTGATATTTCTTTTAGGGATTTCATCTCTTTTGTAGAAACACTCTGCATGAGACAACCAGTAAAAAAATGTTATGTTTTAACTGTTAATGCTGGTTTTGTTATCATACTTAGGTTTAAGTATGGTCACTGTTTAGAACAAGCATTTGTCCATGCCGAATATTGTCTTGGTAGTGCAGGAGTTAGAGAGATGCATAATAGGAATGGCAGTGAAGTATTGAACTGATGCCAACCCACCCCAACCCCCACCCTGCAGAGACTGACAGGCATTGGGGTGTGCCTTTGGGTCTTCGGCCATAACACTCATGCCATTTCACCTCATCCTACCCTATAGACATCAACAAGTGTCGCGGTGTGGCTTGTGGTCTTCGGGCCTTGTGCTCACCCCTTTCCATAAGGAAATATGCTGAGATGGGTGCAGTATAGAAGAATGGGGTGAACTTTGGGGCCAAAGAGTCCAAGGCACACCTCAATGCCTGTCATTGGCTGTAGGGTGGGGGTAGAATGGCGTGAGCATTACAGCCGACAATCCCCAGTCACACCTCTGACACCTGCCAGTCTCTACAGGGTGGGGCATTATGGTTGGAAACCCTAACGCCCCAGGTGTTTCTTGGTATTTTCACTCCAAATTTTCAACATGGGCTTTTTGTGACCCCACCTCATGAACAGTGGCACTATCAGTTCATTAGCGGAAAGGTGATTTTGCACAGTGACTGCGCCATTTGGCGCCACAGGTGCGAAAACACATTTTGGGCAGTATATGAAAACTGACAGCTGTACTGTTTATGAGAAGTGTAAAAAATATGGTAATGTCGAAAATCTGGAGTGAAAATATGAATAATTGGTGAAGTCACGAGAGTGCGTAGAAACTACACAACACACGCCCGTAATGCAGATATTTTTGGGATTTTTTACACCAGATTTTCAACATAGGCATTTTGGGACCTCCGCTGATGAACAGTGGCGCTGTGATTTTGTTAATCTGTCCCGAACGTTGATTTCCCACAGTGACTGCGCCATTGTGCGCCAGATGTGCAAAAACACATGTCGGGCAGCATGTGAAAAATGACAGCTGTACTGTTCATAAGGAGGTATGAAAAAAATGGCAATGTTGAAAATTTGGAGTAAAAATATTAAAAATTGTCGAACTTACGAGCATGCATGAAAACTGTGCAATGCATGCTTGTAACACAGTCATTTTTTCACCAGATTTGCAACATAGGCTTTTTGGGAGCCCATCTCATGAACAGTGGCACCGTCATTTCATTAATCGGTCCCGAAAGGTGATTCCGCGCAGTGACCACAAAATGACCTTTCGGGGCCGAATAACGAAATGGCAGTGACTGTGTTCATGAGGTGAGGTCCCAAGAACCCCATGCTGAAACTTTGGGACCAAAACTCCCAAAAATGGCTGAGATATCAACCTAAATTGAAAACCCTCCATTCAGTGCCATTATAGGACTTAGTCATTTCTTCAGTTTGCGGTCGGCTTTTGAAGATTGCAGTCGTGTTCCCGATCCACTGAAGATCGCTGCTCCTGACCTCCGCAGGTAAGTATGGGTGGGGGGGTGAGTGGAGGTGGGGTGCGCAGAGGGAGGGTGATGGTTGGGGAATGGGGTCCCGGTGGCAATGACGAGGGACCATTTCCTTTTTTTCAGGTTTAGAAAAAAACCAAAAAAGTTATGGGTCCGTTTTCTTTCTTACAGGTAAACTATGGATTTTGGCACACTGTGATGGGCTCCCAGTGTGCCAAAGTACTGGGGGAATCAGTGCCAACCCGGGAATTGGGCACCCCAGGGTCGGATGATATGTTGGGGGGGGCACATCTGACACTGGGAGTGAGCATCCTGGGATCGGAAAAAAAACACCACAGCATGTTTTGGCACACTGGAATGGGCTCCCAGTGTGCCACATTACAGGATGAAGGGGGTAGAGGCCAACACGAGGATTAAGCACCACAGTGTTGGCAGGCGGAGTCCACCAGCATGATCGGATCACACTTACAGTAAAAGTGCCTTCAGGCACTGACTACTCCCAGCCCGTACGGAGCTTAGGCTATGGCCTGCTCCGCACGGCTGGGAGAAACTTTCACGCCGGAGACAGTGGGACGTGGAGGAGGCAGACGAGGAAAGCGCCTCCTCCCACCTTTTAGGCAGGGGGTGGCCACTCTGAGACGTTAAAACGCAAACAGCTATTTGCTCTCCTGCCACTGGCCCACCGCCATGTTCATTGAAATGTTTCACCACGTGAAGCACATACAGGAGGCATGTCATCTGTGCCACTGCATGACAAACTTGTCTCTGATTGCAGCGGCACATTTCTCTCAAGTTGGTGGCACTTTGCATAAAACTCGTGTCAGCGCTAGCATGCTGGCTAATTGGTAAATATGGGACGCACCTTCTAAAGCGTGCCCTACGTTCACCAACGCTGACATACCTCTGCATTTCTCATACTACCCCAATATGATGTTTGCACATGCGCAAGACAACATAATAATGATGATCTCTAAGAGTACCACAGTATGTTAATGTAAAGTCATTACCTCTGTACTGTATTGAAGATGAGTTTGTCTTGTGTACCAATGATTTCAATAAACATGAAGGTACAAAAGAAGAAGCCAAGCTTTCCCCCTCAGCACTGATAAGCTGAGTGGCTTGTTGGCAACACTATAAAGTCTGTAGTGTGGCAGATCACGTGTGACTGTTAAAGATGAGCCATCTGAGAGAGGAAGGGGGACAGTGCGCACAAATGAACCAGGGGAGATCTCTCTACCTCTCCCTCTGCCTGACTTAAAGATCCTCATCCTGCTGCCACCAGTTGTTTCCCTGTCAGGTGTTACATACAATGCTTTTTTTTTTTTTGTTTACTTTTAAATATATTTCACTCAGATATATGTGTCTGTGGGAGCCTTGACTGATGTGATGATGCTATGAATAAGGCTAGCAGCTGCAAGTCCTGACTGTTGCTCTCGCTGGCTGTGAAACAAACAAGTGAAAGGAAGCACCCACACACGCACACACACACAGTGACTCAAGCCGAGCCTTAAAGCAGCAGTGCTACGAAACTGGGTAAAAATTGGACCCTACCCTTTTTTCACAGTAAAATATTCCAGACATCTTCCAGTTTATTTGGTGGTAAAATTCTCTAGTTCCACCACAATTTGAGCATTTTATAAATGTTTTAATTGAATTTTTTGTCAAGGAAAAAAAAAAGGTGGTTGCCACATTTGGGCTAGAAATACCATTGTAAACCTGATAAGGGTTGGGATCGAGAAAATAAAGACTTGTGGTACACAGCTTATAAGGTACCTAGAAGAATAGATTTGGTAGGTATGCTCATATTTTTAACAGTAGCTAAAACTAGCTTTTTTGGAAAAACATTTTTCATTGCACTGCTGCTTTAAAACATCTGTTTTGTGCGTGCTGTGGCTTATTTTGGTTTTAAGACCATGACTGCATGAGGCAAGGACAGGGCAAACCAGCCAGGATAAACCCCCTAAATAGATAAACAGCTGTAGCATGGAGAAAATCGTCCAGGTTTTAAAATTCTATCCACCGTGCTTTAAACCACTTCATCCTCCATTTCGTTGAGCAAAAGTTGCAACTAGCAGCTACCATCAATCCTGTGGGGGAACATTCAGCCTGGATATTTTCACTTTGAACAAAACTTGAAAACCCTGACTCAGAACAGCACAGTGTCAGCTGGTGGGGAGTGGCTCACCTCTCCTCTGTAAGGTGAATATTTTGTATCATCGATTAGTGACAACACCCCACAGTGAACCCTGCTGCCCTTCACTCACTCAGTTGTCAGATGAGCTCCCCTCCCTCTGCTCTGGTCCATCCATGCATACTAATCCCACTGAGTGGAGCTTCCCCAACTGCACACAGCATGTTATAAACTTAGAAACATAGCTTTTGTTGGCAGAAAAGGACCTTGAGGCCCAGCTAGTCTGCCCCTTGTACCTGCCTATTCCGTCACCACTGACCCTAGTTGGTCATAGGTGTCACTCCCTTCCTGCGTTCCTCTACGTATAGAAACATAGTATCAATGTTCTTTTTTTTGTGATGAATATAAAAGCCTATGACTAAAGTTTATTGTTCAGTAAGCCTCAAAAAAGTATTTCTCATCTGATTGTGAAAATATTGATAATAAATAACCTGACCTCCAGTTTAGTTTGTAACTTTGTGGGGGGGGGGGGAGGCCACATGCCACAATTGAAAAAGGAAGTGCTAAAGATTAAAGACGCATAAGATGAGAAAGAGAGACTGACTTCTCTGAGAGCAGCTGCAGATGTGAGACATCCGAGTCCCAGATATTGAATTTGTCATCTTTTACAAAGATAGTCTTTGTTTCAACTGTGTGAGACCAAGGGAAGAAATACACAAAATTAAGTCTAGAAGTTAGAGCAACAAGCTGCGAATTAGCTTGGTACATCAGGCATACTGGGGTTTGATTCCCACAACCTCCACTTGCATACAGTGTGACCCTGAGCAAGTCACTTAACCTCCCTGTGCTCCCTGGTTTCCCCTGTAAATTGGCCTTGCACCCAGTGGGCCTTATGTGGTTACCAAAGAATTAAAAAAAAAATAGAGACTGTATGTGTTTGACCTACTGAGCGCTCATCCTCTTAGTGCCAGGGCCTGAGTCTTTACCAAATGTTATCAGCTTTATATACAGTTTGGCCTGTTGGGCATAGGGAAGCCAGTGACCAGTGCACAGCTAGGGTTACCACCTGTCCTAATTACAGCAGGGCAGTTCAGATTTGGGCAGCTGTGACCTGCTAAAAAACATGAAAATGCTACATGTCCTGATCTTATAGTAAAAAAAAATATGTTCTTACTTTCCTCAAAATGTTGCAGAAAACTATACTTTAACAAAAATGCCTTACAATGATAAGAAACAATACAACAAAAAAACTGCAGCACTTAGTCTTAATCCTGATTAAGTCTTTATTTATTTATTTAAATTTTGGTAACCGGGTAAGCCCACTGAGACCAAAGATCCCTTTTTCAGGGGCGACCCGGGATTAGTTACAATGAATACATACATAGGTGTAAAATACAGTAGTATTGAGTGAATACATATTTAGTTACAATGAATACATACATAGACATTGCAGTACAGAAGATTAACAGCTGATACATGTTGGGGAGTAGGTATCAAACGTTGGGCACAGAGACAGCAGGAATCACAAGGTTAAACAAGTATTAAGACAGATAAACAGTACTTTTAGCATTTTTCCATAGGAGATTCGAGGGGTGGGAAGGTGTGGTTCAGTAGATGGTAGCAGGGGAGTACGTCGAGGACGGGGTCTAGCGATTACAACCACAGAGGCTGAGTTCCAGGAGGTACACTTTGAGGCCAGATTTAAACCCTAGGAGAGTAGGCTTGTCAAGTAGACTTGCTGGGAGGGCGTTCCATAAGTAGGAAGCTGCGTATTGGAAGGAGTGCTTGCCTTGGTTGGTGCAAACACGAGGATAGCAAAGTCGACTTGCTGTGGATCGGAGGGTTCGGGCGCTGGACTTTAGGAGTGAGTAGCCCACGAGGTGAGGCGAGCAGGAGGTGAATTTTAAAGGCCAGACAGGCAGTAGAATAGGCCAGCTTATGCCGTAGGGAGGGCCAGTTTAGGTCCTGAGGGCCTCACAATGGTGCCTCCTGGGGGAGGAGTTTGTTGCAAAGCGAGCTACTCGGTGGTAGAGTATGAAAAGTTTGTTGCGCTCCAGCTCTCGGAGGAACTGTAGTACGGTGGAACCGTATAGAATGGAGGGAAGGAGGTTACAGTTGTCTTGCATTGGTCGAGGTTACGGTTTGTCCTGCGAAAAACCATGTTTCAGTAAGAAATGTCCCACTTTGAGTTTCTTAAAAGGTGGTAACTATGCACAGCTTGTGTGTAGCAATGTAGCTAAGAAGTTGTAGCAACAGAACTGGAGGACTGTCTATTATAGGAAGAAACATTTAGTTAGCCAACTTATGATGACCAACAAGCTAAAAATGCTTTGCCTTTTATCTAAAGAATACCATACATTCCATACAAAATGTATGACAGATTTGCAGTGTAAGGGGCATAGAACATTCAGAATGCATCACAGAGCATCAAAACCCCCAAATCTTATTTGGTTGGGAATTTCAGGGTGGGCTCAAGCCCCTTATGTATTCAGATGCTCCGAAATGCCTCTGGCTAGGGGGCTGGCTGATGGGGCCGGCTTGTATCAACATAACACACTTATACCCAGGTCACAACTGGAAACCCCATTTTTGGACTCAGCTTACCTGGTAAAATATGTTACAAATTAATAAATAAAAATAGATACAACATGCTCCAAAAAATGATATTTCAGGACCTTTCATCTTTTTTTTTTATTACTGCAAACGGTTTCCTTAAAGGAGTAGTCCACCCAAAACTTGCAAAAAACATATGTTGTGCAGAGTGTTTTGATTTGTATGTTAAGTTGTTGTGTGTCCTTCCCTCTGTCTGCTATTAAGAGTTTTTTCCTAAATTAGCCTGCTGGCTTTAGGGTAGTTTTACGACCCCTGGAGATCTCCATATGAGACAGCTTTGTATTCCTTTGTCCTACAATGCACCTTGTTTCATGTGACAGTGATGTAGCAGAGACCATAAATCCAGCAGAAAGCACTGCTTTACAATCCGTTCACAACAGTAGAGATGGCTATATTTTAAAATCTATAGAATTCAGCTTAGTGACTACCCTCATTGTAAAGATCTTACTGTCCTGAAGAACTTTGCTGCTGGTAATTTTTGTGCAGCTTGTAAAGTTTCCAGAATATTTAGTTTGTTTGGCATGTGTGTGCTAAATGTTGGGTCTCTGCCACATCACTGTCACATGAGACAAGATGCACTGTGGGAACAAGGAATACAATTAAGCTGCCTCATATGGAGATCTCCAGGGGTCGTAAAACTACCCTAAAGCTAGCAGGCTAATTTAGGAAAAACTCTTAATAGCAGTCAGAGGGAAGGGAACACTAAAACTTCACATACAAATTAAAACGCTCTGCACATTTATTTTTTGCAAGTCGTGCGTGGACTACTCCTAAAGTGGATCTTGCTCTCTTAGTCTTCACCTGTTTCTGCTGCTTGTGCCTGACCCGAAATTATAAATCTTGGCATATGATACCTGAATTACAACATTGTGTATTGTGCTGAGGTGGTGATTCTGATGTTACAAGTAGAGGAGGATGACTACAGGGCAGGTCTAAGCAGCAGAAACTTATGAACATATGATAGAGCCAGCAGAAAAAGGCCTTGAGGTCTATCATGTTTGCTCAAGTTTGCAAGCCCCTTGGTATCTGCTGAGGGATCTACCTCCCCCAACCCCCATTATCCATTTCTCCCTTCCCATCAATGACCCCACCCGTGCAGCCTTCCCTCTTAGCCTGTTCCTTCCTGTGTCCTGAAGCTGTCCACAGTTTTCAGCGAGTCAGCTTCCTCAGGTGACTCGTTTCTTTTTCGCTGTCACCCTGTCAGTGACAGTGTCTCTGCATTTCCCCCTTGAATCTTCCACTCCCTATCAGCTTAAGGCAGTGCCCCTAATGGTCCTGTTCCCACTGTGATTAAATAGACCCTCAGAGCTCACTTTGTTGAAACCTATGAGGTATTTAAAGGTTACGATCATGTCACCCTGAACAGACAAAGTCTAGGGAAAATGATATGTTTTCCTGAAGGAGTCATTAGTGTTAAATAAAGGAATGCCCTGAAGTTAAAATTTTTGGGGGGGATAATGTGAGATTGCATCCTGCTGATGCCAACTGAAAATTATTCACAGAAACTGAAAAATCTCTTTATACAGAGTATCTACTGTCCCCAAATCTCTGCTTTCATCTTGTGAGCTCCATACCTCAGTCTTTTGTGAAGAGCATGCATACCTTAAGGAAGTTGAGATTCTTTGTGGTATCTGGGACTTTGTCATAAAGAATCACTATCTCAAGATGCGTTTTGTGTTTCATTTGTATATAACGATAGAATATATAATAGATAATAATATAATATATAGTAGAGACAGAATAGGCAGGTAACAACTGTTTAGACTGGATGCTCCAAGAGCTCTTTTCTGCTGACAAATTCTATGCTTCCATGCAGTACGAATGGTGCAGGCTGCACAATATGGCTTCCACCATGGCGCCAGCAATGAGATGCATGGCTATCACAAAGAATGAAAGTATTAAGTGTAATTTTCTTCTTTTTTTTTTTTTTTTAAGAAAAACAATAAATTAGCAGTTGTCTACTTTTGTAAAATGGTGGTTGGGGTACCTTAGGCACTGCTCTCAAACTTGTGGTGTTTTCCTTTTTACAGCAGTAGATGCCTCCAGGAAAACCTCTAAGAACATAATATTTAGACACAATTTAGTTGATATTTCACATTAGTTCTGTATTTCTCCTCCACGTTATTTATTAGGTGAAGCAATTTGTATGAAAACAGATCTTTGTCATTTAGCAACATTGAAATATTATGTTTTAACAGCATGTATTGTGCAGAAGCTTGATGCCCTCAAGTGCTCTATAAGTGCTCACAGCACTACACTATTCCTACAGCTAATGTTCATTACTGGGTAATGCTGGTCATGCCTGGTGAGGCACAGATGTTGCGTGCTGTGTCAGGAGATTGCAGAATGCCGCCGCTGCTGTAGAATATGGCACTTTACTTCAGACTTATCCAGTTCCCCAGTGTTGCTAGACCTCAAGTCAACTACACGTCTAATCCTAGCAGCAACCTCTGGTCCTTAAACGCAAAGCTAGCCAAACCAGGAGAACTGGGGGTGAGTTGTGCTGGCACCTGGGGATTTGCATTATGCCTTCTGCAAATGTTGGTGTTTCGGACTTAAAATAGGACATTTAAACAGAAGGGATTTAGTTGTGTGAAAGCATATGCACAGCCAGTGCTCCAGAAAAGGTTGGCAGGTAGGAGTAATTTACTCACCAGTTTTGAAATATGGTAAGTAAGACAAAACTGGGGTGCATACAAGTGCTACAAATCTGGAAAAAAGACTTGAGTCGCCAGCTTTGTTATGAAGCACTAGTCTGTTGGGTATGGAGCATTTCCAAATGTTGGGAGAATATTAGTACTCATTAAAAAAAAATTTGAAGTGTATTTCCTAATATTAGGTGAGTAAATTAGGTCAGTACTCACCTTATCTGAATCCCTTTGCCAGCAACAAAGTGTTACCATGTAGACAACTTTGATGGTTTCTTTCTACTTTGAGCACCTCTCTCCAGCTGACCGCTCGGAATGGGAGATCTAGGTCCTCTGTGCTCTGTAGTACAATGTACTGCAGCCAGGCTGGCTAACGGGTGGTGGGTTTCACACTCTCTCTTTTTGCCCTAATAGTGAGTGGACATCATCAGTGATGCCATTTATGACCCTCCGAGTACATCAGTGGACCAACTGGAACATGATCTGCTGTGTATTCCTGCCAGTGCCATGTGGTTTGGAATTGACACTGTTCATCTGCACCAAATCGGAAGTGGACAGGTCTTCTTATCGGACATGAAAGAAACATGTTACTTTCTAATGGGATAAATATAAACAAGGTGAATAGCAAGGACTTGTTTGGAAAAAAAAATAGGGATGCAGTCACCAGGGGGCATGATTGGAGGTTGGAGGGGGGCAGGTTGTTGTTGAGGCACAGGTAAGGAAACATAGAAAAAAACAGGAGCAGTTATAGAATTCACACAAAGTGTTTATTAGTACTAGCAGTAACATAAAAAAATAAAATTGTTCAGAATAAGTATTTACAAATCCAAACAGAGAAGATACCTCTGAGTTTTCCATCAATCTCTGTCTCTCTCTTTTGCAAAACATTGAAACTCTTATTTTATAAGTCTGTCCAGGAGCTCGTTAAGAAAATAGCATGCTCCTCACAGAATGTTCTTGTAAATTTCCAGTGTTCTTGTCAGTTTCATGCAGGTGCAGCATAACAGTACATTGTGATCCAGAACTAAGCTCTTCTTTACAGCTTCTGTAGAAGGCTTAAAAATTGCATCTCGGGTTAATACCTTAAGTTCCAAATAGCTTTGCAGTCATCTCAGACTACAATTATATACATTTCAACAGGAACACTATTTAATTTCTAAACAAAGGGATCCCAATATCAGTTACATTTCCACATAATGATTTGCATATCTTTTTTATACCAGCAGGTATGCAAGGGAGGGAAACACAGAAACAGCAAGGTAAGACTGAGAGACAGTGAGAGGCAGGGAATTGCAAGACTGTCAGGGTGATCAAATCTTAGGTCTCATGGAAAAATTTGGTTGCGCAGCCAGACGGACAAGAGATAGGAAAGGAAAGGAGAGAATAGAACAGATCCTTGCATTTAAACTCTTTCTCCAGAACAACTGGGACAGGGTCCTATTCAATCCTGTCACAAGGTTCAACAGAGGCTTGAGGAAGTTTTACTTCACAGAAAGGGAGGGGAAATTGTGGGATGGACTGTCGGCAGAGGTGGTGGGGGAGGACTGGGCCACTATCCTAAACGGGTTTAAATGGCTGGAGCAACATGGGACTGAGAGGTGATGGAGCCTTGGTCTTCTTCTGCTGTCAGATTCTATGTTTCTAGAAATAATGGTACAGCATTAATAAAATTGGAGTCAATTTTATATATATATCTGTATCTATATGTATTTATGCAGTAGATGTGCACAGAAACAACTGTTAATGACATATGTTTATCAGACCAACTGCAGGTATATGTATAAATGTAAAATCTTACATTTATACATATTAGATACATCCTCAGCAATTTATGCAGCTATTAAGTTTGTCATAAGATGGACCCTTGCCCCCCCGCCTGTCAGCCAGCCAGCACTACTACTTCCACTTTTACATACCTGCTTTCCCACTGTCCGTAGAGGCTGTGCCTCATTTCCACTTTGTATTTTATTTATTTATTTAAAGGTTTTACCAGGGAGGCATGCTGAGCAGACTACTGCTCGATTCCAGATGCACCCTGGGGGTAGGGTAAAGGGAGTACAAACATAAAACATCATTCATAATTCAGACAATTTTTCAAGGTAACCGTACAAGGTGGAAGTGTGGAACAGCATACAGATGGAACAGTTCATTAGGCTGTAGAAATGTGGCAAAGATTACAGCTGAAGCTTATGACACATGACTATGAGGTGAGGTAACTTTGCATAGAATATTTCACTGCATTACTCAAGTTTCTGTTATACAAATCCAAACATGAACTCGACGGAAACAAAAAAAGCACTTAATTATTTTCTTTCTTCATTTTTTTCCTATTACAGACGCCAGCCTCACGCTACATATTGCACATCCCTCTCCCATCCACCTCAGAACTACCGTTTATCCTCTGTCCCAGATGACTTTCGCCCCTGCTGTGTCCACCCTATTCGACTTCTTAACATGAAAAAAACAGTACCTTTTACTTTCCATTTTTCATTCACTATGTCCAAACCTCAGCCCTGCTCACTTCTCCATAGTCACACACCAGCAGTGAGCCAGAAAATCCAGCGACCAGCTCACTGCACTCTCTGCACCTCCCACTTGCTGGACAGTCCACTGCCCTGCTCCACTTTGACCTGCTGTGCTTGATTCTGATCCCACCAAATCCTAATTAACAAAAAAAAAAAAAAAAGTACCAATCTGCCATTTTTTTTATCCCACTTATTTATTTATTTAAAAGTATGTGACCGGGAAAGGCACCCTGAGCCAACGCTCGTTTCCAGATGTGACCCGGGGGAACAGACAGGTAGAAGATGCAAGATTAAGTATACAAACAGAAACAATATCAGGACAATTTTTATTTATTTATTTATTGAAATGTTTCACCAGGAAAGCACACTGAACAACAAGTTGCTCGTCTCCCGGTGCGACCTGGGGGGAAGGGAGCATAGGAATACATACAGGGATGCTATAACTCAAGAAATCAGAGACTTTCAACACATATTAACAGAGACTTAAATTAAACACTGGTTACAAAGCAGTACATTTGAATACAGGCGAGAATACTGTGTAGCGAAAGATGACCATTGTGAACAGAGTGAAACAACAGTAATTGTAACACGGCAGTAATGGCCCAGACAGAATCGGGATCCGGGATAGGCTGAAAAGCGTCACGGGACCATAGCCGGAGCGGGTATTAACCCAGCATATATGCCGTGCCTGCTCCGGCAGTACCGTGACCAGCCAGACCCCCAGCCTAGCAGCACTGGGTCCTGTGGCCGAGCGAGAGGAGGGAGTGGCAGGAGCGCCGGGGAGTCATCCGCATTACCCGTCTGAGGGTGGAAACAGGGAGGGGGGACCTGAGCCTGTGGCGCACCGAGCGGCGAGACTTCCAGCGTCAGACCTTCACCGCCTGTGGCACGGAGACTGTGTTTGATGGAATGGGGCGACCGGTGATTGGGAGTGGAAGCAGCCGGGCAGATGAAGAGAGCGCAGGGCACACCGAGGAGCAGAAGGGGCAGCCCAGCTGGAGCACGGCAGGACGGAGCAGTGTGTCGGAGGCAGAAGGCAGTGACACCCCCGGCATCCATAGCGCCAGTGCAATCGTCCTCGGGCGGCCGAACCGTGTACCTGAGACCTCTCAGCGGCGGTATCGGCAGAATACCTGCACCAACCTCCACACAAGTGCAACAGCGATGTTGGCCGCATGCCTCGGCGAGCTAGGGACGACTGATCACCAGATAGTGCAGTATCTGATGGTGCACACTGTGCTCTGATCCAGGTGCAGCTGCACAACCTCGCACGCTGCCGCCTCTCATTATCGATGTGCACAGTGGGCTCCTGCCAGCTGCCTCCACTGACCCAGCGGCCCATGTTACAGGGCATTAAGCCACTCGTACGTGTTTGCTATTGATGCATGGGGGCGGTGTTGTCATGCCTTGGGCTTCTGCATCAATCCAGCATTAGAGCACACCGCCGTCGTGGCTTAATGCCTACTTAGATACAGTGACACGGAAATATCAGTAAGGATGCAAGCCCTTGAGGCTCCAGCTGAGAGGACATTGCTGAGTGTAAGACTAGTAGTGGATTTAAGTTAAGCAGGTGGGCGTAGCACAGAGGCGATAAGTTAATTAAGATATCCCAAAAGTGCAAGCAGTCTAAGTGCAGTAACAGCTTGGTGGAATCATGCAAAGCTGAGAGGTCAGCACCCACCATAAAGGAAGGGAGATTTAAGGGCGGGGAGATGAGCAGGGCATTATTGAGGCCGGTAGAGGAGGGGGAGATGGGTCTACCAGAGTTTCCCCACCAGGATGTTGTAAAAACCCTGCCTGCATAAGGCAGAGGTAGAACACATCAGGAGGGAAGTAAGTAGTGAGCCGTGGGGGGAGGGGGTGGTAGGAGGAGTAGGATAAAATGGGGGAATAAGTAGTTGTAGGGGAGGAGGTTGAAAAGGGATATGTGTTGAGCAGTGGGACAGTGGAGAGGGGGAAGGATTAAATGCATGAACAATTTACTGAGAGGAAGTTGTGTAAGGCTGAGGCTAAGGAAAAGGGGGAGGAGGAGGAGTGGCGGATTGGAAGGGGGAGTGCATTCCAGAGATGTAGGAAATGATCCGAGAAAGCATTTTGTCCAGCAGAAGTAGAGTGGAGGGGGATCGCTAAAGAGTGAGAGTCAACAGATTTTAGGGAGTGGAGGGCGGTGGGGGGGACTGTCACGAGGGATGAAAGGTAGGAGGGTAGAGAACCGAACCAGAATTTAGAGACAAATTTGGCACAGTGGTGCATGCATCTATTTTCAAGTGGTGGGAGAGCGAGGGAGACAGTCCAGTGTGAAGCAACAGAAGGAATTGAAGAGGGTATCCAATCTGGCCAGGGACGACTATGACTTTTAGGACATAACATCATAGTACAGCACATTGGTAGGTGTTGGGTAACATAGCAATCTAGTTATACAAGCAGAATATTATATTAGGACAAATTCAGCGATTTACTGTATGAGTGCTTCAGTTATGTACACAAAGTTAAGTGCCAAACAGAGGGGTGATGCACAAAAGGAGGCAAAGTTGCAGCAGGGGGAAGTGCAGGGAAGGGGGGTTGAAAGGAAGGTAGGAGGGGGAGGAGGTGCAGCAGCAGCTGGAGCTAGGAAGGAGACGAAGATAGGACTTTAGAGAGGCGGGGGGGTGGCGAGTGGCCAGAGGAAGTTGGTTCCAGAGAAGAAGGAGGTGATAGGAGAAAGCAGACAGGCCCACCCTGGAGTGAGGGTGGGGGAATGAGAAAGAACGAGAGTCCCTGGAATGTAGGGAGCAGGAAGAAGGGTGAGCAGGAGAAAGGCGGGAGTGGAGATGGGAGGCGAGAATCCTGAACCACTATTTGGTGATGAGGGAGAAGCAATGAAGTTCCCTTCTGTGGGAAAGTGGGGTGATGGAGAGGAAGGGGTAGAGGAGACAGTGGTGAGTGAGAGGAGGAGAGAAGGTGGCAAAGTGACAGAATGAGTTTAGGAGAGTGCTGAGCCTGGAGAGGGAGGTTGCAGGAGTGGAGGTGTAGACGATGTCAGCGTAATCAAATATGGGCAGAATTGTTTTTGTGATCGGGTCGCGGCAGGTCATTAAAGGGAGGCGGTCTCTGTTGCGGTAAAGGAAACAATGTTTAGGGTGGAGTTTAGTACAGATGGCATGTATATTGGAGGAGAAATCTAGATGGCTATCTAGCTAGACTTCTAAGTATTTAAATTTGTTGACCACTTTTAGGGAGGAGCCATCTAGTGTGATGAATGTTGGAGAGGACTGGAGACGAACCAACCTCTGTCTAGAGCTGAAGACCATGAAAACGTGTTTTTTTTGTGTGAGTTAAGTTTTAACTGATATTCCTGAAACCATAGCTGGACTTTGGCAAAGTCTTACTGGAGGGGGGAAAATGCATCATTTGTGGGGGAACCAGAGGAGTGGATCACGGTGTCATCCGCATACATCTGTATGTGGGAGGAGGAGCAGATGGAGGGAAGGTCATTTATAAAAACTGAGAACAGAATCAGCCCGAGTATGGAACCTTGAGGGACACCGGCTTGGATGGGAAGGAGGGAGGAGTGGATAGTTCCATATTGGACCATTTGCTATCTGTTGAGTAAATAGGAATTGAATCATGTGACTGCAGATTGGGACAGCCCGGTTGAGTAAAGCTTGCAGATCAGAAGGTGGCTTATGGACTACTTGCTCCTTCAATTCCCCTCGCTTGAGTCCACCATTTTCTCATGAATTTCTCAGAAACTCATTCTGCTTAACCAACCACAGGCAACTTTACCAGGATGCACAATGTCCTGATGTCTTGGCCATAGCAACAGCCATAACAGCAGTGCTCTTGAAGGCACAGTAACTCAGTAGACCACTGGCAGACCACACAATAAACCAACAAAAACTCAAAAAAACAAATGTTTATTTTCACAAAAATGGCACCAGATTTTAACAATACACACAAATTCTACACCTATTGCATAAATGAAATATGCGATGTGGAGCTTGTATGATACGTCATTTATCTGCACTCTAGCAATTTGCCCTCGGGCACATCACTCATGGCCTACGCCACTTATGGGGGTTACTCGAGGCCAAACTGCCCCAGTGTAGATATCGCATATCATATATAGAGAGAGAGAGAGATCTGTGTGTGTGTGTGTGTGTGTTTATATATATATATATATATATATATATATATAAAAAATATGGGCATGGTAGCGCGAAGGTCAGAGCATTGTTGGCGCAGATCTGCCCTTGATGCCGACCACCTTAGATTGATGGACCATTATTCTGTCTATCAGTCTTCAATCACCCATAAGAAGGCAGAATTCCTGTCCAGGGAGATCGCAGTTGCTAGGAATCGACCAGCTCAGCATTTTCAAACGGGAGACAGACTGCTCAACTAGCCTGTCTGCAGGTTCAGAAAGCCTTTTCACAATTAGAATGTGAGGAGCTTGCTTGTTTCTTCGCAAATAAGGTGGCCAACATCAGGGCGGATCTGCGTCCAGCAAACTCTAAGGGGGATGCTGTTGAACAATGTGAGTTCACAGTACCTCAGATTTCTTGGAGTTCCTTCAGTCGACCTGACTTCATGGATGTCATGAGGATCATCCATAGTGTAAGCCCTACAAGATGTAGTTTGGATCCTGGACCGACCTCCCTAATGTTGGGTTGTAGTGATATCATCGGTCCAATCCTTGTGCGAATAGTCTGGTGCTCCTTGAAGATGGGTGAGTTTCCTAGCTCCCTGAAAGAGGCGGTGGTGACACCTCTCTTGAAGAATGTTACTTTGGATCCGGACTGTTTCACAAACTATAGACCCATCTCAAACCTACCCTTTATTGAGACGGTAATGGCAGCCCAATTGGAAGACCATTTAACCATCCGTGACATCTATGAATCCTTCCAATCCGGTTTTCGTAAAAGACATAGCACCGAGACTGTGCTGGTTCGGGTGCTTAATGATCTGAGGGCAAGAGATCAGAAGAGACGTTCTATTCTAGTTCTTCTTGATCTCTTGTCAGCCTTTGTCACCGTGGATCACTTGGTGCTGATTGCACGCCTAAGGCAGATTTGTGGAATATCTGGAATCGTCCTCTGGTGGTTCACCTTATTCCTCACCAGGAGATCACAAAGAGTTGTGTCTGGGTTTTTTTCTTCAGACCCAACTCGTTTGTTGTGTGGGGTGCCTCAGGGTTCAGTGCTGTCTCCCATGTTATTCGCGGTGTATATGCTGCTCCTCGGAAACATTATAAGACAGTATGAGCTGAGGTTTCACTGTTATGCAGATGATACCTAGCTATACCTGTCTTTTCCCACTGACCAGGATGGAGCTCTCTCGGTGTTTAACAACTGTCTGAAAGAAATCCAGGACTGGATGGACTCTAGTTGGCTGAAGCTGAACTCAGAAAAGACAGAGGTTCTGTGGTGGACCCTGGTCATCAGATAGAGGGGTCGTCTGTTGGTGCGCCCTCGGGATTTTTTCTTGGCGCCGTTTCACTCCCGACCTCTGAACGGGTGCGTGGCCTGGAGGTCATCTTGGATGACAGGCTGACACTGCAATCACAAGTGTCAGCAGTCGTCAAGACTTCCTTTTACCACCTTAGGAATATCGCCAGAGTTAAACACCTTGTTCCGTCTGACACGTTACCAACGTTGGTCCATGCCTTTGTGTCCTCACGTTTGGACTACTGCAACTCCCTGTACTTTGGACTTTCTGGGGTTGAAATCCGCCGCCTACTGCTAGTGCAGAATGCAGCAGCCCGGGTGTTGACTGGGACAAGTAGGTCCTGTCATATTACCTCAGTGCTGCACAAACTGCACTGGCTACTGATAAGGTGGCAGATTGCCTTTAAAGTCAGTTTACTGACTTTCAAAGCCCTACATGATTATGGTCCGGCCTATCTGAAAGAACTTCTGGTTCCTTACTGCCCTGGCCGATCACTTCGCATGGCCAATGAAGGGTTGCTAGAGATTCCAAGAGTGAGTCTTAAATCTTCAGGTTGTAGAGCTTTTTCTTACGCCGCACCCACTCTTTGGAATTCTCTACCACGCCGGTTACGGGAGTGCACCTCCATGGAGGAATTTAGAAGGGGTTTAAAAACCCATCTTTTTTAAATAGCTTTTTTGGAATACTGATGTTTTTCGAGATGTTGACTATATTGTGATTTTATTGTGTTTTATATTGAATTTTATCATTTGTGTTCTATTTTGTATAGCGCCTTGATAATTTAAAGGTGCTCTATAAATAAACTTAATATTATTATTATTTATAGTTAGGGTTGAGTAGGCTATTAATGTTAAATCCCAGTTTTTACACGTTAATAAATTTAGACGAAATAACCCAAAATTTGGCATGCATGGTCTGACTGGCAGACTCGCAAGACTGGAAAAGTTGATACCTTTAATTACAACACTTCTTTAACACACTCCCAGTGAGAGCTTGTAACCCTAAGTCCCGTATGACTATTATTAGTGCACTTTTTTCCCAAATGCATACTAAGAACTCTGATCATATGATCTCCGTTCCATACCACCTCCATTACCGCTCACTACCACACCACCTGTGACGCTGCCTGCTGGATGCTTTACGGTGAACCGCAAGCTCACTATATGCACATAATGTGGGCCTGTCCTGTCTTACACCCTTTTTTTCAGGCACTTCAAGATGAATTAGAGGAGCTGTATGGCATACCAGTATCCCTATCAGCTGAAATGTTCCTCCTCCTGCAACTCCTACAGGGTATTGGACTCTTGCTCGCGTTACCTTTTGGGCATCCTCCTTACTTCGCAAAAAGGGCTATTGTCAGAGCTTGGCTTACATTCCAGTGCCCTACTCTTGTTACTTGGAGGTCAGTAGTTAACCAGATCCACAGAATGGAGAAAAATACCCATAAATTGAATGATAAGTCTAAACTCTGCTCCTCTAGATGGAACGGGTGGATCCTGCATGTGATGTTTAAGGACCCAAAGTTTGTACCATAATCCCTTAAATTAATGCTGGGTTGCACCCCCACCACAATCTTTTTAGCTGAGCCCCAGCTAATGTTGTATGCAATAAAGGTCCAGTGATTACTTTAACTCCCCACATGGTCCGGTTCCGGGGTGCTCTCCTCCTGCCCCACGGGGATCAGGGATTTCAGACCCACCTGCTTCCCCGCCCTCCATAAATGCAAACTTTGCTAACTATCTGAATGCAGTGACAAGTTCTGGGTGAAGGCTAGAGTTAAAACCTCTGGTAAGCAGAACATCCCTGCCCATTGCGCAGGAACCTAGAGTGTGGAGGGTCCAATATGTAAAACCATCTTGTATGCCTGTGATGGAACTGTATGCGCAAGACTCAAACCACACAAAGAGATGTATTTTACTGCTTTCGTTGTGAAAATGTACATGTAACAGACCAGGAAAAACTTAATATTTTATTTATAAAAAAAAAAAAAAAAAAGACTTGAAAAGTTTTGAGATGGCATTTGTGCGATTTTCTAGAAATTAAATGCCAAAAAAAATGAAACAAAAAAAAAACATAGTTTTTGGTTTTCATATGCCTAACATTTGTTTTCTTCCAAGCACAGCCTAGAAGATGTACAATTTTTTCACTTAAGTTTTCCGGGTAGAAGTGGCCTGTACCGAGGTAGTGCCTTTCAAAGGTTTTGTAAAAAAAATATTATAGGGTTCTAGAGTTATAAGGATTTAAAGCTAATTTTTTGGATAACTCTCTGACACAGCAGGTTAAAAAAAACACACGCACACATCGTGAGTGCTTATTTTCATGATTCACTTGTGAGAAATGATATTCTTGTCGAAACAGACATCTTTTTTTTTTATTTAACTAAAACATTGAAAATACATAAAAATTATGTATTTTAAAAAATCAACACCTGAGTCTAGGTAAACAGAACCCATTTAACTAGATTCTGGTGTTTGTTTTCTGAAAATTGCCATGGAAATTATGTTTCTGGACACCCAGAAATCCTGAGTGCCCAGCTTAGAGAGCAGAGCTGTTCACCTGTGTTCTCAGTACGAGAACAGCATGACAATTTAATGGGCTGTTAGCCTATTTTGTCTATTCTCACCAAGTAATAATTTTTTGAACTGTGAATCTGCAGCTGGAGTCGTGCTGCTGGCTTTAACTGGAGCAGTGAGCTGACGATCCCCTGAGCTCTCTCTCTCTCTCTTTCTCTCTTTCTACCTATCCTTAGAATGTTAAGTGGACCGGGGGGGGCACTGCTGGTGCTTCTACTCTCTACCTCCCTCCCCTCCAAGTCACCTGCTTCCTTCATGCAATAAAATATACTGTAATAGCACATTGGGGTGCCCACCCCGGTACCACTTCTTTCCAACCTGTCCTCTCCAGGTCATTCCCTTCCTCCCAGAAAAGATGGTGGCAATAGAGTGCCCACTCCTGGTGCCACCAAAGATCATCCTGACACAAGGGTGCCCAATCCGTAGTGTCAGCCTTCCTGTTAAATAATGAAAACCATCCCTTGCTGCTCTTTTTTCACTTTAAAACCTGTAATAAAAGAAAACGGTCCCTTGCCGATCTGACACCCCCCACACACACACACACACACACACACACACACACACACACACACCTCACTCACCTGAACATGTCCCATGTCGTAGATTCACTCTCCAATAGAAGACACGTCTTGCTGCTGGAACCAGCAACTGCGATATGAGAAAATAAGGTAAGTCTGATTTAATGTATTTCAGTGGGGTTTGAACTTTTATTCAGAACTTTGTCATTTTTAATATTTTTGCACCAAATTTTCAACATGGCCTTTTTGGGACCCCACCTCATGAACATGGGTGGTGAAATTATTCAGTTCTGTCCTGAATGGTGATTTTACTGTTGCTGTGCAAAATCATCTTTCGGATGGGATTTGAACATTTTCAATGCCCTTGTTCACGAGATGGGGTCATAGGAAGCCTATGTTGAGAATCTGAGGTTAAAATATGAAAAAATAAAGTTATGTGTTATTATAGTTTAATATATGGATCATCAATTTAATAGCGTAGTAAAGCATACAAAAAATATTAGGTAATTCTGTCACTCCTGAAGTGATAGTACCACACTTCGAGAGTGATAATACTGTCGTTCAGGTCCCGTAATAGTATCGTTCGGGACCTGAACAATAGTATTATCAGTGAAGCTCCACAGTGCAAGCGCATAACACTCAAAATCATTCATCCTGCTAAACGTCAATCAAACATTCACAGTCACAATGCGGCTAATCATTGACCGTTTTCTGTCAGTAGGCGGCCAAAACAGGTTCAAAAACATGGCGTCCGTCTCTAGCTTAGCGAGAGCATTAAGTCTTCGTGGTACTTCCCATGTTTTTTTCGTTTTTAAAAAATATCACAAAAGGATTTACGTTGCAGATCATGTGCTCCTCCAACAAGGCAAAGGGTAGGAGTAAAACAAAATTGTCTGTATGGGCGGCAGGGGTGGGAGGGAGAAAGAGGCATGGACCAAAATAAAGTGCAGCAGTCGGCTAGGACTCTGACAGTCCTTCACTGTCAGCCGACCACCTGTAAGAAGAGTATTCGGCGGGGGAAACAAAAAAACATCTCACATCCATATATTAAAAAAAATATAAAAGATAGCTCACTGGATATTATCGGTGGGTACTACCATCTCGAGGTTCTGGACACTGTAACTTCTCGAGCTTTGCTCTTGAGGTTCCTACTTGTCCAGAACCTCTTGATGGTATTACTCACCGGTAATACCCAGTGAGCTATCCATTATTCTATTTATATACTATGCAAAAAAAAAAGTGTGTTAATGCACCAGTTTAGGTTCAACTTCATGCCAGAAAAATAGGGAAACATGGTATTAGGGTTTCCAACCCTAACTCCCTACCCCACCTCCTCAAGCAGCAAAGGGAAAAAAACATTAGGGTTTTGGGTCTCTGGAGTATTGGCAAATCAGTGGTGGGTTCTTCCTTGGGGTTGTCAACCCCAATGCTAACTCTTCTACCTCCCAGTCTGTAACTTCCTCTCCAAAGTACAAGGTACAGCTCCAAGCCAGTGCCTTATAGTGATACAGTCTTCAAAGGTAGAGAAGCATGTCTCACCGCATGTTTTCATCAGAATCTGTTGTAGCTTTTTCACACGCAGGGCTCTGCAGGAAGAAAAAGATCACATCTGACCTCATTTGCTCAGGGAAGGGGGTGGGCACTAGGGTTGACAACCCCAAGGAAGATCTCACCACCGATTTGCCAATACTCAGGAGACCCAAAACGCTAATGTTTTTTCCTTTTGCTGCTTGGATGGTGGGTGTGGGGAGTTAGGGCTGGAAACCCTAACGCCATATTGCTCTACTTTAGTGGCGTTAAGTTAAACCTAACTGTGCATTAGCAGTTTTAGCATAGAATATATATGTGTGTGTGTGTGTGTGTATATATATATATATATATATATATATAAATATATATGTTGTAAAAAAACAAAGACAAGGCGCTGCGTCAGCATGTGGTCTAAAAGCAAAACAAAATGGTTATATTAAATGCACGCTGAAAATAGAAAATAGAGTTAAAAATCTACGTTTCGACCTTAGGTCTTCTTCAGGAAATATCTAAAAGAAAAAAAAAAAAGTTAGTGTGTATATATATATATATGTGTGTGTAATATACAAATATTGACCGGAATCGAGGGCTGTAGTGGGAAAACCTTGACCCCAAGGGATGAACTATTGCCTGACAATATTTATAGTGAGGGCAATAGGACTATTGGAAGGCAGTAGTTCACCCCGAGGGGTCAAGGCTTCCCATTATAGCCTGAAATGGCTTTTGTCATTATCTGTTTTATAAAACCTTGTGTCAGTAATGTTGTCCCCCATCACACACACAGACAGTAAGGAGCATCCCATGCTTCCCTAACCATTAGGTAATTTTTTTTTACACTTATAAGTATACATATGTATATATTATAGGGGCTCGGTCAGGCCCCTATATTTAGGATTGTATGGGCACGTCAGTGTTAAACCCCACAATTGGCACTTTAATAACTTGGCAGCTGTGCAATGGATTTGCATGACATTTTGCATGCGCAGTCTTGTGGGGCAGATCTCTTGATGTGCCAAGTAAATGTTTTGCTGTGGTCGGATGTGCGGATTTTGAAATACAGATAGCTAAAAAAATGAATTTTTCGGGATTTGTTCCCATTGGTTTGAATGGGATTTCTGTCAACTTGGCTAACGCTCAGATGGTTTGGAATTTTGGCCTGAAATTTTCAGGATAGAAAGGGACTACCCCACAGATGTGCCTTTATTTAATTTTGAAATTTTGAATAATTGGTTCTGAGCATGCTCAGTAAGCACTAAAAAAATTGCTATAAGAAACGAAAAAATTATTTTTTTTCATATGGACGTCATTCTTTTTCATTTGGCCACCATCTTGTCTTCCTTTTTCCTGTGGACTGACCCTCATATTCTTTTGTTTTATGTCAACTGGGTTAGCGCCCATACGGTTTGGAATTGTGGTCAGAAATTTTCATGGTAGAAAGGGGCTGTGGCACAGATGTGCCTTTTGGTCCTTTGGTGAAAAAAATAATCCCTTCCAAAGTTTTTTTTTTTTTTTTTTAAGTTTATAAATCTTTTTTTCATGACTCGTGATACGAAAAAAGATTATTTTTCATATTACAAGTGATGAAAAAGATTCTTCTTTCTGAGAAATTAACTTTTTTGTCAGCCAACATCTTTTCCCTGGTGTCTAGTGGCACCCTCTGATCCCGGTCCCTGTTGCCAAACTTTAGTCCCAATGTCTAATGGCACCCCCCAACCTCTGATTGCTGTCCCCATTGCTTCCGTGGCTTTCCCTGGTATGTAGTGGTGCCCCCCCACCCTCCAATTGTGGCCTGTATGATTAAGTTTTAAAATCCCTGGTGTCCAGTAGCACCCCCCATCCTCTGATCACCCTCCCCTAAAAATGCTGTATTTCCCTGGTGTCTAGTGGCACCCTTCACCTTCCGATCACTGTCCCCATAATAATTTAACACTACTGACACTGGGGGTGCCAATGCCCTAGTGTCGCCACCCCCTAAGTGAACCTCCGGTGGTGTAGTACCGTGCCACTCCCCCGACCCTCCCTCTCAATATCCACAGCCCCACCCCCAACCATAACAGTGACACTGGGGGTACCCAGTACCCAGTGTCATGATTACCAAGAAAAATAGCACATCTTTCCAGGTTTTTCCTGTGAAAGAAAACATTCATCAGTGTCTTTTGTGGCTGTTATTGTCCCCCACCAACCCCTCCACTCAGCACCCACCACTCCCTCCCCCCAGCCCTTACTCACCCACAGGAGTCTAGCAGCGTCTCTTCTATGGACCCATGACACATCTTCACTCTTCAAAGCCGGACAGCAAACTGAAGAAACAGGTATGCGGTTCAGTGTATTTCAGTGAGGTTTTGAATTTAGTGCCATAACTCTCTGCCTGCTGTTATCTCTGGACAACCTTTGACCTTTAAGTTTGGTTTAGCTGAAAGCACACTTGAGATAGTCAAGCTCTCTGATGGCACTTTAATTACATTCTGAAGGCCTGTTTTAAATCAGTGAGAATTATTTCTGTTTTTCCCTGCATGTTTTAAGTGTTAATACTATGGAATTTTTCTAAATAACTGTCATTAAGCTTCCAGAGAAGGACTTGTTGGTCAGAAAGCTAAAGCTATTTGTTCTTTTTGTAACATCCGTGTTGGTCCAATAAAAGGTATCAAACCATTTGTTCTGGATTTGTTCTTACTATAACCAGTACGGCATTCAGCAGTTTGTTTGCCATAACTTGGCCATTTCTGCATATTTTTGGCCCAAATTTATAGCATGCCTTTTTGGGAACCCTACCTCATGAGCTATTTCAGTGACATTAGGCAAATCTGTCCCGAAAGGTGATTTTGTGGTACCTGTGCAAAATCACTTTTTGGGCAGGGGTTGAACAATTTCTCTTCTCTTGTTCATAAGGTGGGGTCATATGAAGGCTATGTTGAACATTTGGTGTAAAAATATAAAAAAAACACAACAAAATTATGAGACTATATTGAATTTTGTGAACGCATGCTTGGAACTTTGGTAATTTTCAATATTTTTACCCCAAATTTACAACATAGCCATTTTTTACAGCACCTCATGAATATGACAGCTGTCATTTTTCAAATACTTTCCAAAATGCGTTTATACATCCTGAAAGGTGATTTCATGGCCCATGCACGGAATGAAGTTATGGCGATGTGGAATGATGTTTTGGTGGAGATTTGAAAACATTCTTTATGAAGTTGGGTAATAAGAAGGCAATGCTGACAACTTGGTTGCTGTTGTGCTACAAATGGAAGAGCAGGGCCCTCTGGTCTCTGCGCTTCCACAGCAGTATACATATACAGATCTATGGAGGGATGGGAGTAAGGCCCTGCAGTCCCACATGCAAATAAGGATACAATTACAGCATCTGAAAAACTACAGATCGATGGGAGTGCAGGGCCTGGACAGACAAATAAGGATATGATTACACTATTTCAAAAAGTAAGGAAATTCTTTGCAAAAAAAACTACATTAATGCAACATTTAGGGTACAGGCTAAAGTGACAAAAGTAGGGAAACGTGGCAACCCCCCACCTAATGCAAATCAGGTAGACTCTTCCTCGGGGTTGTCAACCTAACTAACCCATTCTGTGCACTCTAGAAGCATGCACACCTAATGGGGTGAGCTTTAGGTTGACAACCCATAGAAAGAATCCGCCCCTGATTTGCTTTAGGGGTTGGAGTTTTAGGGTTGGAAACCCTAAAGACACATTTCCCTACTTTTGTTGCCTTAGCCTGAACCATAAATATTGAGGTTTTTTTTGTGCATAAAAATAAAATATATATATAATAATAATAATTTTATTTATAAAGTGCCTTTCAATGTATCAAGGCGCTGAACATTTTAAGATCATAAATTCAAATTTCAAATACGAATCTACAAAACATGTATAAAAAATGTACCATAATAACATCAGATATTAAAACATAATAAGTTATAATAAAAATACAGACACACTAAAATTAACTTAGTTATCCAAGAAGGCCATTTGCCATAAGTATGTTTTCAGATCTTTCTTAAATATCTCCACGGAGGTGCACTCCCGTAACGGCGTAGTGGAGAATTCAAAGTGGGTGCAGCATGAGAGAATGCTCTGCTGCCTGAAGATTATCAAACTCACTCTTGGAATCTCTAACAACCCTAGTCGGGCCGAGCGGAGCGATCGTCAGGGCAATAAGGCTCCAGAAGTTCTTTCAGATAGGTGGGCCCTGATCGCGGAAGGGTTTTAAAAGTCACTAAAATGACTTTAAAGGTGATCCGCCACTGTATAGGAGCCAGTGCAGTTTGCGCAGCACCGGGGTAATATGACAGGACCTACTTGTCCCAGTCAAAACCCGGGCTGCAGCGTTCTGCACCAGCTAGCTAAGCGATGGATTTCTACCCCAGAAAGTCCAAAGTAAAGGACGTTGCAGTAGTCCAAGTGCGAGGACACAAAGGCGTGGACCAATGTTGGCAAAGAGTCAGACGGAACAAGGTGCCTAACCCTGGCAGTATTCCTAAGATGGTAAAAGGAAGTCCTGACAACGGCCGACACTTGAGATTGTAGAGTCAGCTTGTCGTCTAGGACAGTCCCAAGGCTGTGCACCCGTTCAGAGGTCGGAAGTAACACGCCGCCAAGAAAAATTCCAGAAGGCGTGCCATTATGCGACCTCTCGATCTGACCACTCGGGTCCACCACCAAAACCTCTGTCTTCGAGTTCAACTTTGGCCAACTAGAATCCATCCAACCTTGGATTTCATCCAGACAGTTGTTAAACACCGTGAGAGCTCATCGTGGTCCGGTGCAAAAGACAGGTATAGCTGGGTATCATCTGCATAGCAGTGAAACCTCAGCCCATACTGTCTTATAATGTCCCCGAGGGGCAGCATATACACTGCAAATAACATGGGTGACAGCACAGAACCCTGAGACACTCCACACAACAAAGAGATTGGGCCAGAAGAAAAGACTCCCGACACAACTCTTTGTGATCTCCCAGTGAGGAATGAGGTGAACCATTGTAACACAGTTCCCGACATTCCACAAATTCGCCTCAGGCGTGCTATCAACACCATCTGTTCCACAGTGTCAAAAGCTGACGAGAGATCAAGGAGAAACAGAATGGAACATCACTTCTGATCCCTCGCCCTCAGAAGATCATTAAGCTCCCGAACCAGCGCAGTCTCGGTGCTGTGTCTTTTACGGAAACCAGATTGGAAGGATTTGTAGATACTATGGATGGTTAGATGGTCCTCCAACTGGGCTGCCACAACCTTCTCAATAACCTTCCCAATAAAGGGAAGGTTAGAGATAGGTCTGTAGTTTGAGAAATAGTCTGGGTCCAAGGTAGCTTCCTTCAAGAGAGATGTCACCACCGCCTCTTTCAGGGAGCTAAGAAACTCATCTAACTCCAAGAAGCACCAGACTATTTGCACCAGGACTGGACCAATGATATCAGAACAACCCAAATTAGGTAAGTCAGTCCAGGGTCCAAACCACAGCTTGTGGGACGCACACTATGGATGATCCTCATAATATCCACGAACTCAGGTCGACAAAAGGAACTCCCAAGAAAATTGCGGCACTGTGATCTCACACTGTTCTACAACATCACCCTTAGAGGTTGGCGGACACAAGTCCACCCTGATGTCAGCCACTTTAGTTGCAAAGTAACGAGCGAGCTCCTCGCACTCTAATTGCGAAAAGGCTTTTTGAACTTGCAGACAGGCTGGGTTGCACAGTCTGTCTACAGTTCGAAACAGCTGAGCCGGTCGATTCTGAGCAACTGCAATCTCCCTGGACAGGAATTCTACCTTCTTATGGGTGATTGCAGATTGACAGATAGAATAATGTTCCATCAATCTAAGTCGGTCGGCTTCAAGGACGGACTTGCGCCAACAACGCTCTAACCTTCGCCCCTGTCTCTGCATCTCCCTCAGTGACCCATCAAACCAAGGGGGCCTGGGCTGAAGGGATAAGGGGTGCTCATGAACAGGAGCAATAAAATCCAGGGCAGCTGTGACGGCCTCATTATAGGCCGATACCAGTGTCTCTGGATTACCACTCATAAATTACTATCCTAACCTGAGTTGGTAAATGTGGATATTACTTTGAGTAAGAGCTCCTGCAGCAGGCTACACCATAAGGGCTATGCCACCAGGCACTAGGACTCCACGGAAAACTTCTAGCCAGCTACCCAGCTGGGACCCACCCCTTACGTCGGTCCCCCAACCAACGTCACCAGCTGTATAAAGGGGGCAGTCCCCAGCCCCACCTCAGTTCTTTTCCCTCCGTCGATCCATGCACTTCAGCTCCATTGGACACCTTGATGCATCTGTCGACCGCCATTTTACTTCAGTCAAAAGTGCACGTTTTTTTCCTTTTATTTCTAAGTTTAGTATTGAGTGAACATTAGTTTATGTCGTCTCCATCTTCCTCAACATCGCGACAGAAATCTAAGTGTCCATGCGGATGGCAGATTCCTGCCAAAGACGGCCATTTGCAGTGTCTCTTCTGTCTTGGGCCTACCCACGATGTCAAAAGCCTGCCCGGACTGCGGTAAGTTCAACCAATGGATCCAGACCTCCCGCCACAAGACTCACCAGGCCTACATTATGGAGTAACAGCATGCTGCTCTTCAGCCTCCTGATTGCTGACTTCCCAAAAGGAGAAACACTCAGGAGGGGAGCACCATCAGCGGGACAAGGAGCACAGTAGGTCAGAGTCCAGATCTAAATCTCCTCATAAGGAGAAGCCTTCCAGTTTACACTCTGGTGAGAGCGGACTCAGCCCCTCAGTCAGGCCTGAAGCTGAGGAAGGCTCCTGCCCTTGCAGTTTCAGTGGGCGGTAGCTCTTCGGGGCATGGACCCTCTGGTCTATCCCTCAGCCTTAGACCCTTCCACCAACCCTCGGGGCCTAAGAGGGGAACTGCAGCTGACAAGGTTGCATCATTGTCCTTGTCCTCCAGCCCGCCGTCGGCATCGGATGACAGATACTGACGCCAGGAACATTTCCGCTCTAGGGAATGCCCCCCCCAGGGACAAGTCATCTGCAACTCAGGGACGGATCCTGATGCATGTCCTGGTCAAACGGTCTTCCAACAAATGGAAGGACCAAAGGCAGACGTCTCGAAATAAGATGTCAGGCACACAAACATCCGCCACGACCACCAAGAGTCGGACGCCTCTGGAGCAACTGCCTCAGAAGCCAATGTCAGCTGAGACCATACGACAGCCTGACGACAAGCCACCTGTTGATAAGTCGCCAGAAGAAAAAACCTCGGCACCCGACGACTTGACGTCAGTGGATCCAACGACAGGCGATCAGACGACAGACCGTGCTACTCCACTGAGCCCTTATGTACCTCATAAAGAGACTCCAGGACTGAGCGACCTCATCATCACTCCCATGGAGCCCATTGACGCACCCCAGGTGCCAATGGTTCCCCTGGCAGGAGTGAGAGAACTCTTTACCTCATGGTGGAACACTGTAAAAGGAGATCTATTAAAGAGGGATGACCTCCCTCCTCCACCTTCATGACCCCTACACCAATTCCGGATAGAGTACCAATTCTGGACTCCTGGCCACGGTCTCCACACACTCCCAGGAGTCTGACTCCAAAACGGTCAGACTCCGAACATACCAGGCATAGGGGCAGACATCACTGCTCCTCCTCTAGATCTTCCTTGGATGACAGGAGCAGACATAGGCGCAAGCCTAAGCGCTCATGGTCATCATCTTCTGACTCTTCCAGAAGCAGCCCTCACTCCTCAGGTTCCTCTTCTAGAGGTTATTCTCCCGAGTCGGAGGGCCCCCCGTATCTCACCCAGGTTCCCCCCCCTCCAAGATGACCCAACATTTATGGATGTGATGAATCACATACATTTCCTAAATCAGTGGGACACTGAGGAATTAGACCCAGAGAGGAAAAGGCTTCGTACCTTTTTGGAAATGAGTGACCTGAGACCTTTGGTCATCCCCCCTCTGGTCCCTCCTTTTCAGGACCTAACCAGGTTGGCTTGGGACCATCCTTCCTCCTTTTCAACTGTACCAAAGAAGGCAGATAGACTATGTAAAGCTCCTAAGGCAGAGCCCTTTTTGGGAGAAAATTCAAAAGAAGACTCTATAGTTCTGACTGCAGCTCACAGCAGGACAAAGCAACTGAAACATATGAGCTGTCAACCTCCTGACAAAAAGTGTAAGAGACTAGATCAGTTCGGTAGGAGGGTTTACGCTTCTTCTTCTTCCGCTTGCTCCATTCGGTCCTTAAATTTTATGCCTTTCTTCCATAGGGACTTTTGATGGTGGACTAAAATATCAACAGATACATGGGTGATGGACATTACTGAAAAGGATTATGTGCTGGAGTTTACAGAATTTCCTCCAGACAAGCCCCCAGCCCTCTCTTGATACCCTCCCACCCACATAGCCCTCATGAGACAAGAAATACAGACCTTGCTGTCATAAAGATCGATAGAGCCTGTCCTACACTCCCAACTGGGGACCGGGTATTACTCCCATTTCTTCTTGGTTCCCAAGAAGTCGGGGGACTTGAGACCCATTTTGGACCTGAGTTTCCTGAACCAGTACATCCATTACAAAAGGTTCAGAATGGTAACCTTACCAGGGCTGATACCCATGCTGTGCCAAGGGAATTGGCTATGCTCTCTGGACATGCAAGACGCATACTTGCACATACCAGTGTTTCCAGCTCACAAGAGGTATCTTTTGTTCACCTTTCAAGGGAACCATTACCAATTCCAGGCTTTGCCTTTCGGTCTCTCCTTGGCTCCAAGGGTGTTCACCAAATGCTTAGCAGTAGTGGCAGCTGCTCTTCACAGGCAGGGCCGTTTAACCTACCCTTACCTGGATGACTGGCTCCTAACTGCTCCCACCAGGTCGCAGCTAGTCAGCACCCTCTCAGACACTTTTCAGATGTTTCAAAAGTTGTGGATAACAATCAGTGTCCCAAAGTCCTGTCTTTGGCCCTGCCAGCGTCTACAGTACATAGGTGCGATCTTGGATACCCAACAGGGAAGAGCCTTCCTCCCACCCGACAAGGCCACTCGACTGAGAGACCAGGCTTCCAGAGTAGCTGCTGCCAATATAGTCACAGTGAGAACCATGTTACAGCTCCTCGGACATATGGCTGTGGCCATACCCACAGTACCGTTGGCACACTTGCATTTGAGAGTTCCTCAGTGGAACTTAAGAGTACAATGGGACCAGACGACCGATAATCTCTAACACCCAATAAGGATATCAAGAGCTGTCCAACAAATGTTGTCATGGTGGCTGACTTCACCCAGACTGGATTCCGGAGTTCCATTCCAGACAGACTCACAGAGCCAGATCCTCTCAACGGATGCATCAGGTCTAGGATGGGGAGCTCGTTTTCAGAGTCACCATACTCAGGGCACATGGTCAGATATGGCAGTGTCCCTGCACATCAACATCTTAGAGATGAGAGTGATTCTGTATGCCATGCAGGCCTTTCAGATTCACCTTTCCCAGGGAACTCCTGCTTATCCAGACCGACAAATATTTTGGTGGTCTTTATATCAACAAGGAGAGGACTTCTACCTCACCTCTATGCAGGAAGCCAAGTGAGTGTGGTACTGGGCTCTAGAACACGGACTCACACTCGCAGCGGTTCATGTTCTGGGGTCCAAAACGTCCTGGCAGACGAGCTCAGCCACTCGAGATCCAGAAACCACAAGTGGGAGTTGCTTCAAGAAGTGGTGTCCGAACTATTCGTAAGGTGGAGACATTCAGAGCTGGACCTCTTTGCGTCCCAGTGCAATGCCAAACTGCCCAATTTGTGCTCGCTAGATCCAGGTCATGGTGTTTTCTGGCGAGACACATTGTCCGTTTGCTGGACAGGGAGGTTCCTGTATGCCTTCCCTCCCTTTCCACGCCTACAGAGGGTGTTACTCAAATTACAGACTGATCGTACCATGATCCTGGTAGCTCCTCTCTGGCCACGTCAGATATGGTTCCCTCTTTTGCAACAGTTAGCAGTGGAACCTCCTTTTCAACTACCAATTTTACCCAGCTTGCTATCTTAAGACATGGGAACATTAGTCCACCGGATCTCCTACAGACTTAGCCATTTCCAGGCATGGGGTTTCGCAAGGGGTGGCAGAAGTCTTAGTAGAAGCAAGAAAACCTTCTACAAGGGCAACATATGCCATGAAATGGAAACGTTTCTATATCTGGGCAGCTGCACGTTCCCTGGACCCACTGTCTTGCTCAGTGAAATCAGTCCTGGAATATCTCCTATCGCTTTCTGATGCGGGGATGAGATCCTCTTCCATAAAGGAGCATCTCTGTGCCATTTCTGCTTATCACGCACCTATGGAGGGTAGGAATATTGCCCAACTGGACCTTGCTGTACATTCCTTCAGGGCATGCTTCATGTGAAGCCTCCCATTAGGGATCCTGTTCCCCCATGGGACTTACTTTTTGTTCTAGAGAAATTGACATTGCCTCCTTTCGAACTGGCCACAGATTGCAACCTAGGTTTTCTTTCATGGAAAACATTATTTTTAGTTGCCATCACTTCAGTTCAAAGGGTTTCCGAGCTGCAAGCCTTGATGTGTAAAGAACCTTATTTAGTTTTTCTCAGAGACAGGGTGTCTCCGCGCTCTAATCCTAAGTTTCTTCCAAAGGTGGTGTCTGAGTTGACCTGGAATCAAGACATCTGCCTTCCAGTTTATTATCCTGAGTATTTGAATAAAGGGGACACCCTTCCTCACACTCTAGATGTACATAGAATCCTTTGATACTATCTGAGCTGAACAAAACTGACCCAGCAATTGGATCAGTTGTTTGTGTCCTTTTCCCCTCAGGGTTCTGGGGAAACCAGTTGCAAGGCCAACCATGTCCAAATGGTTAACCAGTTGCATCACTTTCATCTAAAACAAGTATGAAAAACCCTTAGCGGGACCAGTTAAGGGACATTCTATGAGGGGAAAAAAAAAATGGAAACAAGATGGCTGCCATAGGAAAGAAGAATTTTTTGTTATGAAACTGGATTACCCCCTCATGAAAGAGAATCTCCTTTCGTATGAAACAGCTATCCAAAAAACACCAACATACTGAGCATGCTGAAAACCAAAATTTCAAATCCTTTTACAGTAACTCTGGAACGGATTAATATTTTTCCACCAAACCAATGAAAGGCACTGTTCTGGGACAAGCCCCCCCCCCCATTTATTTCACTATCTGGATCTCAGAATCCACACACCTGTCCGGAACAAAACTTGGCACATCAAGAGACCTTGCTCCCAGACCGCGCTTGCAAAATTTTGTGCAAATCAGTTGATGTGGGGGGGTTGAAGCTATTAAAGTACAAAGTTAGGGGTTTAACATTAAACAGCCTACTCAACCCCACTATATATATATATATATATATATATATATATATATATATATGTATGTGTGTATATACATATATATGTTTGTTTAAATATAGTTGAGTGTTCTGGTTTTCTTTCTCCCTACCACCACCTAACCAGCCAAATGGGACTGGGGAGAGAAAGAAGTCTAATGGCGCCTGCTGAGTTTGCCCACCATGGTAAGGTTTCCAGCCCGAAGCTGCAAACAGGGTGAGGAATACTATAAAACATGTGCCATTTTCACAGACTGCTCACCAAACCCACAAACTTGTACAAAGTTTGGTGAGCAGTGAAATTTAGAGCCAAATGTCTTCAGAGGCATGAAAAGTCACTCGCAGTGTGAACAGTGGCAGGTGAGCATTGTTATGGCAACCTTCTCCTGCATTCCATTGTTCCGCTGAAGCTGCCGACTCTCTCACTCAGCACCAGGTTAGAGTTGGTGGCAGGTAAGGATGTATTAAGTTTTTAGTTTTTAAAATAAAAACTTGGTATTGTAGAAAGCGGTGGGGGAGGGATTTGTGGGAGCAGTGGGTAAAAACATGCAGGCAACTGATGTCATGGAGTGAGGGGCGTGGTAAAGGGTGATTGTCAAACTGATTGGGCAATAGTTAAAAAAACTATTGCCTAGTCTACTGAACTATTAACCAGTTTTGGTTTGAAAGTGGTCAGTAGTTCAAAAATGTTCAATGTCATGTGCCTAACTGTGCATCAGTCAGAGACCAGGATTTTTTTACAAGGTTTAATAAATATATGGTTGATTACAAATAAGCTTTCTATTCAGTCTAGAATGTTGCCAACAATGCTGCCTGGCACTGAGTGGCGAAGTCACGAGTGGCAGACAGTATTGTTGGTATTCATGAAAGAGTGCATAAAAAGTTCATTTTTGATCGGCCCATAGATGTCCTATGTATACCATGGGCAGGTGGGTTATGTTGGTAGGATTTTCAGTGCTCAGTTCATTAGAAAGGAAGGTTGCTATTTTGGCTTCCCCTGAGCATCACAGATGTTGCATGTTCACCATTTTAACCAGAATTAGGGTGGGAACATTATCCCTATTGGTGGGTTGTGGAAGCAGCATGCTTTGTCCTGCAGTAGCTAGGTTCTGGCAGTGTGTATTTTATTGGTCCCAATTAGCTGAGGAAAGCCACTGTAAAAGGGCCATAGTGGAAATAACATGTTATTTCCACCTGGTATATGTAAGCAATAAGCCACAATGGCGTGTACATTAAAGGATTAATGATGCATGTCTCAGGGGTGTAATAAGGTCTGAGGCCGAAGGCAGAGTGTCCTTTCACCCATAAGTGCATCGTTACTTCTTTAATGCACACCCAAAGTGGCTTATTGTGCTTATAAAATGACTAGTTGTAATTAATGAAATTTTCCAGCCTTTATAATGAGACTGGGTTACTGACTGTGCATTGTTATTATTTTAATGCATGTTCGATCATGAGATGGCTGTTGCGAGGTCTCTGGATTTATCCTTGCCATTTTATATAGGCTGCCTTTTACAGAAAACAAAAGTTCTCTGGTAAACCACTTTTCCTGGTTTCTGCAGCTGGGAAGCATTGGCTGCCTCGTTACCCAGTACGATGAAACAGGACAGCTGTCACTGGTCTCAGAAATGAAGTCCGTTTCTCAAACTGCAGTTTCATGGCCCTTTTAATGGTGGAAGGCCAGCAGCTCTGGAAGATAGACTGTGGCATGAATCTTATTTCATAGTGCTAGTCAGCTTTGAGTTCTCACAGTGGGCATTGTATCTTTCTGTAGCCATGCGAGTAGGCTAGCTTGAGAGCCTTGGTATGTTACTGTACCTGCGTTTCACACTGGGTGGCATAGATTGCTACAACTCTGTGAGTAGGCTAGCTTTGCATGTCGTTCCTTTTTTTTTTTTTTTTTACATTTTAACCCTTGGCTCTCTGTCTAGCATTAAGCTACTTTAAATAAAATATCTGCCTTTTGGAAGGATGTAACATCTGTATGTATCTTTTGAGGATTCAGTTTTAGTTGTTGATAAATAAGCATGTCGACTCTCCAGTTTCATTTCCTATACACATTTTGAACAATATGTTTGCCCCTTTTTTTTTTTTTTTTTTTTGTTTTAGAACCAGCATGAAGATGTAAAGAAACAGCTGCAGGATCTCCAGTTGCTACACAACAGTTTAAAGCTTGAACACAGAAAGGTGACAGAGACTCACAACCAAAAATATAGCCAGCTGCAGAGGGAAAAGGACAACGAGATCAACACTTTGCAAGGTGGGTGCATTTGGGAAGGGTCACTGTTCGGAAACAGCTCTGGTTCCCCCAGTGTAAAGGCTGAACACTTCTCTTAGGTAGTCAGTGTTATCTCTCTCCCCCTCCCTCCCAGTGGCAATGTGGAACAATTATCTGAGTGGTCTTGTTTCTTCTGTGCTCCAGGTGGTGGGGAATTTACTTTGTTTTAGATCCACCCCTTCCACCCCTTTGGTGTGGTTTACATGGAGATTCATAGGAAAAGTCTTCACCCACAGGATGGGGCCTGTGAATAGTTTGGTGCCAACCATTTTTGAATCCCGTAAGATTCCCCGAGGTGGGGGTGGAGTGGTTTGGAGATTTACTGTAACTGTTTCATGAATCCCAGTGGAGAGTTTGAGTAGTTTAGTGTCAGTCATTTTGAATCCCCACAAAACTCACAGCTTCTCTGGGTCCTTTTTTTTTTTTTGGGTGGGGTGGGGATGTAGATCACGTTTCAGTTGTTTTCTTTCAGGGGAAAATTGGGGTCAGTTCAGCATCAGCTAACTAACAAAAAGTTAGCAATATAATGTTAGTAAACAAAATGGGAAAGGGGGGTGTGATGCTAGCAATAAATAACAGACAAGGTGGGCAGTATTGGGCTGTCCTGGACCTCCCAGTGGCATAATGAGGCCCAGCGCCACGGTGGAGGGCGTTTTAGTCCCTGGAAGGTCTGGTATAGCCCATACCACCTACCCTGGAAAGTATTATTGTGCTTAGAAAATGGGTTATTTTCAAATTTAATAAAATATTTAGAAAATAAAAAAAAATCACTTAAAATGTGGAAAAATGAATACAAAAATATTTTGTTGTAAAGTAGTCACTCTACTGGTGCACCTCACAGTAGAGGCGCTATTTTAAGACACTTTTTACTTTTTAAAACACCAACTTGTGAGCCAGCTGCATGCATGTCCTTGCCCCCCCCACTGACTAATACTAACCCACACTCTCGCATAAAAAAGCTCCTTCTGATAATGTGTCTTTCTTCCACCAACGGCCGGGGGGAACATCTGCTTGGCATTGAGACATATTTCTGAGACAGAAGTGGGAATAGAGGGTCTGGGTTGTGCGCTTCAGTTCAAAGCCAGCACGTGATAAAGAGGACAGCACTACAGACTCAAAGCACTACATTTATTTATTTTATTATACATACCAGAATTACAACCCTTTGAGTCAAGGACTCATTTCCAAAAGCTCCACGTCAGTTCCAGTGGATTCAACACATAGACAGCAACACAAATGCAATATGATAGACAGGAGGTTACAGAAGTTTTTTGTTACATACCAAACAGCGAATAGCAAACAGTTTAGGTGTTGTGGTTTTTTTGGGGGGGAGGGGTGTAAGTGACTCTGCTGTGGAGCAATAGTTTCTTTTATTTCTTTTTTTTTTTGCTTTTCATATCGGAACGAGCCAGTGAAGGGATAGGGAGAATTGGGCCGAAGGGAGTGGGTGGGGAGTATCCTGCGGGTTGATTTTACAGTGGAAGTGACTGACTCATAGAGATCCTGGAGTGACTGCTCTGAACAGAGCAAAGATAAAGTGGTCGTGTTAGTTTTTCCCCAGTTCATGAATATATAGGTTTTTTGTTTGGCAGTGAGAGTGAGTGGTAAGGGTTGAGAGTAAGTTGGACAAAGCGGGGGAACAAATGTATGCTTGCTAAGTGAGTGAAAAAAGAAAATGGCAGCTGATCACTTTTAAATGCTCAAGTTTGCACAGTGTTATTAGTAGTGAGGCAGGCTACCGCTGGCACATTTTCGTTTCCCGGTCTCTGTTGGCAAAAAGGGCTCAGCCAATCAGAGACTGGGAAATTTCAAACCTATTTTCTAAAGAAACATTACATAAGCAGAGTAGCCTGTCATGAGTTGTTTGGGCTATGCGAAAACTCAACAAGGGGTCACAGCTTTAAGCTGGTGGGAGCATAACTACTGAAGGATATGAGGAAATACTTAAAGGAAAACTGTCCAAATATGCAGCTTCCCACACCCAAAGCCTCACCCCCCAACCCTGATTAAGCTTCAGTACACCTTGTATTGAAGTGAGCAGTACGGCGCCACACTCTCACACTAAATAGAACCATGCAGCGTCCAACATGCTGCCGACTCCTGGATTTAACAACATTAAAATAAAGTAAGTTTCTATACTTAAAAAAAAGGCTTTTCCTTGCAAAAAGCTTAATTGTGGGATAAGGCTTTGTGGGTGGGGAGCTGCATATTTGAGCAGTTTTCCGTTAATTAGGAGAGGTGGACTGTTGCAGCGATTAATAGTTTAGTCTTTGAAGTTCAATTTTTCCGCTGTTAATGTCAAATGTACTATGGTTATACAGATGTCATTTTTGCATGTAGGGAGTTCCACTAAGGGTCAGTATTAATAACTGATCTTTGTATTAGTGTACCAGGTTAAATAGCAATCTGAGTGATCATGTGTTTTCTCCCTCTTTAATTCTCCCTTTTGGACACACCTACAGCCATTGAAGAGGCTAGCAAATACTTCAGCATTTTCCTAGTTGATAATTATGGTACCCAAATGTGTTTATTAACAATGTGATGATGCAGTGCATGTATTTTGTCTCAGGTTTACTTAATACCATCTATGAGCAGACGGATGGTAACTGTCCGTTTTCTGGAAATTAAATTTTAGAAAAGAGAAAAAAAGGTGGACTGGTAGAATTACTTGCCCATGGAAGTAGTCGGTATAGAGACAGTGACAGGCTCCAAGAGAGGATGGGACAGATTTAAAGGGTTGGTGAGGATAAACGCAGGGGAGGTGGGGAATGGGACAGAGAGCAAACATGGACAGGCTGCCAGTAGGGCACACGGCCTAGTCCTGGCCATTACCAAGTGTTGTCATTTATAAGTTGGGATTTAGGGCAGACCTGATGGTCCAAAAGTTGTGATTGATTCTGTGGGCCGTAAGTGGAGCAGCAGACTTGTGGGGCATGGGCTTGGACCTGAGGCTTGGCCTTGGGTTGTGTGGCTAGGGGCAGGGGGAGTGGGGGAGAGATGTGTTTTATGGCTGGAAAAAAAACTAATGATGCATTAATATGTTTTTTTTTACAGTGACAATATAAATATTTATTTAAAGTTTTACTAGGAGAGACATAATGAGCTGGGAACATCTTGATCTTCTTCCAGGATATCTCCTTTCATTTTGCAGCCAGTAATATATATTACCAACATTAACCCCTTTGTTTCAAAACATAATTGTAATGTGTCTAATTTGAGGTTTTGTAAGAGGACGAGCATAAAAAGGGACCCAAAGAGGGGTGGATTTTAGTGTAGAGTATTTATCCCAAAATTTCTCCAAACCACGAGATGTTTTAAAACTGACATCAAAAGAGTCCTCTCCAGAAATATGTATCAAGGCAAAAATATCAACCGGAAAAAAGTTCATAGAACCCTTCAATAAAGTGTTGGCAACATAATATCTATCAGGGTGGCCCTGCAACCTACCCCTATAACGTAGTCTAACCGCATTCCTTCTCGGGGCTTGCTCTAATTTATTTTTAAACAATTCGGACATTGGCACTCTAGGGTTATTTAGACCTGTCCTAACAGCTGAGGAATGAGAAGCAATCCCCTCCTGCAAATCAGAAACATTGTCAGTAGTAGTTACAAATGAATTTGGCCTAGAAAAGGCCAAAGAACGTTTTCCTAAATACTGTGCAGCAGTAACAGTATCCCCAGAACCCCCACGGCAGTCCATACCTGAGCTCAGGGTTGTAGCAATGGTGGCATGCGATGGTGAAGCAGAAGAAGCCGTCGGGGAGTCCTTCCACTCAGGGTCAGGGATCCATTGTCCTGTAGCAGTCCGGAGCCAACCTGAGTCACAGAGCATCATCAGCTGACCAATCCTTTGTAGGATAAGAGAGTTTTCTCTGTGGCAACCCAAACTGTTGCCTTACAGCCTGCGTAGTACTCAGAGTTGCAGGGCCACACTCAGAATCCATATCCTGGAGAGCCATAGGATGTGAATCCGGAAGTCCCACAGTCTGGATTCCCTCCGATATTTCCAGCGTAGAGCAACGTCGTTCCTCCCGATCAGCAGCCGACTGCTGCAACAGTTGTTCCGTGGACAAGGTCGAGGAAGCTACCAAGCCTCCCGCATCTTCTACAGCTGAAACCAGGCCAGTATTCACCAAAACAGACTGAGACTCAGTCTGAAGCATCTCCTGTTGTGAAAAATCAGCATCCTGTAAAGAAGTCTCCGGTGTAGGCAGCGTCTCCATAATAGACTCAGATGAGTCTATAACAGCAACCTCCTCCTCCATCACGAACTAGAATCACACTGAGCAGCCCAACAGGCTGCGAACAGCGTCGTCTGCTGTCAGCAAGGCACAGCAGAGTAGGGGAATTTCCCCAGTGTCCTGGCCAAATTTTTCCCATTCACTAAAAAAATGCCATCACCAACAGCTTAATCTGGTTCAGTTTCAGTTGCTTACTATCTGTATCCCCCCTTCCCCCAGCCGCCCCTGAAAAAGGGACTTCTAGGCCCAGTGGGCTTACCGGGTCAACAAAATTCAATAAATAAATAAATAAAATCGGCAATATCCTTACTGATTACTTTTCCTTACCATGAGTAGCAGCAGGATCAGGCGGTCAATGAAACAGCATGTGTCAGTTTAAAATCTGAAAGCCAAACTGCTGCTTTTCCCCCCTCGCTCCTTACTTCAAGGTTCCTTGCTTTGGGACACAGGCGGCTGACGATTTGGGAAACAGCCTGTCAGTTTAATGGCTGTTGTCAAACTGATACTTTTTCCCCTCACAAACAGTGGTTTCTGGGTTTGAGCAGTAACGTAGCATGTGAGTGGTAGTATGGAGATGTTTAGGAGGGACGGAAGGTTGCGACCTGAAAATGCTCTCGCGAACAGACAGCAAAAGGAAAAGTAAGCATGTACAGAAAGAAGATTTCTGTATCTCATATTGGCTTTACTGAACAGTTCTTACCAGGGGATGGTCAGCAGGGCTAGTGTTTTTATTTTTTAGTGATCGGGCTGAGGAATGGTGGTGGCACTTTCCTAACTTCGCCTCCCCTGAGATGAGGACGTGTTACCAGTTTGCAACAGCTACTAGATTGGCCGGACTTTGATGGAACGGGGACGCTAGTACTGCCTATGTGGCATGACAACACACTGCTGTGGATCAACAAGGTTTTATTGTGTGTAAAGAATGTGTTTTGCTTGCGATTTTGATGGTTCCACTACACAGTGTGTGTGTGTTTGGGGGGGGGGGGTGTCAATTTCGGTTACTGATGTAACCCCCAGGTGGTGCTATCCCAAGGGCTACTACCCCTGCCTGCTTGACTACGGACAGGTTGAGGGGCCTAGGTTCTATGACGGGTGCCTCCACCCAGAGGTCAGGGTTTGTAGTGGTTAGACTAGTTTGGTCACAGCCCTGTGGGACACCGTGACCCCCCTTTGGTTCTTTCTAGTGGCTCACCCAGTACACAGGAGTTACAGTCCTAATACCCCACATATACACACTGTTCACTCATAAGGTACCACTTACCCTCGAGACTGATTCTGCAGCACGTCTCTGAGGACCCTCTGTAAAACAAGGTTAAACAACATACACAGAGTCCCAGCTGCAATAAAGGCAGGTTAGACAAACTGCAATTTCACTAATGCTTTAAAGGATTACAGACAAACAGTTACATCTTTCAGATGGGCTCCCTTTGCTGCGCATTCAGTGACTGCAAAACGGAGCGATTACACCACAGCTCAGGCGGGATTCAAGCAGGGAAACACCAGTCTCCCTCCATCAGCACTAATTATGTCTGCACGCAGACAGCTCTTAAAGAGACAGCATGTGGGGGCTCTACAAGCACTCACAGTGCCATTGAAACGGCTTAAACGCCGAACGCCAGCAGGCAGAGGGAACACTTAGGCAAGCTCCTAGGAGGCTTTTAGAACCTCCATTTGTAGGGGGGGTTACCCTGAGACAAATACAAATGGCGGGTCTCAAGTTTGAAATTGGTATGTGGCCCTTGATCTCAGTAATGAGGCTGTTTGGGACTGGTACTTTTGTTACCCGGGCTCTGTTGTCTGATAAATGCCCACCTTGCCAGAGCTATCAGCCAATCAGAGCCCGGAGATTTCTAAGCAGGGTCACAGCACTGCATTGCAGTATGTAAGGAGTATGTGAAGATACCACTGCAGTATCAGACAGAGTCACTGACTGCAGGCACCCTGTGAGTTTAAAACTTTGTTTATAGGTGGGGTGGGGAGAGTCTCTGAGACAGGTAAATGGATGGTATTACTACCATTTAAGTGAAAATACTACCAGGTGGATGAAGTTAGCAGTAAATACATCCCAATCCAAAGCATTATCTGGATCACTGTTTCCTCCACTATTTATCCTCTTGTAATGAGGAAAGTGTGCATTACACTCCTAGGTCCTCTCCTGAGCATGCCTCCTTTCAAGCTTTCCTTCAGCAGGTCCAGTCCAAGATGGGTTTTACTGCCAAGTAAGAATATTCCTCTAAGAAGACCCTTTTTGAATTCTTGGAGGTGTCTGCTCTGCCTACTGTGATGGTTCCTCCTCTCCTTTCAGCTTTGGAGGATGCCACTCTGGCTGTTTGGCACCAACTTTGTGCTTTGCCGGCCATGCCTCATAAGGCAGATAAACAGTAATCTGCCCCTTCAGATAATCCCAATTATTCCCCTCAATTTGAAATGAACTCCATAGTTATCATGACTTTGCATGACAGATCTAAAGTTCCTAAGTATAGGAACACTCTTCCTCCTCACAATGAATCAAGGAAGCCGGATGTCATGGGTCAGAGGACATACACTTCGGCTTCCCTTGCGCTTAGGATTGCCATCTACCAGACCTGTATGATTAAATATCAGAACAGTCCAGTGGAAGGTTTATGGCTGCCTTGGCTGACAAGCTGCCTGATGGATTGAATAAAACTGTAGTCCAACAGACTGTTGTCCAAGGTCTGCTGCTCACTAGGCTGCTTCTGGTATTTGCATGCATCGCCACTCCTGGTTGCGTATTGCTGGCTTTGCCCTTGATATCCAATAATCAGTCATTAATGCTCTCTTTAAAGGTAAGCAGCTTTTTGGCTCCAATGTTGAGTCTGCCTTGTGGGACCTCCTGACATCAAAAAGGATCCTGTGGTCCCTGAAAATACCCCTTTATCCTAAAGCTCGGGGTCAGGAACAGGGTCTCTTTCATAGGCTGTATGCCCGCCATAAGAGGGGCTATTCCCAGGGTCCCAACCATGGCTCTCAGCAGCCCCAGGCCTTCTCTAAAGGCTCCTTTGCTTCTCGGTGCTCATGCCAGGGTCACCAAAGGTGCAGGTCTTGGTTGCACCTTCCAACTCTTCCCCTTCCTCTGCTTCCTCTGGCCCTTGCAGATCAGGCATTCTTTTAGGGTCCACATCTCCCTTTTCCTTCCAAAGTGGGGGGAGATCATGTCAGACGCTTAGGTGCCAGAGACAATTCAGCGAGGACAGGCCCTTGAGCTCTTCTCTGTTCCTTCCGTGCATTCTTCTTTGCCAAACTGTTATCCTTTGGGACATCTCACCCTCCTGCTGGAAGAGGGTTCAGACCCTTCTCTGCAAAAGGGCAACGGAACCTGTCCCGATTGCGGAACTGAATTGGGGCTATTATTTTCAGTATTTCCTAGTGCCAGAGTGGACCAGAGATGTACAGTCCATCCTAGACCTCAGGGGCTTCAAGCTGTTTATCGAATGCAAAAATTACTGATTGGTCTCTCTGCAGTCCCTACTCCCCCTGCTACTACATGGCGATTGGATGTGTTCTGTGGATGTGAGGGATGCTTACCTCCATATCAGGATCTGCAAGTCCCGCAGACAATACCTGCTGTTTATGCTCCAAGGCTTACACTATCAGTGTTGCCCTTTGGCTTGTCACCTGCACTTTGTGTCTTTATCAAATACTTTTCAGCCACTCTCAGATGGGAAGTCTCTACATCTTCCCATACATCAGCAATTGGCTTCTGTAAGCCCTGTCAAATGAGGCTGTTGTTTACGCATTATTCTGCATCAGACAGCTGTTTGAGCAGTTGGGCATTCAGATGAATGAGCTGAAGTCAGTACTCACTCCGTGCCAGTGTCTGTAGTACATTGGAGTGGTTCTGGACACAGGGTCAGGTTGCGCTTTTCTTCTCTCAGACCATTCTACGACACTGGTTAGCCATGCTCAGCTGGTCTCTTCCAGCGGACATGTCTTACCCAGATGTCTACTATGCCTCATGGCTGTTGCTATTCTGACTGTCCCACTGGCGTGTCTGCATATGAGGATTCCATGGTGGTTACTCCATGTCCAGTGAGCTCAGCATTTGGACGAGCTGTAGTGTCTAATACAGCTGACCACTGCAGTTCGCTGCTCCCTGCTGTGGTGGCTAGATGACTCCAAACTAGAGATGAGATTACCTTTCCTCCATCCATCTCCTCTGCCAGTGATGATATTGGACCCCTCAGGTTTGGTATGGGGTGGCCGACATGCAGCGTGGTTGGAGATGTTTTTCCTCTACATTTTTCTCTTCCCCTGGGATGTCACCACAGTGACTGTTAGGGCATGCTCTTTTGCGTGCTCTCGGCAGGCAGGAGCCCCTTTCCACTGCCGAGTGACTCCTGCAGCACCACCCCTTGAGGACACCCAGGTGGCCTTAGTGTTGCTCCGTTCACTGCCCTCCCTCATTTCCCAAGGAGAGCATCCCCTGGGATGCTCAGTCCTTTTCCCCCTGAGCTGGTCTCCAGCGTCCCGGGCTAACTCCCAACCCCTGGTTGCCTGAGTCATGAGCGGTAGCCCTAATGCTGTGCCGATGGGTCAACTTGAATTTTATATTTGTAACTTTAAAAAACGTTTGTGAATACAGTAAAAATGCTTTAGGTACTCTCCAGGTTAATCAGCAACCCAGATGCAGCTAATAACTGTGTTCAGCGTGTCCAGTGAAAGGTAGCACACCACCTAATCGATCTATCTTCCTGTTTGATGTCAGGAAGCCTTTTTTATTGGCTGTCATCCCCTCCCCCCTTTTTGGCAGAGTTTGCTTTGGAAAGTGCTTTGTTTTCCACTTTTTTTATCTTGAGTTTGTAATGTTTATACATCCTGTGTGGGCAGTAAAGTCATGAATCATTTTAAAAGGTATTTATGAAGGGGAGATCCATCATGCTGTGTCTCTGCGTGTTGCTTCTGCCTTTTATGCTCCTTTAGCTACTGGTGTTCTGCCGGAGGCACACTTGCATTCCCACCCTGCTTGACAACTCTGAAGATTCTTCTGATGCGTACACAGTTTTCGTTTTATTACTTGGAAGTATGCTATCTGATGGCGCCTCAATCCCATCATCTGTAATTCTGCAGCAGTTTACCATTGGGGTACTGTATATTCTTTGATGCCCCCATCCTGTCTGTAACAGAAATGCTAGAGACTCAGTCTTTCAATTCCCTATTGCGATGGCTATATCTTTTGTGATTCATGAAAGGTGTGGGCATGTGTGACACTAGAAACTGAAGTGGTCTCATCCACAGGCTGGCTTCACAAACGCTGCAGGCGCCATGCGTCTCAGATCCTTTATTTTTGTATCCTGGTCAACACCAGTACATTCTCATTAGGTCAGTGCACCAGCTGGAGTACTGATATCTGATCTTGGGGATGGGGGTGGGGGTGGGTGCACATTTATATCCATCATCTCAGGGTTCTGAATAACTTTCTTTGTACAGTAAATGGATAAGCATCAGGTATACCATCTAAATAAAACAGTAGTATTTTATAAAATGTAAATGTTTCAGGCCATCTTTTTTTTTCATTTACTGTTCTCCTCCCCCAACCCCATCCTCTTGATAGCCTTCCAGCCCCGACAGATCTCCCCTCCTTTCTGGCAGCTGCCTCATGACACCACCCACCCCACCCCGGGCTGACACTCATTCTGAGCCATATTTTATATTGAGAATCAATTAGACGCAGTGCAGTGCCCAGTTTACTGTTCATGCAGTTCCTGTGATGCCAGAGTGCACAACTCCAACTTTCAGACGGCTGAAGTGCTTTTCTTTAGCTCTATACACCTGCAGGGATGCTCACACTGATGACCCCATGCTCATGCATGCCGTGTCACGTGGACGCGGAACTGACTGAACTCCCTTCCTTCCACCACAGGCTTCTTGAGGACTGCCCCTCTGCCTCCTGGAGCAGCAGGAGGCCCAAAGCACTGAGGCAGCACTGCCTCCATCCCTGTACACTAAGAGCATCAGACGCCATCTCAGCCTCTTGCCACCCTGCAGCGGACTGGTGGTGGGAACCCAGGTTGCTGATGTGACAAGCTGCTCCCCAGTCACTGCACTATCTGACCGGCCTGTCGTGTAATCATGTTATAATTTTATTTTAATAAGATTAGGTTTATTCATGTTATGTAAGCAGTAACACATAGCAGGTGTGTGGTAATGCTAAATTATTGCACACCCCAGGTGGGTTGTAAAGCACGAGGTGCAACCGAGTGCCTTCATCTACTTGGGTGGGTATTAATTTATGGCATTACTGCACACTTAGCCAGGAGTGTTTTACTGCAGTTATTAAAAAAAAGATAAAGCAATCAAGAAAAATGAAAGCAAAGTCTTAACTGTGTGGTAATGTAAAATTAATGCACGGTCATGTGACCACTTCTGACCATTCAGATTGCTTATTTGATCTAGGCCATTTTATAACCTTGTGTATTTCCCCTGTATTTCACCACCCCAGCTCCCCTTCCTCTGAGCACCGCCCCCTTCTGCTGAAGTTCATTCCATGTTGGCCACATTTGCTTCCTACAAGTCTCTGAAATAGAAGGCAAGCGCAGGAGGTCCCGTGAACCTCAGTGACAGAAATCTCCCCCCTAAGAATAGGGAACTCCCCCTTAGCTACAGTACTTGTATGTGTATCTTTGAAAAAAACAACAAAAAGAAAAAAAAATACTATCTCTTTTTTTAATAGCTTAACTGTGCTTAGTGGCTTTTTAAAGGCTGTTTTGTTAAACTATTTTGGGCATTACAGTAAAGCATTGAAACTGGAAGTGTTCCAAACTGCTGTTTCAGTTTTTGGCCCTGTTTAACAGGTGCATAAGCGAGTGTTGGCGTATAAGAGCAGGAGGTCCTGTGGAACCCTAATGACAGAAATCTGCCCCCTCAGAACAGGGGACTCCCCCTTGGCTACCAATCTGTCTGTCTTGGGAAAAACAACAAAAGAAAAAACAAGCTCTCCTTGTTGTTGGAAGCACAGGTCCGGTGGTAGCTAGGAGCTTGTGACGCAGTTTTTACTGCTGTGAGCTACACTGTAGTTTTTTAACAGCTTAGTGACCGTATAAAGGCTGTTTTTTTTTTTTTTTTTTTTTCGCCTTTTATCCTCCTTACTCAGCCTGCCTCCTCCGACCCTTCGGCAATGACCCGCGAACATCCCGCTGCCTGAAAACCCTACTCGCACAGACCACAAGCCCCCATGGAGCCGTGGCTTATCCCACGGGCGGGGACGAGGTAGGGGACAACCCCCGTAACTTCATATTTCGTCGGCCCCGTGGACTGCCGAGTGGGCACGGGCAAATCACGGGCACCGTCCGGGTCCTCGCTTCCTCCCGGACGAGGCAGGCTCTTTTTCCTGTTTTTCTCCCCGAGCAGATTGCGATCACCCCCTGACGTCATGCGCGTGCGCGGCGACCGCTTCACTGCTCAGAGCCGACCAGCCAATCCCTGCAAGGGCTTGCATTCCTGAGCCTCCGCTCGGGAGTGGTGCAAACTGGACTACGACGAATCCACCCCAGAGTAGGCGAGCTGTCAGGCGCTCAAGCCAAACTCCCCGGCCCGACCACGACTACCAGTCCGCTCCCGAACCGGGTGGCCGCGTGGAGCGAGGTGTGGCGTTCAACGCCTCAGCCCTCTGCGTCACCGGGCCAGCCCCATAAAGGCTGTTTTTAAACTGTATGGGGCATTACAGTGAAGCGCCAAAACCAGAAGTTTTGTGGACCACAACTTCTGGTTTTTAGCTCCATTTAAAAGGCACACAAGCGAGCATCTGGGAGCACTTGCAGAGGCAGGCATGTCAGGCAGTGTCAGCCAGTTCAGCCAGGGTGCCAAGCACTACGCTACACATAATTTGGGTAAAGTGTTTTCGCATTCCAGTCTTAGTGTCAGCCAGGGAAAACAGGAGTAGGAGCCAGAAACTTTGACACTAAGGAATTTAACATCGAAAGGCAAAGGTACCACAAACCATGGAAGGCACAATAACCCTCACTAACACAATAGCCCTCACTAACAGCTTAATAGTGTCTGTGGCTCGGCAGGTTACACACTCACCTCTGTGGCTTAAAGATCAAAAAGTTTTGGGTTCTAGCCCCACACCAGGCACTTGGGGTAAATACCAATACTGACACTGTAGTGCATCAAGAGACTGATGCTGCACTCCAGAGGTGCTGTCTTTTGGATGAGACTTTAAACTGAGGTCCCATCTGCCTGTTCTGGTGGCTGTTCAGGTGGACGTTAAAGATCCCATAGCACTTCTCTAAAAGAGTTAAGGGAATTTCCCCGGTGTCCTGGGCAAATTTCCAACTTCAGTTTCAGTTGGTTACCATCTGTATCCCGGACGACCCTAAAAAAGGGACTTCTAGTTTCAGTGGGCCTACCTGGTCAACAAAATTCAGTTAATAGATAAAATAGCAGCGGAATGTGGAAAATGTGGAAGCTACTGCATTGGCATGCCACTGGACCTGGGGCAAGTCAGTTGCATGCAATGTATTAAAATTCGTGAACTGGAACATAAAATCAAGCCATTAGAAAGAATTCTGGGTGAACTAAGGAGCCTCAATGAAACTGATAATTTTAGGCAACATCCCGACATAATAGAAACCCCAATTGAAAGTGCAGGGAACAAGGGGAATAATCAGAACAAAACAAGGATTTTTCAATGCCAAATGTTCACCACTGGTATTGCTGTTGTACTGGGTCTTGACTGTACACATTTTTACTATATATTTACCTAAGATAGGGCAGATGAGATGCAGTAACTCATTTTCAGTGATGTCCTGCTTTGACACATTGTTAGATTGTAATTATCCAGGACAGGCCAGCTGAGAGGCAATATTTACTTTTAAATGGGCTTCCACATTTTGACCCCAAATGTGCAACAGTCTTTTTATGACCTAACGTTATGATCAAGACTGGGAGAATTTGTAAAATCCCAACTGAAAAGTGATTTCTCTGTGTGACTATGGAAACAAGTTTTGGAGGGGATTTGAAAAATGACACCTGCCATGTTCAGGACATGGTGTAACACAAGGGATATGTTCAGCATTAGGGGTAAAAATCTGTTAAAAACCAAAAAAAAAAAAAAAAAAATCTTTGAGGATATCTCTTGCAGCATGTCACACCTTAGGAACTATAGCCGTCCGGTACCAGGCCGACACGGAAGCATTTTTGCTAGCAGTCCATCTGGGGTCACCCACGGCGATGTCACAACATTGGCGTCCCTCTGTATAGCCGTGGGTTTCCGCACGCCCTCCTCAGTTCTTTTTCCACCATTGACCATTGCACTTCACACTCCGTGGAACACCTTTGCTTCAGTTTACGGCAATTTTTTTCCTCGCACTTTACGCTTTTTATTTCTCACTCTAGTTTTTAGTCTCTTTATTCCCTAATGTGATTCCCCCTTTTTCCTTTTGTTTATGCCCAGATCTGATAATCTTTTCCGTTGCTGCAGCCGCGGACAGAAGATCTACGATAAAGATTTCCACGAGACCTACGTCCGCTACCTTGGCACCGACCATGATGTTCAGGCCTGGGAGATTTGCCGCAGCTTCAGTCAGGCTACGTGGTGGCATTGCCAGAAGGAGCTAAAAGTCTTTCCTCATGGAACAGAAGATCACCGCCTTGGAGAAGGAGCTTCAGGCTCAGAGCTCCTCCGCTTCCCCAGCCCTGTCCTTGGGCTCTCATTCGGTCAAGGCCCAGGACAAGTCATTAGGGAAGCAGCACCACCGGGAGAAAAACCAGCCCTCCTGAGAGCGTTCATACCCTCTCACCTACAGGGTTGGCTCTGGCAACCCTCTCCGCAGGGGCTTCTCAACCCGGCCATGGTTTATCATTGGCGGACCTTTCTCTTCTCCCGCCAGTGATCCCCACTGCCTCCCTCACCCTATCTGCTACAGGGGGGAGTTTGGCAGTGAGGCCCATAGGCTGTACCGACGCTGGCCCTTCAGCACTGTTTTTTTTTCCCCCCACCAATGCACTCGCCCCTGCTGAATGCTCCTCTACCTCCTCAGGGGCCACAGTCAGGGAGCGATGCTGGCCTGCTGGTGACCGGCAGTGGTCATGCATTGTCGGGTGTAAGGCCTCCTCAGTCAACAACTGTAACCGTCCCTGTGATGCTGGGGATGCAGGTCCCTCAGCTGGTCCCTCAACCTGCCCCCATCCTGAATACCACCACCCCTGTCGCTGACACAGAGCATTGGGCCGAAGACCGTGACCATTGACGCCAAGGCTCTCTTCTCCTTTGTCCTGGACCTTGTGCAGAATGTTGACCTAACTCGGGGCCCATCGCCGGTGGGACTTTCTTGGCCTTTGGTGCCATCACATCAGGCATCGTCGAGACCTGTCCTCTCTCACTTTTCGATGTCCTCAATGCCCCCCCTCTGAGCCAGGGGACGATGATGATTATCACCCTGACTTCCTCCGCCTGGATGAGGAAGACAAGGATACTGGGGCCTGAACTCCCTCTAGCACTTCCACAGTCTCCTCGTCGGGGGAGGTCTCCTCCAAATATACCCCACGGTTTCCCCCGGATGGCACCTCCTTCCTCACTGTGATGCAGCAACTGCAGGCCACCATGGGGTTCAGTGCCACAGAGCAGGATGTTGCCAGGCAGAACCTGGCTCACTACCTAGGCCTGCCAGATTCCCCTCCTCTTATCATCCCTCCTGTGCTTGATGCGTATGAGAATGCTACCATGGCCACTTGGTATAGGCCTAACCTGATCCCCGTTTATGCCCAGGAAGGCAGACAAGCTATACCAGGCCACCTTTGGGAAGCCCTTTTTGTGGGGCCCTCTCAGATGGATTCAGTGGTTATCAACGTGGCCTGTGATCGGTCCAGGAGACCCCAACACCTCAGCTTCCTCCCTTTGGACAAGGAGTCCAGGAGGCTGGACCTTATGGGCAAGAGGGTATTTACCATTTCCACTCTGGCGATGAGGGTCCTTAATTATGTGGACCATATGCTCAAGTACCAGAATGACTTCTGAGAAATGGCCAGGTCTGCCACTAGGTCCCTCCCTGAGGGTCCCCAGGTGCAAGAGCCGCTCAGGGCCCTCCAGTTTGATGCTGACATGGACAGGCATCTCTTGTGGGCTGCCTGTGATGTTTTAGATTCCTCAGTCAGGGCCTCCATGGTGGGAATTTGCTTGAGGAGGTGCCACTGATGTCCAGCAGTCCATCCTGAATGCTTCCTTCAGGGGCGACAAACTCTTTGGGGAGACATGCAGGACATTCTCAGTGATCTGCAGACATCAGGGAGAACCCGGCAGTCTGTTCTCTCCCTGTACCACACCCACCAGAAGAGTGGGCAGAGGGTGCCTTTTTGACGTACCACCCTTGGACGTAGGTGTGCCATCAAGCAGCCCAGCAAGCACAAAGCTGCCACGGCCCTGCCTACCCCCCTCTTCCACCACCAGGAAGTCCACAAGAGGTGGTGGAGTGGGCCCAGATGTGGGCTCAGCCTCAGCCCAACTCCTTGCCTGACCCCCTCCCTCCGGTTCCCTAGGCTGTGATGGTGGGGGGTCATTTCTCCCTCCATCTGGATGGGTAGCAGGAGATTACAACAGACACCTGGGTGCTGCAGCTCATAGAACAAAGACGCACTCTAGAGTTTGTAGAACTAGCTCCAGATTTTTCCTTAAGACCTTCACCTTACCCTCCAGGCCATGTGCCTGTGCTACTGGCGGAGGTTCATACGCTGCTGCGGAAGGCAGAGGGGAGGCAGTATAGCACAGTGATTTAAGGCTCTGAGCTGCAAACCTGGAGACCTGGGTTTGAATCCCACAGCCCCCACTTGCATACTTTGTGACCCTGAGCAAGTCACTTAACTTCCCTGTGCTCCCAAGCCGCACCTGCAAACAAGCTTTCAGCTTAGTGTGCTACTCCTGGTTAAACAATTAAAAAAAAGGGGTCGGGGTTCTACTTCCACTTCTTCCTCATCCCCAAATCCACAGGGGGCTTGAGGCCCATACTGGACTTATGAAACCTGAACTACCACATCCAGTACAAAAAGTTCAAGATGGTCACTCTCCCAGGCCTGTTGCCTTTGCTCTGGAAGGGAGACTGGATCTTCCCAGGATATGCAGGACGCATATCTGCACATCAAGGTCTGTCTTCCCCACTGGAAGTACCTCAGGTTCCTGTTTTGGGGAGAGCACTACCAGTTTGGGATCCTTCCCTTTGGCTTGTCTTCAGCACCACGAGTTTTCACCAAATGCCTAGCTGTGGTGGCAGCAGCCCTCAAGAGGGAAGGTCTTTGTCTTTCCCTACCTGTACGATTGGTTATTCAAACTCCAGGACCGGAAGCTGCTGTCTTTGACCCTGGTACATACCCTGCAATTGTTCAACAATTTGGGGATCACAGTCAACTTCTCCAAGTCCTTGCTGACTCTCGACTAGCGTCTCCAGTGCCACAGGACATGGCCCAGGGCTTTGCCTTCCTGCCCCCAGACAGGGCAGAGCACCTGATAGCGCAGGCCCAGAAACTCTACAACAGCCGATATCATAGCCAGGACATGTCTCTGGCTGCTGGGCCTGATGGAGGCAGCCATTGCCACCATTCCTGTGGCCCGACTGCACATGCACATCCCTCAATGGACTTTGAGGGTACAGTGGGATCAGAGAACTGATGACTTAGAGCAGAAGGTTCTACTCTCATCACCAGTAAAGAAGGTTCTCCTGTGGTGGATAGAACCCAGCCATTTGCTCAAGCAGTTCCCTTCCTCATCCTCTCCCCTCCTCAGATTCTCACCACGGATGCCTCTGGGACAGACTGGGTTTGCATCTGGGTCCTTACCAGACTCAAGGGACATGGGCTCCATTTGAGACTTCTCTCTACATCAGTGTCCTTGAGCTAAGAGCTGTCCTGCATGGCCTGCAGGCCTTCCAGTGCCACCTGTCCATGGGCCATCTGCTACTGCAGACAGACAACATCAGTGTGGTGCGCTACATCAGCAAGCAGGAGGGCACCCACTCTTACCCCTGTGCAGGGAGGCGATGAGGGGTTTGGTTACTGGGCTTTGGACCACAGACTAGAGCTGTCAGCCATCCATGTTCCAGATGTCCAAAATGCCTAGACAGACAGGCTAAAAAGGTCACAGTCCCAGATGCATGAGTGGGAACTGCTGACCTTGGTTGTAGAAGACCTGTTTGACAGGTAGGGGCATCCAGAGTTGGACCTTTTTGCATCTCCACACAATGCAAAACTGATGCTTTTTTGCTTGCTCGATCTAGGGCTTGGAGTTTTCTGGTGGTACGCATTTTCCCTCTGTTGGAAATGGGGTTCCTGTATGCTTCCCCCCTTTCCTCTGATTCAGAGAGTGCTAATCAAGCTCCAGATGGAGGGTGCCACTCTGATTCTGGTGCCTCCTTTTGGTCTCGTCAAATTTGGTTTCCACTGTTGCAACAGTTAGCTTGCTGTCACGGGGAACAGGGAACCCTTGCCATCCGAACCTTCAGTCCCTCCACCTGCATGCCTGGCTCCTGAAGACATTGCCATTGCCAGGTTTGGGGTCTCCTCTAAAGTGGCTGATGTCCTGGTAGTAGCCAGAAAACCATCCACCAGTGCACCTTATTCCATGAAATGGAAGCGCTTTGCTTTGTGGGCAGCTTCCCATCACTTGCCCAGTGAACCAGATTCTAGAGTACTTACTATACTCGTCTGATGCCAGACTGAAATACTCTTCTCTAAAAGTGTACTTGTCCACCATATCTGCCTTCCATGTGCCCACTGAGGGCCGTATCATGGTCCAGTTGGACGTGGCCCGTACTTTTCTGATAGGCATCCTGAACTTGAAGCTTCCCATCTGTAATCCTGTCCTGGCGTGGGACTTAAATTTTGTTTTAGAAAAGTTTACTTTGCCTCTTTTGAGCCAGCTGTGACTTGCGAGCTGCTCTTTCTGTCATGGAAAGCATTATTTTTAGTTGCTATTACTTCTGCTCGAAGGATTTCTGAGCTATACAGGCACTCATATGTGAGAAGCCTTATTTAGTGTCTTTGCATAGTAACTCTAAGTTCTTACTGAAGGTGGTGTCTGGGTTTGCCCTGAATCAAGCCATCCCCCTGTCTGTCGATTACTGGGAGCATGCCAATCCAGGGGAAGCATTGCTCCATACTTTAGATGTACATTGATTTCTTAGATATTATGTTCATCGCACGAGGGACTGCAGGAAGTCCTCGCAGCTGTTTGTTTCTTTCGCCCCGAGAAAGATGGTGCACCAGTTTTTAAACAGTATCTGTCCAAATGGTTGTCCAACTGTATTATTTTCTGTTATAGGAAGTACAGTAAGGAGCTTCCTGGGGCTGTTAAGGGCCACGTCTGTTGCCTGTCTGAGGGGGTTTCTGTAGCTGAGATCTGTGCTGCTACCACCTGGCATACTGTCCACACTTTCACAAGGCACTACCCTCTAGACATTGCCCCTAGAAGGCGGGCAAATTTCAGTGTAGCTGTGTTACAGGCCTCCTTTCAAAGATTCCTGTTTTCCAGCCTCCCAAACTGATCTCCTCTGCAGTACTGCTTGGGACTCGTTCCTAAAGTGTGACCAGCTGCAAGAGATATCCTTGAAGATGATAGAACAGTTATATATGAATTTACTGTAACAGTAGCTCTTCGAGAGAATCTCTTGCAGCAGATAATGCTGGCCCTCCCTCCTCCCCCCTTGTCTCCGAGTTTCTTCTTTCCTGCTTCTCCATTTCAGAATGGTTAACCTTCTGTTTCCCATACTTCTTCTGGCAGGTCTCATTGGCTCTCACTTGGTTCCCTTAGGAACGCACCCTTGCTGGATGATTTCTGGCGGGGATCTGAGGAGGGTGTGGGGCCAGCCACAGTTACACAGGGAGACGCTGACGTTGTGATGTCACCGTAGGCGGCCCCATATAGACTGCTAACAAAAATGTTTCTATGTGGTCCTGGTGCTTGATAGCTGTAGTTCCTTAGGTGTGACCTGCTGCAAGAGATTCTCTCGAAGATCTACTGTTATGATAAGTTCTTACGTAACCGCTCTTTATGAGTAAATGTTGGAACAATTTGTTTCCTTGTAACTTAGTTGTTTTTTCACATTTTTACACCAAATTTTCAACATAATCTTTTTATGAGCACTCCTTCTGAGCATGACAGGTGTCATTTATAAAACAATGGTTGAAATTACATTGTTTATTTTTTTTTTATTTAAATAAAAATTGCAACGTAGACTCATAACTTTGTTGTTTTCTCATGCTTGTACCTCAAATTTTCAACATAGACTTCTTATGACCCTACATAGCCTTCTTATGAGCCTGCCTCATGAACAAGAATGGCGAACGGTTTTCATATCCTGCCCAATAGGTGAATATGCACCTCAAATGCAAAAACACATTTTGACCAAGATTTGAAAAATAACAGCTGTCACTTTCATGAGGTGCTGTGAAGAAATGGCTATGTTAAAAATTTGGGGTCAAAGTATTGACAGTTAGTCTGCCTGGAGGTGCTGAGGGTTGAGTCACTAGGTGCCACACCTCACGCTACGCTGGCGACCCGGGTTTGGGAACAGACTCAGGTCACCAGGGGTTGGCCGGAGGAGGTAGGATTGAGTGTCCCCATGGATGTGCTCCTCGGGGGGGGGGGCTACAGGGTGGCAGTGCCCACATGCGTTGCCACCGGTGGAAGCATGGGCGGTGAGGTGTAAATGACTCCCTACAGGAGAGCCGGAGAGGGGAGGGCACTGTGGACTCTTGGCAGAGACGTGCCTAAGCATGCTGCCTTTCTGGACTCAAGTCCTCTGTGTCTGCGCCCTCAGAGGGCTGGGACCGGGAGAAAACCAAAGGCAAAAAATTTCCCGGTATCGTGCGGATGACGCTGGGTCCACGCTACGTCAGGGACCCAGCCGAAAAAGACCAGAGGAAGGTATGGTAATCCTCAGGGCAGAGACCTGGAGGAAGTATAAAAAAAAAATATATATATATATATATAGACAGTTACTAAAGTGACGTGCCTGCATTCGTAAATTTCAACATAGGCACATAACTTTCTTGTTTTTTTAATATTTTTACCCCAAATTTTCAACATAACCTTCTCATGACCCTATGTCATGAACAAGGGTGAAGAAAATGTTCATCTCCTGCCTGAAAGGTGATTTTGCACAGCAACCGTGAAATCATCTTTCGGGATGCAAAAACATAATTTGGCCAGGATTTGAAAAATGACAGCAGTCACATTCATGAGGTGCTGTGAACAAATGTCTGTGTTGAAAATTTGGGATCAGAATAGTGAAAATTAGCAAAGTTACGAGCCTGCGTTTGCAAATTTCTACGTAGGCTCATAACTGTTATTTTTCATATTTGTGTGCCAGTATAGCGCAGTGGTTTAAGGCTCTGAGCTGCAAATCTGGTGACATCCAGCAGACCAGACCTGGGTTTGAATCTCACAGTTTCCACTTGCATACTGTGTGACCCTGAGCAAGTCACTTAACTTCCCTCTGCTTCCAGGTCGCTCCTGTAAAAAAGCGTTCAGCTTAGTGTGCTACTCCTGGTTAAACAACTAAAATAAAAAAAAAATAAAAACATTTACAACATAGCCTTCTTATGATCCCACCTCATGAACAAGGGCAGAGAAAATGTTCAACTCCTGCCCGAAAGATTATTTTGCACAGCGACTGCAAAATCACATTTAGGGACAGATCTGCCTAATTTCACTGCCATTGTTCATGCTGTGGGGTCCCAAAAAAGGCATGTTGAAAATATGGGGCAAAAATATTCAAAAATGGCCAAGCCATGCTACTAAGTTCAAAACCCCATTGAAATACATTGAACCGCTTACCTGATTTCCTCAGTTCGCGATCCGGCTTTGAAGAGTGAAGATATGTCTGTGGTTCAGAGAATATTACGGCATTGGACCTCCAGTGGGTAAGTAGGTAAGTAAGGGCTTGGGGGATGTTGAGTGAGAGGGTTGGGTGGGAGGACTAACAGCGCAACAGACAGCGATGGGCGATTTTCTTTTACAGAGTTAAAAAAAAAAATGATGAGGACGATTTTCTTTAGTTCAGGTGGTGACACTGGGGATTGGGCACCCCAGTGTCAGTGTTATGTTTGTGGAGGGGGGTGGGGGTTGCTGAGAGGGAGGGTCAGGTAGGGGGACAGTTACGGGGGTGCCAGCAACAGACATCGATGGATGGTTTTCTTTGTTACAGGGTGTTAATTCCTCAGCAGGCTGATCATGACAGATCAGCTGTGCTTGCTGCGTGGCATAGATCAAGGGAAAGAGCAGACTTACAACTGGGTCAGTTCTTTCCTTTGAAATACATAAAGTTGCCACCCAACAAGCCAGAATACTGTCATGATTACTGTCATGTCAACGGTAACAGGATTCAGCTATGCATGGGATAGATACAGAGGGACCTTAGAAGTAAGGTAAGGTGAGGGGAAGGAAACCGGAGATCAAGTAGGGTCTGCGGTGGCACAGTAGGTAGGAAACATAGGGCAGACTGGCCGGGTCAAGTGGTCCTTATCTTCAGACAGCTTCTGTGTTTCTAAGGTTGCCTGGCTGATGAGTGGTGTGACACTGATGAGCCCCTTGCAGGCCACTCTGCATTGGACTGACAGTGTCACACCCCATAAAAGCCACTCTCCTAACAAAATTTTCCCTGCGTGTCCGTGCACAGTGAATGTAAAAAGGGGAAGGGACCTAGAGGAAGATACTGACACTGAATGGACAGTAGGGAGAGATGTGAAAAAAATCTCATGGAAGGAAAGGAGGAGAGCTGGTGGATTTACACCGACTACGAACTCTGATTCTCCACAAATGAATTCAGATATCACAGCACAGAAGAAGTTTGAGGTCCTAGAAGCTACAACAGAAGGAATTACAAAGCAAAATAAACAACTGTTGGCACTGGGAGATTAGATCATGAAATATTCCGACAGGTAGATATGCCAAAAGGACAAGGAAAACAGGACCATCGGCTCCTTTTCTGGAGCAAAAATGAAAGACATTAACAATGTGATAAGTAAAATACTATAGACCTCTGGGAAGGAAAACATATGTAATACTCCACGTAGGAACCAGTGACATCAGGAGAAAACAATTGCAGAAATGCAAAATGACACTGAAAACCTAAAACAAAGTATGAGGGGGAAAATAACCATATCAGAGATACTACCAGTTTCAAACTTTCCCTGGTTTCCAGTGGTTCCCTCACCGTCTGATCGCTGTCCCATGTAGTTTAAAACCTTCCATCGTGTCCAGTGGTCCCCCCACCGTCCAGTCACTGTCCTGTATAAGTTTATAATTTTCTCTGCTGTCCAGTGGTCCCCCATAACCTCCGATCCCTGGTCCCATATCATACCACATATTCCCTGGTGTCTAGTGGCCTCCCCCCGCACTGCAGGCACTGGCCAACCCATCCTGCCACCACCCCCCCACCTTACTGGTTTTGCCAGCGCCATGAGAGCTCATGTGGTGACTGGCAAAGCCCTCTTCTCCCCACCTTGGCCAGCTGCCATATGTGATGACAAGGAGTGCGTGTCCCCTGTCATTGCATACAGCGGCTGGTCAAGGTGGTGAGAGGAGGGCTGTGCCAGTTGTCGTACAGTCTCCCGCGGTGCTGGGGAAACTGATAAGGTGGGGGGGTGGCAGGGCGAGTTGGCTGGCGCCTGCGGTGTGAGGAAGATGGTAGATGCCGGGAATATGTGGTATGATATGGTACTGGTGATTGGAGGGCAAGGGAACCACTGGACACCAGGGACATTTGTAAAACTTATAGAAGACAGTGATCAGAGGGTGGGGATGACCACTGCACACCAGGGGGAGTTTTAACCTTATATAGCTCAGTGATCAGAGCATTTGGGGACCACTAGACACCAGGAAATGTTTTAAACTTATAGGAGATGGTGATCGGAGGTGGGGGATCACTGGACACAGGGACTTACTTTATTTTAACAGGGCCAAGGTTCTGCGGTGGGGGAGTGCCTTTAGCCACCAGAATGCAGGTGTGCTTCCCTACTGCCAGTGTGGTTGTTGGCTGCAGTAGCTCTGCCGGCCGTTAGGGTTCCCCGGAGTAAGTCAGTCTTCTTCTGGGCGGTAATTGCGCAGTGCAAAGTGGCCTGCACGATTCCCTTTGTGCAGCACTACTGCACTGAATATTTCACTGCATCGGGATTCCTGTCCCTGCCCTTCCCCTTGCCCAGTGCATACATTATTTTGTTTTGTGTACATTAACCCTTGTAGCATGTGCCACAGCCCCCTTAGAATATTGTGCATGGGTGCAAACCCCAGACAAACAGGGCACAATCACTTTGCCCACTGGGCAGAGTTTTGAATATCTGGCCCCTGATGTCTTACTTGGTGACTTGAAAGCCTTCTATCAGACATACCTATTTAAAATGGAAGTGTTTCTCCATATGGTGTGCTTCTCATTCCGTTGCCCGATTTATGTGTCCTGCAAATACTGTACTGGACTACCATCTGTCCCTATCTGACTCTGGTCGCCAGTACTTGTGTATTAAAATGCATTTAGCTGCCATTCTGGCTTTTAATGCCCTGATTGATAGGCTCATGGCAGCACAACTAGAAGTGTCCCGTACCTTTGTAAAGACATCCTGCACATGCATCCCCAGATTTGTAAACTAATTCTGCCATGGGACCTTAATCATCTTCTTGAAAAATTGACTGGGGCTCCATTTGTGCTGGCTACAACTTTTGACAGGTGCTTCCTGTCATGGAAGGCACTTTTTCTTGTTGCTGTGACTTTTGCTCATAGAGTTTCGGAGTTTCAGGCTCTCATGGCAGAGCCTCCCTATTTGCTTTTCAGCAAGCACCCGGTGTGTCTTATCTTCACTTCATAGAGAAGGCTGTGTCTGATTTCACATTGAATAAGACCATTCATCTTCCTGTGTATTATCCTGAGTATGCTAACAAAGGTGAAGCATTGCTGCACACACTTGATGTACATTGAACACTACGTTTCTACCTTGATTGCACTAAGGACTGAGAAAGTCCTCCCAGCATTTTGTGTCCTTTGCCCCCGGTAAGGAGGGGGCCCCTGTGACTTAGCAGTGTCTGTCCAAATGGCTGGCCAGCTGTATTACATTCTGTTATAGGACGCATGGCAAGTAGCTTCCTGGTGCTTTACGTGGCCACTCTGTCCATGCTGTGGCCACTTCTGTTGCGTATTTTCAGAATGTTTCTGCAGTTGAAATATGTGCTGCTGCTATATGGAGTACTCTGCATGCTTTAGCACTACAGTCTGGACGTAGTTTCTGGCAGATGTGCTGGCTTTGGCCTTTCTGTACTCCCAGACCTCCTGTCATGATATCATATCAGACACTGGCCTCCTCCCGGGGTACTTTGTGTACAGCTTGAGAATCATTCCAAAGGTGTGGCCCAATGGAGGAGATACCCTTGATGAAGCTAGAACAATTACTTACTATAACAGATCTTCAAGATAATCTCCTCCACTGGACCTCAGCGCACTCAACGTCCTTCCACCTTACTGATGTAGTGATTGGAAGAGATGTCTGCTGCCTTACTGGGGTGTCCATAAGTGCCTTATGTTTACTGTTCTGTTTTTCAGTCCCATGCTTCTCTTAGTGTGCATGGTTCTGGTTTGCTTTCTTGGTTCCCCACGGAAAGATACTCTGAGCTTGTCTTCAGCGGGGGACTGAGGAGTAATGGGCCGCCCACATTTGATAGACATCAATGCTGGATGGTTTTCAGTTTCAAAGGTGTGGCCCAATGGAGGAAATTATCTTGAAGGTCTACTGTTACAGTAGGTAACTGTTCATTTCATGGGTTTAACCTCACTTCATCAGGGCCCTGTGCAACCTCTTAGAAAGTGTTGCTGGAAAAATATAGTGCTTTCTTGTTACTCAGTATTCAAGTCAGTATTAGTGTAATCCATCAAATTCTTAGCTAGGGCAAGTGACACATAAAAACATAGAAACAGAACCTGACGGCAGATAAGGACTGCAATGCTCATCCAGTCTGTCTGTTTTTTGTTGCATTGCTTACACTGTAGACCCCTCCGGGTCTACGGCACTTTCTCTGCCACCCCCTTACCTATCCTTTATGACTCTCTTGTGATTATCCCAGACTTTTTTGAATCCCACCTCTGTTTTCGCCCCCAGATCCTCTACTGGAAGACTGTTCCAGGCATCCACCACCCTTTCTGTGAAGAAGTATTTCCTCACATCTCTCCTAAACCTACCCCCCTCCAGCTTCATATTGTTGCCCCTCGTTCTGGAGCACCCTTTCCACTGAAAAATACTTCCCACTTGTACCTTATTCACCCGTGAGGCATTTAAAGTTCTCAGTCATATCCCCCCCTCCTCTCTTCCATGGTGTACATGTTTAATTCCTTCAGCCTCGCCTCATAGGACATTTGATGTAGACCCTGTACCATCTTGGTAGCTCTCCTTTGGACGGCCTTCATCCTGTCTATGTCCTTTCTGAGATATGGCCTTCAAAACTGGACACAGTACTTCAGGTGGGATCTTACTAAAAACCTATATAGTGACAACGAAACTACCATCCCTGCAAGATCACCAGCTATTTATTTCCCCGGGGACGCTTGTGCAAAATATCCTGAGTGGCTGCTATCTAAATCTTCCTTAAGTACTGTCTGCTGAAAGAGAACTGTGTCATCTGAACAGTCGGGCAGCTTCTTCAATGCCTTTTTGCCTTCAGTAAATGACTGTGAGTGCAGCATATGTGTGATTTAGTGACTGAAACTTGCTTTGATTTTACACTTTGCGGCTTTGCTGAACTGAGGGGAAGTCTCCAGGTGTGTGCAAGAGGCCAATTACCTGCATGTAATTTCGGGGCTCAGGGGTGAGCCAATAATTGAGCAGGTTTGCCTCTGTGGGAGGGACCTTGTATTTAAACATCGCGCTCACGCATAGCGCTGAAACTACCATCCCTGCAAGATCACCAGCTTTTTATTTCCCCGGGGACGCTTCTGCAAAATATCCTGAGTGGCTGCTATCTAAATCTTCCTTAAGCACTGTCTGCTGAAAGAGAACTGTGTCATCTGAACAGTCGTGCAGCTTCTTCGATGCCTTTTTGCCTTCAGTAAATGACTGTGAGTGCAGCATATGTGTGATTTAGTGACTGAAACTTGCTTTGATTTTACACTTTGCGGCTTTGCTGAACTGAGGGGAAGTCTCCAGGTGTGTGCAAGAGGCCAATTACCTGCATGTAATTTCGGGGCTCAGGGGTGAGCCAATAATTGAGCAGGTTTGCCTCTGTGGGAGGGTACACTTCTGTATTTAAACATCGCGCTCACGCATAGCGCTGAAACTACCATCCCTGCAAGATCACCAGCTTTTTATTTCCCCGGGGACGCTTCTGCAAAATATCCTGAGTGGCTGCTATCTAAATCTTCCTTAAGTACTGTCTGCTGAAAGAGAACTGTGTCATCTGAACAGTCGGGCAGCTTCTTTGATGCCCTTTTGCCTTCAGTAAATGACTGTGAGTGCAGCATATGCGTGATTTAGTGACGAAACTTGCTTTGATTTTACACTTTGCTGCTTTGCTGAACTGAGGGGAAGTCTCCAGGTGTGTGAAAGAAGCCAATTACCTGCACGTAATTTCGGGGCTCAGGGGTGAGCCAATAATTGAGCGGGTTTGCCTCTGTGGGAGGGTACACTTCTGTATTTAAACATCGCACTCACGCATAAGCGCGTGGCGTGATGGCAGTGCGATGCTGAAAGCGCCACACGGTGTAGATTTTGCACAGTGGAATTTGAAATTATAGAAGATAGGTGTTTTATTTAAACAAGTTTTTATTGGTTATATGGTTTTATATTGTGGGTTTTGGCTTTGAAGTGACGGAACTGATCATTTTTAGGTGAGTGGGTTCTTTATAAACTCAAGGAGCGACTGCCTAGGAAGATCTATTTATTTAGGCAGCTCTCACCTGATCTCGATCTTAGTATCGTAACTCAAACTCGAACTCAATTAGTTTTTAAATCTGTCGCTTTTTGATATGTTAACTTTTTCCTGAGATAGAATTTGATTTTTAGATTTATTTTATAAGAGAAGGTTTTTTTTTTGTTGTTTTTTTTTATTATGTATACTCGCAGTGGTAAGATGGTTAATAAAACTGTCAAGGGGAAAAATAAAGGGAAACAATGGTTAAATTCCAACAAGAATATAAAAGGTAACTGTTGTGTATACACTCAGGAACTGGTCATTACGGCTTCGACCCCCAAGGAATTGGCAGAAAGCCCTTTAACACCTCATTTACCTCACTCCTTTAAGATGAGTATAGATTAGATTCAGGTGGAGATAATTTAGAGTTTAACGGAAGAAAGCAAAACCTGATTGTTAAGAATTGGGATAAGAATATCTTGGACAATACCAATCAAGATATGGTAAAATCATTGGAGTACCAATATAGTGGTAGTGAAGGGAATACAAGGGAATCAAGGGGGGTAAAACAATCATCTTCTTTTGACAGTAACGTTACAACTTTGGATTTGGAAGCAATCAGAAGTCCAGTCATTGGTGCGAAAGCAGCGTCCCAGGGAAAAATTACTGATTTTTTTTTTAAAAAAACCTTCACTAAAGCCCTCAATAAATCACAGGATTTTTCAAAAATGAATAGTTCACACCTTTTATATAATACGGGTGGTCAAGTTAGTACCACTTTGGGGGAGAAAGTAAATATAGTGGATTACCCAAAGGTTTCTAGATATGATGATTGGGTGGGGGAGGTAGAATTCAGTCAGCAAAGGGTGTTAGGTCATGGGGATTATGTAGACAAGGATGAGGGTATTTCCTGTTTTCCCTCCGGAATAAATTTGTTCAGCCCATTAGAGATATCAAGTGAGGTAGGGAGCTGCATTATGGACTCTAAAGAAATGCTGCCTCTGATGAGCTATTTCGAAAAATGGATAGAGAGGTTCAGGAAATTCAGTTAGATAAAGATTTTTTGGCTCAATGTCCGGATACTATATCGAAATATACTGTTAAGGCCCTTGCTCATCCAGTGATGTCCAAAATAGTTCTATTGGAGGCATATAATAGTATTAAGACAACTTTAGAAAACCTCTCATGTTTTTGTGCAGCGAGATTTGCTGCACTCGAACAACAAATTTCACAATTATCTGAGGAAAAGGAAGTCTATAAACCTGGGCAAAATTTGTCATTCTCTTCCTTAAATATTCACGTGCCCCTAAAAGGTAAGAAGGGTAAAAGAGGGTGGATTAAGCAGGAGAAAAGGGGGGGAAAAGAGCAAGCCCGATGGACTTATTCAGACTAATAAATCAGGAAAACAGAATTATGAAACAAAACTTAAGGATGAAAATATCAATAAAGTTGGGATTAAAGGTCTCATTATGACAGGAAAGATGCAGATAGATAAAATAAAGAATTTCGGTGAAAAAAATAAATCTATGCCTGTGGATCGGATATCCATAAAAGAACAGGGAAAAGGGATGGGTGACTCCAATGCGAAACAAAAGACAAACTCTATAGAGAATCCTATTAATAGAGATAAATTCAGTAAAGACCTCCGCTCAAATCCATTGTTGGCCAAGGAGGATAGTAACCCCAATGGTATGATCTGGAAGCATATAATTTAATATGCACAGGTAAGGAAGTAGTTTTTAAATTAGATAAGATGTATTTTAAACATTATGAATCTAACGCATCATTGACTAATATGATAGCCCATATGTTAAGAGCAGAATTGGGGTTAACTGTTGCAGATGCTCTTATTATGGTGACTAGGGGATACTTCCAATCCTTCTAATTCAGTTTATTTTATGTTTCCTAATATGGACATGGCAAAATTAGTCTGGGCTAAGCAAGGCCTGGTAAACTCATTGGGATTGCTGTTATCAACACCAGTGACTTGGTCAACAATTTGGAAAAATGTTTATAATGGGGCGAAAATAGGGAAAATGTTAACATATGATACATTCAAAGCTACTCTTGCAATATTGAACTGGGAGTTTGGAGTCCCCTCTGAAATTTCAATGGTCTCTATTTTTGGGTTAGAAATATTGGAGGGAGAAACTGTTGCTAACTTGTCTACACTTTTGAGGATGATTCTATCAACCATTATTAAAACACATATACTTCCCGAAGAATTTGTGGAGGTGAATAGAGTTTGGAATGGTAAAGAGGGTACTCAGATAAACTGTATTATTGGCTCTGCACAACTGTTGGCATTACTCTTTGAAAATAGACATATGTTGGATGGGGTGGGTATTTACTTGGTGGAATTAAATGAGTGGGATATACCAGCACAGTCTAGAACTCTACAACCTTGACTATATTCTCCAGAAACTCAAAGTAATGATACCTCATTAGAGCAGGACTGGGGGCTAGAAAGTAATTCTGGCTATAATGTTCTTAACTGGAATATAGCAGGACTTCATAATAAGTTTGCGGACCAGCAGTGGGTTACTTTCATTTCTCGACATGAAGTTATTATTCTCCAGGAAACATGGGCATTAATATCTCCCCATCTGAATGGATATGAAACCAGTTTTGTTCCAGCAATTAAAGGAAAAAAGCATGGGAGAAATAAAGGAGGTTTGGTTACTCTAATTAAAATTAGGGAGGGATTAAGAGTAATAAAAAGTTATTCCCCTACTCCCGAGATTCTCATGGTAGTAGTTAATTGGGATCTTTGTACAGTTCTGATTATAAATATATATATTCCACCAAGCTTTCACACTTACTCAACATATGATTTTTGGTCTAAATTATCAGTGGAAATAGATTTAATAACACAATCAAATCTGGTAGATATTGTCCTTTTAGCAGGGGATTTTAATGCTAGGATAGCAAAGTTTGATAATTTATCAATGTTACAAGATTTATTATATATGGCAGATTTGGAACAAAGAAATACAACTGATATGACTGTTAATGAGGCAGGGAGACGTTTTCGAACCTTTATTGCAGATAATAATCTCTTGATTCTTAATGGGAGATTAGAAGGGGATCGACGGGGAGAAAGTACTTTTTTCTCCTCAGTAAGTAAGAGTGTAATTGATTTTATATTATGCTGTCCCCTTAGTTACCATTTCTTTAGGAGATTACAGGTGGTCATGAGAACAGAAAGTGATCATGCAGCAATTTTGTTGGATTTTAGGATCTCTGACAGTAATATTCCCTCTTTAAAGAAGCCTTTGGCAGAGCTTGAGATTAGTGGGAAAAAGAGGCTAAGGCTGAATAATAAGATGATGTATGGAGTTTCAAATCTTATATATTCTTCCATTTTTGTTAATTTATATCATCAGGTACATACTGATTCCAAAAGTGAATGGATTAGTGATTTATTGAACTTAGGGTATCAACAAATTAACACAGTGATTTATTCAGCTAATAGTGTTAAGCCTCAGTTAGTATCTTGGTTTGATGAGCATTGTAGGAGAGAGAAAAGAAATTTGATGAGGGCCATTAGGCAGACCAAAAAAAATCCGAGTAAGAGGGTGATCTTAAATCTAAACAAAATGCGGAGGGAGTATAAAGAATTTCTTCTCCCCAAAAAAAAAGAGAGTTAACTGAAAAACAATGGGGAGTAATGTATCGAGTAATTAAGGAGGGTGATACGAGGCTTTTTTGGGCCTTAGTGTTTAAGGGGACTGTTAATCAAAACTTTAGACCCCCTATATATATTCCTAAAGAAACCTGGATATCTTACTATAGTTCACTACTTAATAGACATCCTACCAGTGGTGATGATGTGTTAGATAATTTTAATATTGGGGGGGATTACACACTGTTAGTGTTTTCATTTGGAGAGGTGGAAGATGTTATTGTGAACTTATCAAATAATAAAGCACCTGGACCTGACTTGATACTGGGAGAAGTCTATAAAGGGCATCTGAATTATTGGGTAGTCTTTTTTACAAACTTCTTTAACATTTGTTTAAGAGAGAAATTTATACCACCATCTTGGACAAGAAATATAATGGTTCCAATTCATAAAAAAGGACAGTTCCAATTGCCATCTAATTACCGTCCAATTAGTCTTATTGACATTAGCGGAAAAATTTTTGCCAAAATAATATTGCATAAATTACAAGATTGGGCAATTGTAAATTCCCCTCTATCCATGTTTCAAGCAGGCTTTCGTAAGGATTTTTCTACGATATATAATATTTATATCTTAGCCCATCTGATAGAAAAATATAGGTCTTTCCACAAAATGAAGCTGTATGCTATGTTTGTAGATTTTTCTGCAGCATTTGACTCCGTTAATAGAGTCAAGTTATGGGAGATATTAATAAATAGATATGTACCTTTAAATTTATTGGTCCCTATTTTTATATTATATTCACATACAACTCCGGCCATCAGATATGACAATAAGGGCAATATTACTGATTATTTTAGTACAACTTCAGGAGTCAAACAGGGATGCATTTTGGTTCCCTTTTTATTTAACTTGTATATTGACTCTGTTTTGACCTATAGAGATATAGCTAGTCTTGATTCTCCCAGAATTAAGAATATGCCAGTACATTGTCTTGCTTATGCAGATGACCTGATTATTCTTGCTTTATCCGCTCAAGGCTTACAAAATAAAATAAATCAATTTTATTCTAAATGTAAACATCTGGACTTAATAATAAATATGAAAAAAACTAAGATGATGATCTTTGCCCCTTTACAGGGTCATCGAATTAAACCAAGGATCTACTTAAATAACGAACTTATAGGGAGGGTAGCCTCTTATACATATTTGGGGGTGAAGTTTGTTTCAAATGGAAACTGGATAGAGCATTGGAGGGAACAAGTGATAAGGGCAAAATTGATTGTTAAAGCCCTTTTATGTTTTGGCAGGAAATATGCAGGTTATTTAGTTTCACCAGCATTGATCGCTAGTGAGGCAAAGATTAATCCTATCCTTACATATGGAGCAGAGGTTTGGAACAATAATGTCCCTTTATGGTTGGAAACCCCACTCTCCCTTTATTATAAATCTCTATTGCAGGTACCACTTGCCACGTCTAATGTCATAGTTAGGGCAGAACTGAGTAGAGTTCCCATTGCCACAATAATCGATATACGCCCTGTGAGCTACTGATTAAAAATTATTAATCAACAGATAAACTTTTTGCCTTTATTATGCCTAAAAGAAAAACTCTCTTGGCATAAACAAAATTTTAGGTCACCTTGGGTCAAAAGTATTCAGCGCATTTTGGGCAGTGTTGATATGTTTCATCTTTGGACAGATTGGGAGAAATCAATATCAATATCTCCCATATTTAAGGAGCTTGTTAAAAAGAAAATACTCAGGTCTGCTTATGATAAGCAAATGGATCTTCTTAGAGTTCAACGTCAGGCCAGCTGGCTTGCACAAAATAAGATTGACACATTTATAGATAATTATTTAACCCTAGGGTTGACCCCGCTAGAAAGGAAAATGATTACTTGGGCAAGATTGGGAATTATTTGTTCTAAATATGTGTTTTTTAATAAGATAACTTTACCCAATTCAGGACCGGAATTATGTAAGTGTAATAGGGGCTTTCAAGAAAATCTTTATCACATTACGGTACAATGCCCCTTGTACAAAACTTTACGGTTTAATTTGCTAAATGATTTCCTTATTAAATATGTTAATGCAAAATATGATCCCCTATTCATACTTTTACACCCTCAGACACTAGAGGAGGCTAAGATGGTTTCAAGTTTTTTTTTATCAGGTGATGAAATACAAAGAAAAACGTCTCTTTGCCTCTGAGAATTAATTTGCTGATGGATTTTTGTCTTTTTGCTTTTGTTTCTTCTTTTTTGTTAAAGTTCAAATGTAGCATTTGATTTTATTCTTTTGTATATAATTGTTTTTTAGGATGTTGTAAAGGCTTGATTGCTGAACAATAAAAACTAACTACTACTACTATAGTGACAACACTGTGACGCTCTGCCATCTACTTGTCATTATATTGTATTATATTTGTGATATAAATATATGTTTATGTGAATGTCTGCTTAGGGAACTGGCAGCCATCAGCTTTTAAAGGGGCCTGACCTTTTGACCCCAACATAGTAACTGCAGTAGCCAAAATTGCTAGCTTCCTTCTCTGTTTTGACACATAGTGGCAGGACTTCCTTATGCCAGGTTATAACAGTCGTAAACTATCTCTCTCCTTTGATTTGTAGGGACAAAGTATGCATTTTATGACCTCTGAGGAAAAGGCCACTTTAACTAATTCCTGTTAGCTTGTAAACTTGCAATTACTGTGAAGACCAGGAAGCTGGTAGAGATCAGAGGGATAATTCTATCTGACATAAAGCCTCACTAATTAAGAAGAATTATACATATTTTTTAAGGAATGTTTTAGCAGTGGGCTGAGACCTGTGACTGATGAAATTAATTCAAGTTCTCATGTCTGAGTGACCTCACAGCCAGCATCTGTGAGCTGGGTCATCTGGGAGGAGGAGTTTGAAAGAGATATTTCCAGCCAGCTGGGAGAAAATAGTGCATTTGATTTTTGGTTTGTGTGCATTGTGCCTCTGGTTTTTGAGGTAAGACTTCTGATAATCTCTTACAGCACTTAGGTAAATTTCAACCATCTGTTTATTACTTGAAACCTAGGATACTAGAAATTCAGTAATAAGGTATTGTTTTCGAATAATTATCCATTTATTTTAAAAGACTGTAAACTCAATGTTGTATGTTCTGTGTTTTGTATTGTATCTATTTTAAATTTTTATTAAACATTATTTTTCTTGAAATTCTGCCTGTGCCTTTCTCAGTTTCTTTTGCATGTGAATGCTGGAACAGTGTTAATAATTCTAAAAACTGTTAAGGGCTTAAAAGTGTTACTATCTTATTAAGGTAAGAATATACATAGGTCTCAAACTGAGTCAAATAGGTAGAATTTTGAACCAGGCTGGGCGCCCACTGGGTGAAGTGTTGCACTGCATCCCCCAAAGAGAGTGTGATATCTGAGCCTGTTAACTGGGTGTGCTAGTGAAAAAGGGTTCATATTTGACCCCAGGACTTGAGGCTAGTAGGTGATTTGGACCCAAAACAGACAGGAGGATTACCCTGTTTGTCTCCTGTTCATGTATTACACTTGGAGGTTTGGCACTATGGGAGCAGAGGGCCTGACCTGCGGAGTGCATTTGTGATACCACGTTCCTCTTCCTGCTGGTAATACCCCTACCTGTACATCCCAGCTTCCCACTAGCTGTCCCGAACGCCTTGTCGCATTGTCTGGCCACCTTCATGTCATCTGATATGATTACTCCCAGGTCTCGTTCCTGCTTGGTTGCTGCTAGTATCTCTCCCCTCATTTTGTTCTACACCCCCAGGTTTCTATGACCCAAGTGCATTATTTTGCACTTAACCTTAGCTGCAAAACTTTTGGCCACTCCTTCAGTCGGTTCAAGTCTTTTTCCATCCTTTGCACTGCCTCTGGGGTGTCCATCCTGTTGCAGATCTTGGTGTCATCCACAAAGAGGCAGACCTTCCCTTCCGGTTCCTCTGCTCTGTCACTAATGAAGACGTTAAAGAGGACTGACCCCTGCGGTACCCCACTGGTCACTTTCTCCTCCTCAGAGCAAACTCCATTTACCACCACCCTCTGCTTCCTATCTCCTAACCAGTTTCTTACCCAGGTTACCACCTTATTGCCCACCCCCATGCTACCCAACTTGATTACCAGCCTCCTATGTGGAATAGTGTCAAAGGCTTTGCTGAAGTCCAAGTAGACTACGTCTACCCCCCACTTCCATCCAACACCCTGGTTACCCAGTCAAAAAAATCTTTCAGATTTGTTTAGCATGACCTCCTCTCCATAAAGCCATACTGCCTCAGGTCTTGCAGTCCACTGGATTCCAGATATTCCATGATTCTTTACTTTAATAGTGTTTCCATCAATTTCCCCTACTACAGATGTCAGGCTGACAGGCCTGTAATTTCCCACCTCCTCTTGCTACTACTTTTGTGAAGTGGACTATGTCCACCCTTCTCCAGTTCTCCGCAATAACGCTGGTCTCCAGTGCACTGTTAAACAAGTCTGTCAGGGGTGCAGTTACCACCTCCCTGAGTTTCTTTAAAAGTCTTGGATGCACCCTGTCTGGCCCCATGGCATTGTACACCCTCAGATTACTGAGTGCTTTCCTGACCATTTCCTCAGAAAAGGAACTGGTGTCCACCTCCACCCCCCCAATCTCTTGGTGCTTATTTGTGGTCCCTCTTCTTTCTCCTCAACTGTGAATACTGAGCAAGAATATTAGTTTAAGATAATTGCCTTTTCTTGGTCCTCCTCAGTAAAGCCTCTTGCTTCTTTTATTAACTGTGCAATCCCTCCCTTGGTCTTCTGTTTCTCAGTGATTTGCCTAAAAAATGTCTTTTTCCGCTTTGATACTGTCTGGGCTATTCTTTCCCCAGCTTGAACTTTTGTGCTGCATACTGCCTTGCCTTCCTCCCTCTGTTTCCCCAGATAGACTTCTCTGTCCCCTTTTCTCTCTCTCTTTCTGGGTCTCCTTATGCCTTCTGAATATCACTGTTTTTGCCCTTACTTTTTCTGCCACTTCCCTTGAGAACCATAATGGTGTCCTCCTCTTTCCGCTTTTGCTCGTCTGCCTGACATACAAGTTTTTAGCCTTTACTATGCTCTCTCCACCCCCCCCCCCGGTCATCTCCCCCAGTGAAGTCTTCTCAGATGCATTCCCCATCTTTGTAAAATCAGCCCATCTGAAATCCAAGACCCTCAGCCTTGTGCGGCTGGATTCGGCTGTTGTTCTTATATTAAACCATCACTGGTTTCCAGATGAGTTATCAACTCTGAGGTCTGCAACACTGTCTCCATTCGTAAGTACCATGTCCAGTATTGCCCCACCCTGAGTGGGTTCACTGACCAGCTGCCTGTGGAATGCCCACTGCAGGGATTCCAAGATGTCTCTGCTTCTAGCTGATGCTACAGCAGGTAGGCTCCACTCCCACCTCACCCTTCTTAGCCATTTTGCCTTTGTCTTCCAGCATCTCTTTGTCTGTGTCCTCTCCTGGTGTCTGAGGCCTGTATATCACTCCCATGCTAATGGTGGCTCCGTTTCCAGAATTGAGGTTGACCCACGACACCTCAGCCCCCCCCGTCCTCCCTGTACCTCCATCGCTTTGATGGTTTCCTTAACATAAAGCACCACTCCCCCACCTTTCCTTCCTGCCCTGACCCTTCCAAACATTGTGTAGCCAGGTATGACCATTTCCCAGTCATGGGTGTCAGTGCATCATGTTTTGGTGATGGCCACAATATCCAGGACTGCCTCCTCCATGGTGGCCTCTAAGTCTGGTATCTTATTCCCAGACTTCTAGCATTAGCACACATGGCTGTCCAGATTTTGTTAGTCCTACTCTTGTCCCTTTTCACGTTGTCTAGTTGTTCCCCCTTCTTCTCCTTTGCATACTGCCTGCTTCTTTTCCCTGCTTCCTCCCATGCTGATCCCTTGCACCTTTGGTTGTCCTTCATTGTGGGAATCCTTTTCCCCAGAAATTCTGTACCCTCCATTTCAGGCTGGGGAAGGGGGGCAGTTTCTGCAACCCCTTTGCCTTCCACCACCCACTTGACTAGTTTAAATGCCTGTTGAAGTAACACTGAAACCATCTGCTGAGGACTGCTGGTCCCTTCCTGAATGAATGCAGGCCATCCCTCCAGTACAAGCTCTGATCCCTTCAGGTGGCATTCCAGTCCCCAATGTAGCCATACCCCTCTCTGCACCATTCCTTCAACCATGAGTTGAAGGCCTTAGCGGAGAGCTCTCTCCCATTCCCCCTGTTGTAGACAGGCAGCACTTCCATAAAGGCTACAGTGTGTGCTACCTGCTTAAGACCCTTTCCCAGCTCTCTAAACTGCTCTTACACTGCCCCTGTCTATTCAAGAGCTAGGTCATTCGTCCACTGGTGGACAGTGATAATCAGCTCCCCCTTCCTTCCTGTAGCCCTCACGACTCGCTGGATATACTTTCCATTCCTCCGAGCTGATGCGCCAGGTAGGCATTTAACCTCCCTCACTCTCAACCCTCTTTCCTTCCCCAAACTCTTTCTTCCTGACTAGAGAGTCCCCCAGTAGAAGTTGCTTTCTCCTTCTCTGGGAGTCTCCTTTCCCCCTCCTGGGGACTCCATTTGAGCGTTCTCCCACATCCCCTCTGTTCACCACCTTGGGTACCCCTTCATGGCAGTCCCGCTCTGCCAGAATGGCGTAGGAGTTTCTTAGTGGCACTGGATGAGGAGTGTGCCTGTTACCTGCTCTCCCCAGCCTTCGTGATCCTACCACCCCTGCCCTTCTTGAGCCGCTCCTTCCCTCTGGCAACCTTTGAGATAGCGGTGTCTGGCTAGGTGGTCCCTGGGCGGGACAGATATTCTCCCAATTCCTTGCCAATGCGACTTGGAGTCATGCAACAGTCTTCTGATTCTCTGCCAGCACTGCTTGGAGCCTTGAGACCTGTCCCCTCCACCCAGAGAGTTGCACAGTAATGGGACAGCACCGCAGCCTCCAGAAGGCCTCCCTGTAGACTGCTGCCCCACAACCACTGCATTACACCACTCATTACATTTCCTTTTCCCTGTTCTTCTGGTCTTTCCCTATTTTTTTTTTTTTTTGGTAGTCCCAGACCCAGTTGGGCTATCCTGCTACCACCCAGCTACCATATGCCCTTAAACCCTGAAGCTCACTAATACTTAGCTGGCTTTTTATGACAAGTCCCTACACCCGACTATATCTGGCAACTATTTAACAGTAGGCCCTTGATCCCTGAATCACCCTAGTGCCTAGCAGCAGTTCACCTACAATCCTTACTACTCAGAAACACACTAAAACCTTGTATTAGTTAAGAACAAACAACACCATACTAAAGACAAGGAAAAACAACAGCAAGTCTCTGAGCCTACTGACACGCATAGCTGACCTCCCAAGTACAGCCACCCTAGAATGCAGCCCCCAACAGGGTTACCTGGGTAGGGGACCTGTTTGGATTGGCAGGGGAGCAGAGTGGCTGGCTGCCTCGTTGTGCTGACTCTGGTGGGCAGATTCCGATGTTCTTTACGCTTTTGTCCTTTGTGTGAGGGGACTGTTGATGGCTTAGTCTTTAAGAAAGCCCCTGCCCACTTCCTGATACCCAGACAGTGCCCGGGATTGGCTGCCGATCGGGGAGGGAGGTGTGGCCGAAATCTGATTGGCTCCATTCAGGAGTCTCCCAGAGCTTGCAAATTCCACTCTTCCCAATTTACCTTGCAGACCCTACACTTCTTTTTTTTTTTTGAAATTGTAGTTTATTTCTCCTCTCGACATTGGAGCACCGCTCTGTCGGGAGTCACTAAGGGTATTGCCCCCGCTTACTGCCTTACCTGGAACCCCGGTAGACCCCCATGGAGCCGTAGATATGTCCCTCAGGTGGGTACGAGGTGGGGCAGGTACACCCCGATCAATCAACTTTTCGTCGGGTCTCCTCCGGCGGTCAGGCAGGCAGCAGTCATTAGGGCCTGTACCCCAGTGCTCCTTCCCCTCGGTGCTCCGGTGTATTTTTTCCCTTGTTCTAGGGGAGTGGCTACGCCCAGACGTCAAGGCGTCCCCACCGACGTCCTCACTCCCAGCCCTCTGTGCTTGTGTGCTTGTTGTGCCTCTGGCTTCCGCCAGAGGCCAGACAAGTGCCGAGTCTACACCCCCCACCCTCCCGGGAGAGGAGAGCTGTCCTCCGGATGCTCAATCCTCTCCCTCCCTGCTGACCCCGACGCCCGGCCTGCTCCGAACCCGGTCGCCGCATATCGCGAGGTGTGGCGTCCAGTGCCTCAACCCTCAGCGCCACCGGGCCGGCCTGACCCTACACTTCTAATGAAGTATCTGTCTACTTACCCCCTAGTCAGAAATGTTCTAGCAGAAAAGTTCTAGCTGCCTTAGTCAGCTGTCTCCTTGCTCTGATAGCAAGATTGCTCTCTGACCAAACGCTAACTACAGGTAAGTCTAATTGCAGACACCTGCTTCACTTCTGCCTAAGCTACACACACCCAATTACAGTTCACCTCCTAACCCAGCTAACTGCAAATATGTTTTTTTGTGATGAATAAGTGCACCAAAACTCTGTTTCTATTTAAGCAGACTCTATCTAAACTGGAGGCTTTTTGTATCAACAGACGTCTTTTCATAGCTTTTCAGCCTATTTTTTATTCTTTTCTCCTTTTTTTGTGACCTGCCTTTTCTGAGCTCAGTGTTCTAGGAATCCACAGCATTGGGTCAACCCAATGCTGTGGATGCCTAGAATGCTGAGCATAGGAAAGGAGAGAATAAGACATTACCATAAGTTTCTTTTTTTCTGTAATAGTGACTTGGATATTGAATTACAAGCAAGCACTATATTTTTTGAGCATACCTGGGTCCCAGTAATCACTGCTGGCACTGACCCTTAAGACCAAATTGTTTGACTTATGTGTGTGTCTCTCTCACCCTCCCCACAAATAAAAAATGCATACATTCTGAAGCCTCACGGATGGCGCAAAGCATCATTTTATTTATTTATTTATTTATGTATTTATTTGACAATTGGTAATCAGGAGAGTCGCAGTGAGCCAAGGCTCATTTCCAGGTATAACCCGCAGGAGGGGAACTGTGAGACAACTGCAGCATAATGCACAATAACAAATCAGTTGAAGCAACATTTGGTAAAAGTTTGTACAAAATTAGAATAAATACAGCAACATCAGCCAGGATGCAGTGCAGTAATTTTGCAGTATATCACAGAATACTGTAGTATTCTGCAGCAAACAGTGTAATTCCGTGGCAATTAAGCCTTTTTTTACTGCAGTATTTTGTGACATGTCATTTACTGCAAGTTACTACATTTTATTTAGTTAGATTTGGTTATCAGGCAGGGTGCGCTGGACAAGCATTTGCCTGTTTTCAGGCACAGCCCGGGAGAGTACAAACCTAATGACAATATAGTGCATGACAATCACTTTAACAAAACGTGCATCGTAGCTGGCTCCACTGTACAAAACTGTGTGTACAGAGAATAAAGTGTGGCACAGCTCAACAAGAGACACCTAACAAGTGCAAATGCAGAGGTGACAGCAGTGTACGAAGAGCAAGATAAAAGTTTACAGCTGGTGAATGACCTGAAGGGTGAGTTGATGCCTGACCTCGTAATGGTGGGCTAAAATGGTAGCACTGAGGAAGTGAAATCCAGGCAGGAGCAGGGACCCAGCCGGTTGCTTTACCATGATGGTTAAGGCCCGGCTGGGCAGGTGTCAGGAGGAATGGTAAAAGGAACAGGTGGGGAGGGGTTAGGAGTTTCATCTAGTGCCTGAGGGAGCCATGGGATGGTGAGAAGCGGAGGGAGGAGATTTGGTTCCAGAGTGAGAGAAGTTGATAGGAAAAAAAATGAGATCCGGAGTTCAGAATCCAAAAGCACATGTGACAGATCACACCCTGAGGGGGAGGACACAGGGGAGTATGCAAAATTAGAAGAAAGGTTGCCGGCCCGGTGGCGTAGAGGGCTGAGGCGCTGGCAATCCGGGTTCGGGAATGGACTTGAGACGCCGGGGGTTGGCAGGGGAAGGAGAGGATTGAGTGTCCATTGGACTGCTCTCCTCTCCTGGGTTGGATAGGGTTGTCATCGTGCTGTTGTGTCCCCAGGTGGAGACCAGGAGCACAACAGACGCATGTCGGGGATGCATCAGAAAAGCGGAAATACTGCCCCACTTTAGGCCGGATGATGGCTGCCTGGTTGTCTGGTGCCATTCAAGTCCCTGCCAAGTCCCCCATCCCAGCAGCACCCCGGGGCCAAGTGTAGTGCTAGCTTGCCCCCTCTGGGCTGGCGAATTCCCCCCCTCTGAGGAGGGGGACCCATCCGGAAAAGGGTTACTCCGGGTTACGAACATACAAACATACGAAATTTGCCAGCAGATAAAGGCCTAGAGGTCTATCAAGTCTGCTCGAATGTGTAGCTAGTACCCCTTATTCTGCAGCTGCCCTCCTTCCCTTCATTGACCCTCCCCCTTGTCCTGTCCCATCCCCTTTTGAAGCAGTCCACTGTTCTACTGCATACCACTTCTGCAGGTAACGCATTCCACCCAGCCCCCACCCTCTCTGTAAAAAAGTGTCTCCTCATCTCCCTCCTGAACCTTCCTCCCTCCAGTCTCATATCATGGCCCCTGGTGTCCCTCCCCTCCCTTACTTTGAACAGCCCCTCTGTAACTGTCTTGTTTATTCCTTTCATGTACTTAAAGGTGTCAATCCTGTCCCCCTGTCCCTCCTCTCCTCCAGCGAGTACATGTTCAACTCCCTCAGCCTCCTCTCGTATGATAAGTTCCCCAGCCCCTTGATCATCTTTGTCGCCTTGCGCTGCACCCCCTCCAGTAACTTAATGTCCCTCTTCGGATACGGGCGCCAGTACTGCACGTAGTACTCCAGGTGCGATCTAACTAATTACCTATACAGTGGCAGAATCACCTCCTCCCTCCTCGAGGATACACCCCTTGCAATACAACCCAGCATTTTTTTGGCCTTTGCAGCTGCCTTCCTACATTGTGCCGAGTTGTTCATTGACCCTGTAATGAGTACCCCCAGATCCTTCTCCTCCTCTGTCTGGGCTAGCTGCACTCCCCCTAGCTGGTAACTCCTCCTTGGGTTCTTCATCCCAAAATGCAGCACCTTGCACTTTTTGGCATTAAACCCCAGTTGCCAAGTGTCTGACCAGGTTTCAAGCTTTGCTAGATCATCCTGCAGCCCCTGCCATCCCCCTAGGTCATCCATCTCTGCTCCTACCTTGGTATCATCAGCAAACAGACTGATCTTGTTCTTGATGTCCAATGATATGTCTGCAATGAATATCCCAAACAACACTGGTCCCAACACCGAGCCCTGTGGAACACCGCTCGTCACTACCCTTGGGTGTGAGAGCTCCCCACCCACCACCACCCTCTGTTGCCTTCCCTGCAGCCAGTTCCCTACCCATCTCACCAGCTTTGCACCCGCCCCTGTGCCTTATAACTTACTTCCAAGCCTTCCATGCAGCACCGAGTCGAATGCCTTACTGAAGTCCAGATACAGGACATCCACTGCATGGCCCCTGTCCAGTTGCTTAGTTACCCAGTCATAGAACGCCACCAGGTTGGTTTGGCAGGATCTGCCTAGTATGAAGCCATGCTGTCTGCTGTCCTGTAATCCTTTGGCCTCTAGGAGGGCCACCAGCCTCTCCTTCAGGATAGTCTCCATTAGCTTACCCACAATGGATGTAAGGCTCACTGGTCTGTAGTTTCCCGATTCATCCTTGGGGCCACTCTTGTGGAGGGGCACCACATCAGCCATCCTCCAGTCCTGAGGTACACACCCCGAATGTAGTGAGGCGTTAAATAGGTCTGCCAAAGGTCCCCGCAGGACCCTGTCAGCCCTTCAGCACCCTGGGTGGATGCCATCTGGGCCTGGCGCCTTGTCCACCCTCAGTGCCTTCAAACCCTCCCGAACTCTGCCCTCCATGATTTCCCTATCTGTCACCCCCTCCTCCTCCCTGTTTCTGCCATTCTTCCCCCCTTGTGTGTCACCCTCCTCTTCTACTTAGTAAATGCCGAGCAGAAGTAACCATTTAGTGCTTCTGCCTTATCGCACCCTGCTTCCACCCAACCCCCCTCCTTCTAATCCTTACTATGTATTCCTTACAACTCGTTTTCTCCCTGATGTACCTAAAGAAATCCTTCTCCCCCTTCTTAATGCCATCTGCCAGCCTGAGTTCCATAGATGCCTTGGCTCCCCTTACTGCCCTTGTCACCTCCTTCGATTCCATCAAGTACTCCTCCGTGTCCTCCCCTCTCCCTGTTTTCTTGTACCTTCTAAAGGCAGCTCTTTTCCTCCTTACCTTTTCCATGACCTCCTTGCTCAACCAGCTTGGTTTCCTAGCCCTAGCCTTCTTGCTCTGGGCCTTGCAGCAGGTTTTGGATGCCTTCACTTTCACCAGCTTTATGAGCTCCCAACTCTGGTTAGTGTCCATACTAGATTGAATTCTGGCCAGGTACCCTTTTACCACTTCCCCCATCCTCCCAAAGTCGGCCCTCCTGAAGTCGAGCACTCTTGTGCCAGATTCCACTCCTTACTTGCCCATATCCAATGTGAGCCATACTGAGTGATGGTCACTCCCTGACAGTGGTTCCTCCACTGTAAGTTCTCTCACAAAGTCCCCATTTGCCAGCACAAGGTCAAGGGTGTTCCCTAACCTGGCTGGTTCATTGACCATTGGGTTACCCTGGGGTCAGCTGCTGTAAGGGACTGGAGGATCGGAGGGTGCGATGGACCAGAACGAGTATTGGCAAGCCTGATGGGGAGGCTGAAGTGGAGCTCGTAGGGGAGGAAAGGTAAAAAGATAATACAAAAAAAAGAAAAAGGTGGTGGAATGCTGGCAGAGGATGTCATCATTTCTCATGATGGAGGATTCTTCTGGACTTCTCGATGGCTGTACACATATGGCCCAAGGCTGCTTTCTTCCACCACCTTAAATGGCGGAGTGGGGTCCTCATGAACCCTGGGCAGATCTCTTGAGGGGATACCCCTACTGTTCAGTCTCCCTTCTACTGCTGGCAAGATTTTAGGACCACCACCCCCCCCCCTTTCAGTCTCCATTCTACTGCTGGCAAGACCTTAGTAGTGGACCCCTTCCTCTCTCTTTCTCTCTCTCTCTCACTGTCTGTCTTCCCTCCACCCCCTCACAATGTACAGAATTGGGGGGTGGGGCTTGCAGGTTGAAGCAAGGTTGGAGATCTGGGCTTCTAGATGAGAAAGCATGTCTGTCTTACTTTGCAGTGGGAAGATGGGAAAATGGACGATAACTAGGAGTTATCGTGCAACTTGTTAGTTATAGTGGGCACATTTCTGGATGCATCTAATCTGTGTGAGCACCCCCCAAAAAAAGAAACTAGAAAACCTTAGTGTTAATGTAGATATCTAAACAAGTGCACTAAAAGTCTTGAGAAAGTATTCTGAGATGCGATATGGCTCCAGTTTGAGCCTACCTACCGTATTATCCAGGTCTGGGCACTTAAACATCCTCTCTGTACTAGAGGGAGTTACAAACAAGAGCTGCTGTCGGTTGATTCCATTTATGATGGGCAGTAGTTAAGAGGACAAATTAAGAAGGCTGGATCTTTCTTTTCAGTTAAAAAAGGGCAAGTTGGAGGGATTTATCTGAAGTTTATAAAATCCTAAAGGGTAAGACAAGATCAGCCCTGGTTTAAGTTATCCCAGCAAGTTGGGCCTAGGGATCAGGAAGCTCTGCATTTAACCTGAATCTGAAGTTACCATTTCGCAGGTAAACTGAAACTATCTCCTTTGAAGATGTTATTTAAAAAAAAAAGCAGTTACAGACTGAGTGATGGTGGTGCTATATTCTGGTATCACACAGCAGCTTATGCTGATGTTTTTCAGCTAAGATTGACTTCTGCTTTAATACAAAACTGTTTTTTAAACTTGGTTTATCATTTTTCAGAAAACTTCGAAACACATAACATACTGTAACATAATTGGAGACCTATATCTTTTAATTTCAAGCCTATTTTGTTGTGTTGTTGGTGAAGCTGTTTGAATTGGAGACCTGTTTATTTTGGTAGCAAACCTATTTTGGGGGCTTTGAGTAGAATTGTGATTCCTTTTTGCTGGCTTCACTAGCTGCAAAGCTTAGTGCATAGTGGGGGAAGGGTGCTAATGGTCTGACCAGGGGCCTCAGCTACCTGATTGTTTCTGGAAGACTTAGGCTGGTCCCACCCGCCCCTGGTCCATGATTTCCTTTATACCAGGGGTTCTGACGTCACTTCCTCAAACGGGCAAAGGACATGCACCTGTCATAGCAAAAGCAGACATGCAGGAAAGGAACAGCAGCAAGTGAAGAGGTGACTGCTATCTCAGTGGAAGGGAAGTAACTGTAACTCGAGGAGCTGTCATTGTTACTTCCTTGCATTGCTATTGGCATTGGGGAAAGGAGGAGTAGGAGTTTGAAGAAGGTTGTGCAATTGTTACTTAAAGTCTCTTTTTGGGTGTGGATAGGAAGGATAGGAATGTAAAAAGCAGTTGCTCAATCTGTCTACACGTGTACACAAAGGGGTAAGGAAATTAAGAAAAGAATGTTTTGCACTGATAGAGGGGGAGGGAGACTTGGGGAGTGTTTGGTATCCTGCATCTGGAAGGGTGGGGGTCATTGGTGGGCAATGACAGCAATGGGTAGGGGTGGTAGGCTGCAACAACTGTGGTGCACCAATCTTTCTAAAAATTGCCTGGAGTATGGGGGGTGGGGATGTTTAGTGTGCAACCACATAGAGAAACTTAGAAAGGAGATCGAGGGTCTGCAGGAGGAACTAAGACAGGCAAGGCAGACTGGGGGTGGATTTAGCCTAATAATGGAGGGAGAGAGGAGGGGAGATGAGGGAAGGTGATTTGAGCCAACAGTGGTGAGGAGAGTGTCAGAAGAAGAGAAGCAGAGACAAAGGGGCCCAGGTCAGGAAGAACGATTGCTGGGAAAACAAGGTCAGAAGACAAAAGACAAATGGAAGGAGGAGACAGGGACTTGTGAGGGGAGGAGAAGTGGCAAAAGTCATGGAGAGAAATGGAGAGAACAGATTACTATGAAGAGAGAGGGAGTGGGCACTTGTGAAGGGTCCTCAGAAAATAGTTTTGCACTGCTAGAGGGGAAGAAGGAGGAGGGAAATGATGCAGTTGGAGGAGTAATTGATAAATGCCTGGACCAAAAGGGAGCGGGGGGAAGTTCTGCTGGGAGAATTGCAACAGGGGCAAAAGGGGGAAATGATGTGCAGGAGGAAGAAGAGGAGCTGGAAATGAGAGATGGAGATAAATGGAAGCAAGCAGGGAGTAAGATGGGTGGAATCTTAGTGCTGGGGGACTCGGTACTAAGAGGAGTCAGGTGGGATAGCAAGGGGGAGAGGCACAGTCGCATGTGGGTGGAGGCCATACCAGGAATGACAGTGGAAAGGGTGGGACAGTCTGTTATGAAATATGCTAGAAGGGGTAGGGACAAGCCTCTTTTAATTATACATCTTGGGACAAACGACCTGGCTGACAAGACAGTAGATATAGTCCAGAGGAGGTTTGAGGAACTAGGACAATTATGTGAGGGGGTAGAAAGATCAGTAACTTTTTCAGAGTTAATTCCAGTGCCCAAGGCAAGCACAACAAGTAAGCTGAGAACAGAGGAATTTAACGGATGGCTAAGAACCTGGTGTTATGCTAAAGGGTATGGGCTGTTTGGGGGGGGGGGGGGACCTGGAAGGACAGTAGTCTCTATGCCAAGGACAGACTACACTTGAGTGAGGCGGGAAAGAAAGTGTTGAAACAGAGGATGGAGGAGTACATAGAGGAAGTTGGGAATCTAAACTAGGAGCGGGAGGTGGCAATTGGACAAGAGACATGCAGAGACCACGGGTTGGGAAACCATATGAACTTACCTCCCGTAACAGTGACGAAGGACAAATGGCAAGTACTGTTGGCGATGCTAGTAAAGGAGGGCAGGATGGGGGTGGGGAAAGGTGGAAGGTGGTTACCCTTAATGCTAGGAGCCTTGGGAGGAAAACTGCAGAGTTACAGGTGCTCATTGCAGAGCGAGAGGTGGACATTGCAGTCATCACAGAAACATGGGTCACCCAATACAATGACTGGGACCTGTCTGTACCAGGGTACAGGTTATTTTGTAGGGACAGGGTGATTGGTGAAAGGAGGAGGGGTGGCACTATATGTGATGGAAGAACTGAAGTGTGTAAGGGAGGAAGGGGAGGAGGGTAATACGGAGTCACTTTGTATGCAAATCCAGGATTCCAATATAGGATTCTTAGAATGGGAGTGGTGTACAGGCCGCCATCTCAGACATAGGAGTTAGACAGGGAACTAGCAGGACAGATCAGGAGGACCTGCGAGAAGAGTAGTGTGGTGATTGTGGGGGACTTCAACGTGCCAGGAGTGGACTGGAGTACCCCAACAACCAGGAACAGAAGGGAGCAGGTACTGCTGCATGCCTTCCAGGACAGCTTCCTGCTGCAAATGGTCAGTGAACCAACCAGGTTAGGGAATACCATTAACCTTGTGCAGGCAAATGGGGACTTTGTGAGAGAACTTACAGTGGAGGAACCGCTGTCAAGGTGTGACCACCACTCAGTATGGCTCACATTGGATATGGGCAAGGAAGGAGTGGAATCTGGCACAAGAGTGCTGGACTTCAGGAGGGCTGACTTTGGGAAGATGGGGGAAGTGTTAAAAGGGTACCTGGCCAGAATTCAATCTAGTATGTACACTAACTGGAGGTGGGAGCTCATAAAGCTGGGGATAGTGGAGGCAACCAAAACCTGCTGCAAGGCCCAGAGCAAGAAGGATACGGCTAAGAAACTGAGCTGGTTGAGCAAGGAGGTCATGGAAAAGGTAAGGAGGAAAAGAGCTGCCTTTTGGAGGTACAAGAAAACAGGGAGGGGGGAGAACAGGGAGCAGTACTTGACGGAATCGAAGGAGGTGACAAGGGCGGTAAGGGGAGCCAAGGTATCTATGGAACTCAGGCTGGCACAAGGCATTAAGAAGCGGAAGAAGGACGTTTTTAGGTACATCAGGGAGAAAAGGAGCTGTAAGGGCCACATAGTAAGGATTAGGAAGGGGGGGGTTGGATAGAAGCAGCGTGCGATAAGGCAGAAGCACTAAATGATTACTTCTGTTCAGTATTTACTAAGGAGAAGAGGGGGGTGATACCCAAGGAGGGAGGAATGATAGAAACGGACGGGAGGGGTGACAGATGGGGAAATCATGGAGGGCAGAGTTAAGGAGGGTTTGAAGGCACTGAGGGTGGACAAGGTGCCAGGCTCAGATGGCATCCACCCCAGGGTACTGAAGGAGCTGGCAGAGGTCCTTGCGGGACCTTTGGCAGACCTATTTAATGCCTCACTACACTCGGGGTGTGTACCTCAGGACTGGAAGATGGCTCATGTGGTGCCCCTCCATGAGGGTGGCCCCAAGGATGAAACGGAGAACTACAGACCAGTGAGCCTCACATCCATTGTGGGTAAGCTGATGAAGACTATCCTGAAGGAGAGGCTGGTGGCCCTCCTAGAGGCCAAAGGACTACCAGACAGCATGGCTTCATACGTGGCAGATCCTGCCAAACCAACCTGGTGGAGTTCTATTACTGGGTGACTAGGCAACTGAACAGGGGCCATGCAGTGGATGTCCTGTATCTGGACTTCAGTAAGGCATTCGACTCGGTGCCGCATGGAAGGCTGGGAAGCAAGTTAGAAGGCACAGGGGTGGGTGCACAGCTGGTGAGATGGGTAGGGAACTGGCTTCAGGGAAGGCAACAGAGGGTGGTGGTGGGTGGGGCACTCTCACACCCAAGGGTAGTGACGAGCGGTGTTCCACAGGGCTCGGTGTTGGGACCAGTATTGTTTGGGATATTAATTGCAGACATATCATTGGACATCAAGAGCAAGATCAGTCTGTTTGCTGATGACACCAAGGTAGGAGCGGTGGTGGACAACCTAGGGGGATGGCAGGGGTTGCAGGATGATCTGGTAAAGCTTGAAACCTGGTCAGACACCTGGCAACTGGGGTTTAATACCAAAAAGTGCAAGGTGCTGCATTTTGGGATGAAGAACCAAGGAGGAGTTACCAGCTAGGGGGAGTGCAGCTAGCCCAGACAGAGGAGGAGAAGGATCTGGGGTGCTCATTACAGGGTCAATGAACAACTCTGCACAATGTAGGAAGGCAGCTGCAAAGGGCAACAAAATGCTGGGTTGCATTACAAGGGTATATCCTCAAGGAGGAGGAGGTGATTCTGCCACTGTATAGGTCATTAGTTAGACCGCACCTGGAGTACTGTGTGCAGTACTGGCGCCTGTCCAAGAGGGACATTAGTTACTGGAGGGTGCACAGGGCGACAAAGATGACCAAGGGGCTGGGGGACTTATCATGCGAGAGGAGGCTGAGGGAGTTGAACATGTACTCGCTGGAAGAGGAGGAGGAGACGAGGGCATGATTGAAACCTTAAGTACATGAAAGGAATAAATAAGACTGGTACAGAGGGCTGTTCAAAGTAAGGGAGGGAGGGACACTAGGGGCGATGATATGAGACTGTAGGGAGGAAGGTTCAGGAGGGAGATGAGGAGACACTTTTTTTACCAGAGAGGGTGGTAGCTGGGTGGAATGCGTTACCTGCAGAAGTGGTATCCAGTAGAACAGTGGACTGCTTCAAAAGGGGATGGGACAGGACAAGGGGAAGGGTCGGTGGAAGGGAGGGGAGGGGCAGCTGCAGAATGAGGGGTGCTAGGTGCACATTCGAGCAGACTTGCTAGACCTCTTGGCCTTTATCTGCTGGCAAATTTCATATGTTCTTAACATTTAGACACAATTCAGCTTGTATTTTATGGAATGGAAGATAAAAAGAACTACTAAACAACTAATAACATATAAGTTTAATTATGTCTAAATATTATGCATTTCAAAGTTTGCCCAAAAATAACATAGAAACATAGACAATGATGACAGAAAGAGACCGACCGTCAATCTCGTTTGTCCATATTACCCTTTTGTACCCCGGCACCTATTGTCTCTGTCTGGTCTACGTACACCCTATTTCTCCTTTTGTTCCCTATTTTTCCACCTCCCTCATCCTGCTGAGTAGCTACTAGACAGTTAGCTCTATCCCAGCCATGTTCAAAGCTATTCAAGGTTCAGGCACCCATCACCTCTGCCGATAGACCATTCCATGGTTCAACCACTCGTTCTGTAAAATTACACTTACTCACATCCTTTTTCAATCTCACCTCCATGAACCTCCACTTGTGACTCCGTGCCCTAGCTTCTCTGTTCTTGACAAATAGCTCTTCACAGTTCACCTTATTTATTACTTTCAGGAACTTGAGGGTCTTAATCATAGCCGAGACAGAGGAGGAGAAGGATCTGGGGGTGCTTATGACAGGGTCAATGAACAACTCGGCACAATGTAGGATGGCAGCTGCAAAGGCCAACAAAATGCTGGGTTGCATTGCAAAGGGTATATCCTCGAGGAGAGGGGAGGTTATTCTGCCACTGTATAGGTCAGTAGTTAGACTGCACCTGAAGTACTGCGTGTAGTACTGGCGCCCGTATCTGAAGAGGGACATTAAGTTATTGGAGGGGGTGCAGCGCAGGGTGATAAAGATAATCAAGGGACTGGGGGACTTACCATATGAGAGGAGTCTGAGGGAGTTGAACATGTATTCGCTGGAGGAGAGGAGGGACGGGGGATATGATTGAAACCTTCAAGTACATGAAAGGAATAAACAAGACAGGTATGGAGGGGCTGTTCAAAGTAAGGAAGGGGAGGGACACCCAGGGTCACGATGTGAGGCTAGAGGGAGAAAGATTCAGGAGGGAGATGAGGAGACACTTTTTTATGGAGAGAGTGGTACCTGGGTGGAGTGCGTTACCGGCAGAAGTGGTATCCAGTAGAACAGTGGACTGCTTCTAAAGGGGCTGGGACAGGGCAAGGGAGGGGAAGGGTGGGAGGAGGGGCAGCCGCAGAATAAGGGTGCTGGGTGCACATTGAGCAGACTTGATAGACCACTCAGGCCTTTATCTGCTCGCAGATGTTGTATGTTCGTATATACCCCCTCACATCTAGTTTTGAGTGAATACGCGTTCGGTGCCTTGAGCCGATTTTCATAGGATCTGCCTTCCTGGCCTCAAATCATCTTGGTCACCCTGTGTTATACTGTCTCTAGCCTGTGCCTGTCCTTTTTTTAGGTGGGGACTCCAGAACAGGGCACAGTACTCCAGATGTGGCCTTACGAGTGACCTGTACAGAGTACCACCTGCTTCCTCCTGTTGAATCCTCTCCCAATGCACCCTAGCATCCTGTTAGCCCTGCTGAATCTGTCGTTACACTGGCTGTTTTTTTAAGAGAGTCACTAATGATGACTCCTAGATCCCTTTCCTCTGGTGTCATGTCCAACTGAACCCGTCCCTTCCAGTGCACTTCTGAATTTTTGTTCCCTAAGTGCATCACTTTGCACTTCTTGGCACTGAATTTCAGTTGCCAGACTTTGGGAGCACGACAGTATGCTCCCGACAATTTGCTGCATGATATTTTGCTCCCGACAGTTCATCCCCAAGTCAGTTCGCTCCATTACAAACTCGCTCCTTTCAAATACGCTCCCCGCAGCAGTAAACTAAACGAACAAAATTATTAGCAAATTCAGCACCAGCAGCAGTAAAGTAAATGAAACGAACGAAAATATAACAAAATAAGCAGGATACAACAATGCTGCATGATATTTCGCTCCTTTCAAATAGGCTCCCTGTGTGTTTAACAAATTAATTCAGCACCAGCAGTAGTAAAGTAAACGCTCCTTTCAATACTGAAAGGGGACAGGATCAGTTGTTTTCCGGGACAGTAGCTGCTTCTTGTTGTTTTTACAGGATTTCTTGTGGATTTTACTTGGTAGAAGGTTATTTCTTTTCTTTCTTGCTTCTAAGGGGCTAACAGGGTATTGTTTTGGGGGCTGTTGGAAGTTTGAAAACTGATTTGGTGGCTGTAAGTGGGCTCATTTGTTGGATGTTTCACTGTGTAACAGGTTGTGCTGGTGGAGGCCTATTTCTTCTGATTTAAAACCTATTTGGTGGGATTAGCTTGGGGCTGGTTATTTGAATTGGAGACCTGTATCTGTTAATTTCAAGCCTATTTTGATGTGTTGTTAGTGAAGCTGATTAAATTAGAGACCTGTTTCCTTTGGCAGCAAACATATTTTGGGGGCTTTGAGTTGAATTTTGATTCCTTTTTGCTGACTCCAATAGCTGCAAAGGTTAGTGCATAGTGGGGGAAGGGTGTTAATGGTCTGGCCAGGTCTCACTCAGCTAATTGACTGGAGGCAGAGCTGAATCAGGTTTGTGGTGTTAGTTGCTTTGTCTTCGCAGAAGGAACTGGAAGGGGACAGGATCAGTTGTGTTCCAGGACAGTAGCTACTTCTTGTTGTTTTTACAGGATTTCTTGTGGATTTTACTTGGTAGAAGGTTATTTCTTTTCTTTCTTGCTTCTAAGGGGCTAGCAGGGCATTGTTTTGGGGGCTGTTGGAAGTTTGAAAACTGGTTTGGTGGCTGTAAGTGGGCTCATTTGTTGGATGTTTCACTGTGTAACAGGCTGCGCTGGTGGAGGCCTATTTCTTCTGATTTAAAACCTATTTGGTGGGATTTGCTTGGGGCTGGTTCTTTGGCTGCCGGGCTTGGAGGGGCAGACACAGGGCTGATGCACTCTCTCAAGAGTCGGGTGTAGGCCCAAAACCCACCCTCCCCAGAGCTCTGCTAATTTATAGGGGAACACCTGCCCTGCAATTGGAGGAAAAGGCTGCAGGTGCTGCTCATGTAGTTCTAGCCACTGGGGGTTGGATTTAAAGGCTGGGAGAGAGGAGCTTAGGGAGTTGTTCACTTCCCTTATAAGTTTACTGTGTTGTGCTGCACCTAGTAACAGGTTTATCGGTGTACTGTGGGACTGTATCTAGGATTAGTGGGTGACCTGATTAGGCAGTAGGGGAGTATCTTGGACTAGTGGGGAACGTGGTGGCTCACCCAAGGAAACCTACTTGGAGGGGGATGGGATCACACGTCATTAGGGCCGGCATCTTTGGGAGGGTGGTGGGGTGCACAGGGTGTGGAGCAGCCATGATACTGGACTGGGCTTGGAAGTTCAGTGGTTGCCCAGTGTGCTACCAGCTGGCACAGCTTAGGGAGAGGTTACTGGGGATTAGGAGACAGCTGGGGAAGGGGAAGGTATGGTTGGGGAAGGGGCAGGGGATCTCACGGGGGTTGCACAAGCACTAGGGGCGGGGGCATAGGAAAAGGTGCAGGAGAATACTAGGTTCCACATAGGGACCCTGGCAGAGGGGCCCAAAGGAGGACTCTACCAGGGAAGCAGGCAGGTAACTGGGGACCTTCACAAAGGGGGCCAGAGGGACAACATTCTCAGGGAAGTAGGCAGATGGCGGGCTGGACAGAAGGAAGCAAGGCGGGGGGGTGGATCAGACCTTCACGCTCAGTAACCCACTTCAATTCTCTTCTTCTTGATGATGAGGGGGTGATGTTAGCCAACGACAGGGGGTGGTTAGAGATGGAAAGGGAGGGGGCAGGAGGCGGGGCCGGATAGCAGGAGGAAAGGGGCAACCTGGAATGAAGGAAAATGGAGAACAGTGAATCAGAGCAGGAGGGCAGGGAGAGAGAGGAAAGTGCAAGGAGAAGGACCAGTTGGGAGGAAAGGGCAAGGAGAAGGACCAGAAGTACAAGGAAGATACAGTAAAGGGAGCTGAGGGTTTAGTCCAGGGGAGTACGACTAGCAAGGAGGGACTAAACGGAGACAGGAAGGAAGGGAGGACGAGCCAGGCTAGTTTAGCGGATGGGGGAGAAGGACCAGTCGCGAGTAGTGAGGGGGGAGTTAGCGAGGTACAGAAGGATACTCGGGAGGAGGAGAGTCATAGGATCGGAGGGGAGGGGTGGCCAGGGTAATATGAGGAGCGGCATGTGACACCCAGATAGGGGAGGAACAAGGAGCCGGCTGGGTGGAGAGCCAGTAGAAGGATGAGGGACATGGAAGGGGGAATGGAGGAAAAGGAGCAGTCAGAGTGCTCCTGTTGGGAATTCTGTGATCAGGGGTATCAAATGGGATAGGGAGGAGAAGCCTGGCCAGTTAGAACAAAATGCTTCCCTGGATTAATGGTGCACAGGGCCAAACATGAGGTATATCAGATGGCAAAGTTGTGGGGTTTTGAACATACTGGTCACCTGGGTACAAATGACATTGAGGAAATAGCGAGCTAGAGATACAAAGGCAAGATTCAGGGGAGCTTGCCAGGGTCATGTCATGACATAGGATGCACAGTTTCTTCTCAGAAATCCTGCGGTGCCAAGGGCTAGTGGGGAATACAAAGGAAGATTAGGGAGATAAACCAGTGGCTCAGGGAGTGGTGTGAGGCCAGAGGGTATGGGTTGATGGGGGATTGGGGGGAGACCTGGGAGGATAAGGAGCTGTATGCTAGAGATAGGCTCCATCTCAATTTGGAGGGGAGGGGAATCCTTGAGTTGAAAATAGAGGGGTTCATTGGTGAAAAGTGGGGTTTAAACTTGTGAAGGGGGGAGGGATGGAAGAAAAAGCTGTTGAAGGGGTGCCGATAAAGGAGGGACTCTGTCTCCACCTGGGGAGCTGGAGGAATGCGGGAAAAGGTTGACTGGTAAAGTGCAGACCAGGGGAAAACAGAATCCCCATGGGAACATGAGCAGGGGAAATGGAAGTATAGGGAAAGGGTGGAAGGTAGTCCTGCTAAATGCCAGGAGCTTCGGCAATAAATGCCTGAGCTCCAGGCGATATAACAGAGGCAGGTTGATGTGGCGGCAGTCACTGAGACCTGGGCCACTGCAGGACACGACTGGGACCTGAACCTGGAGGGTTACTATGTTCAGGAAGGACAGAGGGAGGAAGGGGAGGAGGGGTAGCAATGATAGTCAAAACTGCTACATTGGCATGGGGAGTAGAAGAGGCGGAGGGGGAACCGTGGAGGCAATTGGGTCACCTTGATAACAAGGGGGGCAAGAGAGTAAAATAGGAATGGTGTATAGACCCCTGCACTGGTGGAGGAGCTGGAGGAGGTTGTGTGGCAGATGCTGGGAGACACTGCAGACTGGGCAGGGGAAGGGTGGTGGTGTTGGGGGACCTAAACATGCCAGGAACAGACTGGGAGACTATGACATCCTCGGTGGCCAGGAAACAGAGGTTGTTGGATGTCTTTCAAGGCTGCGTTCCTAACTTAGCAGGTGGGGAGACCGACCAGGAGGCACAGGTACTGGATGTGGTCCTGTAGACAGTGACCAGATTGGGGCCTGGAGGTAAGGGACCCCGTGGGAGACCATGCCACGGTCTGGTTCTGCCTGGACCTAGGAGGGTAGAATGCTGCACAAAGACGGAGGTAACTGACTAGGGGCGGATTTTAAGGAAATGGAAGGATCCTTAAGGAGCATTTGGGTGGGTTTGGGTCAGGCGTGGGGCGCTGATAGTAGGTGAGAAATCATCAGGAGAGTGCAGGATGCTACCAGCACCTGTGCAAATGAAGGCAATCGCGGTAGGTCCCGAAAACCTGCTGAGGGTGGACCAGGGAGGTCCAGGAGGTGGAAAAGGGAAAGAAGGCAGCCTATAGGCAATTCAAGTGCTCAAGGAGTGAAAGGATCAAGGGAGTGCGAGCTGATGGCTAGAAGGGCCACTAGGGTGGTGAGGTCGGCTAATATCAGGAGTGAGATGAGTCTCTTTGCGGATGGCTCAAAACTGGGGGCGGTGGTGGATGGGGAGGAGTGGAGGGTGGCCCTACAGGGGGACCTGGAGGCTCTGGAAAGATGGTCTAGAAAGTGGAAGCTGAGGTTCAATGCAGGGAAATGCAAGGTACTGCACCTGGGGACGAAACCCAGGCAAGTGTACACCCTGGGAGGAAATACTACAAGTCTTGATGGCTGAGAGGACCTGGGGTGGTGGTGGATGTCAGATGAACAACTCGAGGAGACTTGTAGGAGGGCAGCAGCCAAGGCCAACAGGATGCTGGGATGCATCGCTAGGAGGATCACCTCCAGAAGGAGGAAGTGATACTCCTCGCATAACTGCTTGGTGAGGCCACGACTTGAGTATCATGCAGCAGTTTTGGAGGCCACACTTAAAGAGGATATTAAACTCCTGGAGAGGGTCCAGAGGGCAGCCAAAAATGATTTGGGGGCTTGGGGGACAGGACCTATGAGGAGAGGCTGAAGAGCTAAATATGTACACACATTGAAGAGAGAAGGGACCAGGGGGACATGATAGAGGTCTTCGGGTACATGAAGGGAGTAAATAGGGGAGGAACAGTCAGGGTGCTTCGAAGGAAGGAGGAGGGAGCCATTAGAGAGCATGGGTGGAAGCTGGAGGGGGGAAGATTCAGGGGAGAAAGGAGGAGGTGCTACTTCACTGAGAGGGTGGTGGAGCCATGGAATGTGCTGTCTAGGGGGCTGGTGGAGGCAGAGACGGTGGAGGGGTTCAAGAGGGTGGGACAGGTACAGGGGAAGGGTTCTGGAAGCAAAATCCAATGCAGCGAGAATATCCGGAACTGGGAAGGGAGAAGCCAGAGAAGGCGAGGGGGGCAGCAAGGTCAGCTCCCAGGGTGGGGGCTGACCAAACAAGCAGACGCGAAAGACCGTTAGGCCTATTCTGCTGGCATTTTAGTATGTTAGTAATACGCTCCCTGTGCGTACAACAAATTAATCAGCACCAACAGCAGTAAAGTAAACCAACGAAAATGTAGTACAAATTATTAGCAAATTCAGCACCAGCAGCAATAAAGAAAACGAAACGAACGAAAATGTAACAAAATAAGCGGGATACAACAAAACAAATTAATTCAGCACCAGCAGCTGTAAAGTAAATGAAACAAATGAAAATCTAACAAAATAAACCAGCTCACTTCCCTGCTCTCTGTGTGTACAACAAAACGAAGCAGTAATTTATTATTATTATTAGCACCACATCACTTCTAATGTATTGTTTAACTAATTGTCAGTTGATTGGGAACATTGGCAATTTAGTAATTACAGTGCTGCTGTAGCAGCCACATTACTGTCACGTTACAGTTGATCGAAGCACAAACAATCAAGCGATTATGTCTGCTTAGGCTGCATGTAATGCATGGACTGTCACAGCGGGAACGACTTGGTGAAAGAGCGAGTTAGAACGGGTGCGAATTTAATGGGAGTGAGTTGTCGGGAGCGAACTGACGGGAGCGAGTTGTCATGTACCCCCAGACTTTGGACCAATTTTCCAGCCTTTTTAGGCCTATCTGTAATTCCATTATTACCTTGATATCCCCTTCACGTTGTCCACTCCACCACAGAGTTTAGTGTCGTCTGAAAGGATAAAGCAGCAAATTCACATAATTCCCTGGAATCCCTAGGAACTCAGTCTGGTTTAGGATTTGGGGGGGTGGCAGCAAGATTAGTTATGGGACTCCCCCATCCTGCTCATTGTAGCTACATGTATTTTACTGTTTCTCATATGAATAACATTTTATTTTCAATATAGTGCTTATTGGGGGTGGGAAAGGGGGTGGGTTAGTGAAAAACAGCAAGGTTAGTTCTTGGGACCTCTTGATCCACCCAGTCTAGGGCTGCCCATCAGTCTTTGATTGACATGCCATACTTTGGTGAGCCATTTCATGATATTGGAATGCCACATCAGCAAGCTCTGTATAACCCAGAGAGCTCCTTTAACAAGATAGTCATGGAAAAATAAATACCATTGAAAAAAAAATTACTTTTTTTGGTGGGGGCATGAATATGGGGACTCCACTGATTGCAGGAATCACTGGTACCCCAAACTAGCTATGCTAGGGTTTCCAGTTCCAAGTCTGTATCCCTTGCTTTCAGAATAAAATTTCCCAGTCCCCGTGATATGGAGATCTGGTTAGAAATGGCCTTTTCTGGTTTTTCTGATTCAACATTTCGACCAGGATTGCACAGTAAAAGGAGCAGTGTGATCTTAGCTGTGTGTTCTGGCTGCATGTAGTTGAAGAGAAACTTAGAACCTCTGTAGCAGAGCTGTATGGACAAGCAACCCCCCAACCCGTTGCTGGCTGGGACTTCAGATCATGCTGCTTAGGTCAAAATGTGGATAGGAAACCATCTCCATTTCAGTAGGTTAGGATCATGTCTGCTCTGTAGCTTCCTTCCTGGAATGAAGCAAGGAATGAAAACAAAACAGCTGAGAGTGGATAATGTTTAGTAGACGAGCTGAGGAATATCACACTGGCTGGTAGTGCTGCTGCGCATTCCAAAACAGACTTAGGCTGACTGCAACATCTGGGCCATGAAATATACTACTGTGAATAAATGTTAAGGCCATGCAGCAGTTGCACTTTTAACTCTGTTATTAATTTATCAGTAGTACGAACATACAAAAATAACAAGTAGAAGAACTCTTGGTCTATCATGTCTACTCGAATTGATGCAGGGTCCTGGCTTTGTATTTACACTAGTGACTCTGTCCCCCCCCCCCTCCTAACCCCCCTCCTTTACTTGGTCCCATGACTTCACTCTGTGCTTGTCCCAGGCTGTCTTGAAACTTCCCACTGTATTTACCTCCACCTGCCTGTGGTAGCTCCTTCCAGGCAGACACTACTCTTTCTGTAAAAAAAAATAAAAAATTCCTTACATCCCTTTTTTTTATATCTTCCCCCTATCAGTTTTAGGCTGTGTCCTCTAGTGGTGGTATTGTCTCTCTTATGTAAGAGACCCTCCCTTTTCACTCTGTTTACTCCCCTCATGTACTTGAAGGTCTCTATCATATCACCCCTCTCCCTCCTCTCTTCCAGGAAGTACATTCTTAGGGCTGTTAGCCTTTCCTCATATGACCTGTCTTGTTGCCCCTTGATCATTCGAGTTGCTCTCCTCTGGACCCACTCCAGCATGTTAGGGTTAATGTCCTTCTTAAGGTATGGATGCCAGTACCTCACCCCATATTGTAGATGTGGTCTTACCAACGACCTGTACAATGGCAGAATATCCTCACTCTGTCTGCTACTGAATCCCCTTGCAATACATCCAAGCATCCTGTTAGCCTTTGCCATGGCCTTTTTGCATTGAGAGGAATGTTTCGGGTCACTAGTAATTACCACCCCAGGTCCTTTTCCTCCTCAGAAGCAGCTACTTGAACCTTCCCTATGTAGTACTCCGTCCTTGAGTTCTTGGCCTCTGTGTGCACCATTTTGCACTTTTTGGCATTGAACCCAAGCTGCCATATTCCTGACCATCTATCCAGTCTGGTTAAGTCCTCCATCAGCACTTGTATCCCCTCCTGGGTACCCACCCTCCCACAGAGCTTGGTGTTGTCCACAAACATGCACATCTTGCCTTGAATGCCTTCTCCAATGTCACTAGTAAAGATGTTAGACAATACTGGCCCTAACACGACCCCTGTGAGACCCCACTGGTGACCTCCTTGGTGGTGGAGAACTCTTCCCCCCCCCCCCAACAATTACTCTCTGTGCTCTGACACTCAACCAATTTTCAACCCATCTTACTAGTTTCTCCCCCACCCCCAGGTCCCTCAGTTTAGTTATCAACCTTCAGTGTGGCACAGAATCGAAGGCCTTGCTAAAGTCCAGGTAAATGATATCCATTGCCTGGCCTTAGTCCACTGCCTTAGTGACCAAGTCGAAGAACTTGATCAAGTTTGTCTGACATGATCTGCCTGCCACAAACCCATGTTGTTTATTGTCCTGCAGACCATTCTCCTCAATGTAGCTCACCAGCCCTTCCTTCAATATGGTCTCCGTGAATTTACATACTATCTAGGTCAGGCTGACTAGCCTGTAGTTGCCTGGGTCCTCCTTAGGTCCACTCTTATGGAGTGGCACAACCTGTGCTGTTCTCCATACTACTGGTACTACTCCCGAATCAAGAGACCTGTTGAAGAGAATGGTCAGTGGGCCTGCCAGCTCCTCTACTAACTCCATTAGCACCCTGGGGTATATTCCAACCAGACCCGGGATTTGTCCACCCTCAGTGCCATCAACCCCTCCCTCACCCTTTCGATCCCTATAATCCCTATTTGGTCCCCCTTACTTCTTCCCTCCCTTTTCCTGTTTGTGGTATTGGTCCCTCCTTTTCCTTTGTAAAGACAGAGCAGAAGTATTCATTAAACACCTCTGCTTTTGTCCCGTCTTCTGTAACTCACCTGTCCCCTTTTTTAAGCCTGACGATGCCATCCTTTTTGTTTCTCTTTTCCTTTATGTAGCGAAAGAAGACCTTCTCTGCTTTCTTTATTCCTTCTTCTATTTGGAGCTCGTGCTGCACTTTTGCATGCTGTACTTCCCTTCTTGCTAGCTTGGCTAGCCTCTGGTACTCTTCCTCATCCTCCCCGTTTGCTGTTTTATGAATTTCTTGTAGGCTGCCCTCTTATCCCTTACTACTCTGGCCACTTCCTTGTTAAACCAGCTTGGTGGCCTCGCCCCTTCTTTCTTGCCCCTCATCTTTATGCAACTGCTTGTGGTTTTCTGAATGGCCCCCCCTTATGGTGTCCCATATTCTGTCCACCTCCATGCCTTCTTCTGTGCTTCTCAGGTCCTCCTTAATCACGTCTCTCATCTTTTTGAAGTTTGCTCCCCTAAAATCTAATGCAATCTTTGTGGGGATGTCTTGTTTACCCATGTCCAGACTGAACCACACTGTGTTGTAGTCATTCCCACCCAGGTGTTCCCTAATATCTATCTCATGTACGTGCTCCCCATTAGTGAGCACTAGGTCCAGGATTGCCTCCCCCTGGTAGGACCTGTTACATGCCGTGTCATGAATCTGTCCTGGATTGCATTAAGAATTTCCTGAGTTCTGATGCAGGATGTGGCAGGCGTAGCCCAGCACACTTGGTAGGTTAAAGTCTTCCATCACTACTACCTCCCACCTCCTGCTGTATTCCTCAACTGTGAGCACAGTTCTCTGTCCATCTCCTCAACCTGGTTGGGCTGTCTGTATACAACCCCAACCTGATCTTCGTTCCTCTGTTATTCTAAGTTGGAACCACAGTATTTCAATGTCCCCATATCTATGTCTTCCTCTCTGCATACAATTCTCTTCCCTGATGTATGCTGCTACCCTCCCCTGTCTGTCTCACTGTCCTTCTGTATAGTTTGTAACCTGGGATTGAGAGATCCCAGTCGAGGTGTGCTGTGGCCCAGGTCTCTGTGATGGCTGCAATATCAATTTTACTCTCTACTAAGAAGGCATGCAATTTTGCCATCTTATTCCCGAGACTGAGTGCATTTAGCAACACCACCCTCCACACTGTACCTGTATTACCCTTGTTCTCCAGATTGTCTTGGCTTGTTCCCCCAGCCCCTTCTCTTCCCCCCATTTCTTGGTTGGTCCCTTTCGACCTTCCCTTATCGATATCACTGCTTTTGTTGGTGGGGAGTCTGCCTCTCTTTTCTGTCTCCCCTTAGCAGTTTAAGCCCAGTTCCCTTCTCATATACTCCCCAGACTGTCTTTCAGTGTTACTTTTCCTTCCCAGCTAAGGTGTAGTCTGTCCCGACTATAGAGCCCCTTGTTTGACCATGTGTCTCCCATTTTCCTGTAAGACTGTACCCTCTTCATACACACTCCCCAGCCACTCGTTGAATCCCACTATTCTCCTTATACTAGCTGTGCTTGCCCAAGGGACCGGGATTATTTCCGAGAAGGCAAATGAGTTCACTGACTCTTTGCATGATCTTGCTAGTTCCCTGAATCTATTTTGTACCACCTCCTCCTTCTCCCCTGCCAAATCGTTGGTTCCAATGTGCCAAATCAAGTCGAGCTGCCTCTCCTAACAGCTTCTTGATTCTGAGTGATGCTTTCCCTGCCTCCATTCCTGTCACACAAGCTACTGTCATTCTGTTATACGGGTCTTCTTTTCTTTTCCATTGTATACCTTTTATTATTGAATCCCCAAAGAGCACGTTTTTTCTGTTTCTAGAGTTTCATCCCTCAATTCCATTTCACCCCTTCTGTAACTGTAACCCTTCCTCCTTAAACCTTCCCTGCCCTGTACTATAGTTTCTCTGTGTGTTTCAGCAAGTCCCCCTCCTCTCTCTTCTGAACTCCTGTTTTGTTCTCTTCCCCCCAAGTTCCTCGCTCCTGTTCTGTTATGCCCTTGTCTATCCTTTTTCCTCCACCCCCATTGCTGCCCCCTTCACCTTCCTGGCTTTTCCTCCCTCCAGTCTCTCTCATGTTACTCCTTCCTAACTTCTAACTCCTTGGCATCTGCACCTTGACTGACCTGAGATTCCCTCTGCTCTTCCTCCCCCACCTTCCCATTAGCCTCTCTTCTACCCTGTGGTATCCAGGCCCCTGTCCCTCATTCAGCCCCATGCCTCCCATCTGCCAGTACTGCATATTTGTTGAATGTGTGTACTTTGAAGAGGGAGCTCCCTTGCATTCCCCTGTGCTTACCCATAATACATCATCCCCCTCCCCTGTTTTCTGCCATCTGTCACCCCTTCTCCCAGGATCTGCCAGCTTGGGTTTAAACCTTTTTTTCGGTTCACCCTTGGCCCCTATGTGACTCTTTACTCTCCTGCTGTGTACCTGATGTTGTTATGCTGTGATGAATCATATCCTTGTGCTGGTAGCCTCTGCTGATCCTCCCTATTTCCCCCTTTCCCCCTTTCATGTGTTCTAATTCCCCAATTAGCCACCTTATCTCTTTATTGAAGTTGTCCAAGCTCCTGCACACTGGGCATCCTCCTATTTTCCATAGTATCTCCATGAATACCGCAGCCCCACATATGTTACATCTCACAACCCTTCCTCTGGTACCCTGAGTAGTGTGCCATCTATCCCCCCCCCACCCGTACTGCTGCCTGTTGTGACTCCTATACCCCCACGTTCATGTCCTGGTAGCCTCTGCAGATCCTCCCTATTTCCCCCTTTTATGTGTTCTAATTCATCAGTCGGCCACCTTATCTCTTTAAGTTGTCCAAGCTCCTGCAAACCCAGCATCCTCCTATTTTCATTAGTATCTCCATGAATACCCCAGCCCCACATTTGCTACATCCCACAATCCTTCCTCTGCTACCCTGCTTAGTGTGCCATCTACCCTCCCCCGTACTGCTGACTGTTGCGACTGCTATTCCCCCACATTTTTGTCTTGGCCAATCGCCCTGTAACTGTGCTTAGTTTCCATTCCTTCCTGAGATTATGTAAGCAGTAAGACACGACAGGGTGTGTGTTGAACATATATTATCGCACGTCCAGGGGTGTAGTAAGGCACGAGGCCGTGCCTTCAGCCCTGGACGTGCGGTAATATCTGTTCAACACACACACTGGAGTGTTTTATTGCTCTTATAAAATGGGAAACTTTTCTTTTAATTTTTGCCCCTATAAAATAGCACACCTGTAAGCAGCAAAAGGCATTTTTATCAGAACTCTGATAAAATAGTCCTTCCACCAGCAAGAAAATGACATAATGGTTTGGCAGGCTGCAGGCTGGACCCCGCCCCAGGCCACAGCACATACACTCTTTCTCTCCAGTTTCCAAGGACCAACACGAAGCAAAACGTCCTTTTCCTAGATCTCATGCAGCAATTTCATGACAGTGCCAGTAGTCTGTTGCATAGCTTGTCCTTTTAATCTGTGCTATTTTTTATCCGACTGTGTAAACTGCATGAGAATGAACCAGAAAGTTGCTTTTTAATGTAATCTCGGTCGTTTTTTTTTCCTGGAAAGAAGCCTTTCTGTTCTGTGCACTGCATAGGCTAGCAGTTGACTTGAGTGTAAGGCTCGTAGAGTGTCTGAATTACATCAAGCCGGGGTTTCCAAAAGGTCTGACTGTTAAAATGGTGAGAAGCACACATTCACTCACAAGTGCTGGACACAGCGAGGGGATTAGGGTTTGGTGTTTGCGGAAAGATGTGGGGATGGAGGAGTTGTGCCCAGGAATCGGGATGCGAGAACTCCTGCCTACTGTACTGTAGAGGGCTGAAGGGGTACACTGGATATGGGTCTGTGTGTGCGAGAGATGTAGTAAGGCCTGCAAGGAAAGAGAATGGCAGGTGTTATTTTTTTTTCTTTCAAGACAAGCAGAAAGAGAGCGTGTTCCTGCTTCACTATTTGCTCATATGGCTCTCGCTAAGCGTGAAAACAAGATGGCTAACTTACATAGATACATAGACAGTGTCAGCAGATAAGGGCCTACGGCCCACCCAGTCTGCCCATTTGAGCTTGTAAGTTTACTTTATGTTTTCCTAGAAGTCTGTTGCCCCTTAACCCTGACCTCCAGAATTCCTTTATGTCTATCCCATGCATTCTTAAATCACATGATTGTTTCAGCCCCCACCACTTCCTCTGGCAGGGTGTTCCACTTGTCCACCACCCGTTCTGTGAAGAAATCCTTCCTCACGTTTCCTCTGAATCGTCCTCCCTCCAACTTCATCCCATGCCCTCTAGTCCTGGAACATCTTTTTCGCTTAAAATAGTGTATTCTTGCACCCTGTTCCTCCCTGTAAGATACTTGTATATCTCTATCATATCCCCTCTCTCCCTCCTCTCCTCCAGGGAGTACATATTCAATTCCTTCAACCTGTCCTCATAGGACTTGTGATGCAATCCATGTACCATCTTTGTTGCCCTCCTTTGAACCTTCTCTACACTGTCTATGTCCTTACGTAAGTAAGGTCTCCAGAACTGCACAGTGTACTCCAGGTGCGGCCTCACTAGTGTCTTGTATAGTGGAATTATGACCTCCCTTTTCCTGCTGGTGATACCCCTGCCTGTGCATCCCAGCATCCTATTTGCTTTACCTGCTGCCTTGTCACACTGTTTCCCTACCTTGAGGTCATCAGAGACACTATATCCTCACCCCCAACTGATGTACTGTGCCAGGGTTTTTGTGCCCCATATGCATTATCTTGCACTTCTTTGCATTGAATTTCAACTGCCAAACCCCTGACCATTCTTCAAGTTTCTCCAGGTCCCTTCTGATTCTGTCTACACCCTCTGGTGTGTCTGCTCTGTTACAGAGCTTTGTGTCATCAGCAAACAGGGAAATTCTGCCTTCTAGGTCCTGCGCAATATCACTGATGAAGATGTTGAATAGGACCGGTCCCAGCACTGATCCCTGTGGTACCCCACTGGTCACTCTTCCCTCTGTGGAGTGACAGCCATTTACCACCACCCTCTGTGTCCTGCCGCCCAGCCAGTTACCTACCCACTGCACTACTGTCCTGCCCACATCCATATTCCCCAGTTTGTGTAATAGTCTTCTATGTGGCACAGTGTCAAAGGCCTTGCTGAAGTCCAGATAGGCCATGTCCACTGCCCTCCCCGATCCACCTCCCTAGTCACCCAGTCAAAAAATTCAATGAGGTTGGTCTGACACGACCTCCCCTGGTGAAACCATGCTGCCTTGGGTCCTGTAGTCCATTGACCACCAGATATTCCACCAATCTCTCCTTCAGTAGTGCTTCCATGATCTTTCCCACTACTGAGGTGAGGCTAACTGGTCTGTAGTTCCCCGCTTCCTCTTTGTTCCAACTTTTGTATAAGGGGACAACATCTGATGTCCTCCAGTCTTTGGGTACCTCCCCTGTTTCCAGTGATCGGCTAAACAGGATTGGCAGAGGTTCAGCCACCACCTCTCTTAGTTCTTTAAGGACCCTGGAGTGCACCCCACCTGGCCCCATTGCTTTATCAACTCTTATTACTTCCAGTTCTTTCAGGACCCTTTCTCGTGTAAAGGGACTTGTGTCCATTTCTGCACCATTTCCACCCCTTGTTCTCCCTTCCAACCCATTACCCTACTCTTCCTCAGTAAAGACTGAGCAGAAATATTTGTTCAATATATCAGCTTTACTGTTGTCATCCTCCACGCGGCCCCCATCATCCCCCTTCAGTCTCACTATCCCTCATTTTGCCTTTCTTTTTTCACTTATGTACCTGTAAAAGGTTTTGTCCCCTGTACCCACTGATTTTGCAATGTGCTCTTCTGTCTGAGCTTTGGCTTCCCTTACTGACCTCCCTGCCTCCCTTTGCTTCTCCTGGTACTTCTCTCTATCCCCTTCTGCCTGTGTCTTTTTGTATTGCCTGAATGCAGTCTTTTTGGCTTTCCCTTTCTCTGCTACCTCCTTGGAAAACCATAATGGCCTCCTCTTTCTTTTCCCTTTAACCTGCTTAATGCATGATTCTGTTGTTCTTATAATTCCCATTTTAAATACTGCCCACTGTTCCTCAACCCCGATTCCTGCCCCATTCCCCTTAATGCCTCTTTCAAGCATCTCCCCGTTTTCCCAAAGTCTGTCCCCCTAAAATCCAGGATACGTGTTTGTGTGGTTTGGTTCTGCTCCTTCTGTGATTTCAAACCACAATGACTGGTGGTCACTGTTCCCCAGGTGCTCCCCCACTGTTACCCCCATCACACTGTCCCTATTTGTGAGCACAAGGTCCAGTATTGCCTTCTGCAAGTTGGTTCCATGACCAGTTGCTTGAGGAAGGCACCCTGAAGGGAGTCCAGGATAAATCTGCTCCTAGTTGATGCTGCTGCTGGGATGCTCCACTCCACGTCTGGAATATTGAGGTCTCCAACCAGCACTACCTCACCCTTGTCTGCCATTCTTTGGATGGCTAGCATCAGCTCCCTATCTGTTTCTTCCTCCTGGGCTGGTGGTCTATAGACCACACCTGTGCGGATGGCTCGCCCCATTTCCTTTCCAGCGTAACCCACAGTATCTCTCCCCCATTTTGTTCCTCCTCGATCTCTGTGGCCCTTATGTCATTTTTCACATACAGTGCCACTCCTCCTCCTCCCGTCCCGCCTGCCCTGTCTCTTCTGAATATGTTGTAGCCAGGTATGGCCATCTCCCAATCATGGTTATCATTACACCAGGTTTCTGTGATGGCCACAATGTCCAGGTCTGACTGCACCATGACAGCCTCCAGATCCTCCATCTTGTTACTCTTATTTTGCTATGCTCATTTTATAAGTAGGTTTAGTATCCTTGGATACTGTTGTTGTGACACTGGTTTCCCTCCTTGACTGATGGTATATAGGGTCAGTGATTTCCTTCCCTTTTCTGTCTCTGCTAACAAAAGCCCAATGTTGGGGGCCCACTCAGCTTTTCAGATCTGATACAGACAATTATATAATATCAAACCACTTTGCATTTGGAAATAGACACTTACATAAATACAATCCCCTTTGCAGTCTTAATACAGAAATAACCATTCCTGACTGGCGTTTTTAAATACAGCTCAACACTCCCTCAGTAATTCTGCAAAAGATACAGTTTTACTGGAACTTGATTATGCTAGTTCCTCCTCATAACTTGACGTTTCAATTGATTGTGGGGGTGGGAGCGTGGGAAAAACACCCCTGTTTAATGCAGCTCCGATTTCTTTTAAGTAAAATTGAAAGGTGCAGTCCGGGAGCTTGTGACTGAGGCTCCAATTTCTTTTAATTTAATTAAGCCCTCCAGGAGCTCTAATGAGCTCAAAACAAGACTTTGTTGTGGCTCCATTTTTGTAGAATTAATTTTAAAAGGGGCACTTTCAGCCTCTGTTGCAGGGGAGGGCTTGGTCTAGGGGCAGAAGCAGCTATATGCCTGGTCCTCAGACCCCTGTTTCATGCTGTGCACTCCAGCGGCTTGTATGAGTTATTCCATAATATTTCTGTAACCCCTAGATGGCGCTATCCCAGGGGCTACTACCCCTGCCTGATTTGCCACTAACAGGTTGAGGGGCCTGGATCCAATGGCGGGTGCCTCCACCCAGAGGTCAGGGTTTGCAATAGTTAAACTAACTTGGTCACAGCCCTCTGGGACACTGCAACCCCCCTTTCTTCCCACTAGTGGCCCACACAATATATCAGAATTACCTTCACAGTATACACTTACCCCCAGGTCTGGTTCCGGCACTGGGACCTCCTGTGAAATGAGATACAGTGCAACAATCACAGTACAGTACTTTAACATAGACAAATACCTCAGGCAGTATAACTTTGCTGAAACAAGCAGCTCTGATTTATTTAGGGGGATATAACAAGGACAGGGGGAAATCAGGTTAATTAGCTTATCACTCTAATAATCTACCTATGGCTCTGTGCACAGGCCTATCCCTATCAGTTACTGTCCCTGGGTACCCAAGCCCTAGTGGCTAGTCCAAACCGTGGCAGCTGGTAGGGCCCTTTCACACAGAGAAAAGGAGAATTAAACAGTCAGCAGTACAGTAATTCCATTTGGATTTAATGTGGCAATTCAACAGGAGCGACCCTGAATTAGTACTCACGACCTCCAAATAAGATAGGGTCCTTCAATGTCTAGCAGGGCTCACTTGAGGTACACAAACCTCTTCACACATCCATATAAAAAAGCACTATACCAGGCAGGCTGCATCTGTATCCCAATCGCAATTACTGCACAATACCGGAGAACACACAGCAGATTCAGTTCCTGACAGACCGAATGCAATTTTCAGCAATTCCTCCAGTCTTCTACAGGGTGAGCCTGGTTTCTACTCTTCAGAGATCCTTTGATTCTTTTCACAGGACGGATTCAGTCCTAACAAGCTGTTACACAAGCTGCAGACCCGAACTCTGGGCCTTACACGTTTTGACTAAAACTGCACACTGAAATAGCACAGGGCTCCTTCCTTCTTCACTGCCAAAGCTCAACTGAAACTCCAACCGACAAAACCGGCACTTCCTTTGAGTTCCTCCCAGTTCTTGACTGGATTGGCTGTCACTCACAATAGACTGCTGCTGTTGGTCCAAAAGGCACTGAAGTCTAAACTACATCTCCCAGAGTCACTGCCCATACAATCCTCTTGTGGCTGGCTCAGATTATGAGTCCAAGTTCTGATTCGTCCAAGGCACCATTTTAGAGCTAGCTTACCCCACACTGATTGGTCCAGTTCAGCAGTTCAAAACCAGAATGGGGAACTAGGCAGACACTGTTCTGTCTGCAAAAGAAAGTAGGTTAGACAAACTGTAATTTCATTATTACTGTAAATGATTTCTGGCAAACAGTTACATCTCTCAGATAGGTTCCCTTTGCACTCCTAGTGACTGCAAAAATGGAGTGAATTGGCAGCAGCTTGAGTGGTACTCAATCAAAGAAACACACAGTCCCCCCATACAAACTAATTATGTCTGCAAGCAGACAGCTCTTAAAGAGACAGTACCAGAGGCTCTAAAAACACTCACTGATAAATGGCTTAAATGCCAAACACCATTCAGGCTTGGAGCATTCAAGCAAGCTCCTGGAAGTCTTTTGGGAACCCCCATTTGCAGGGGGGTTACATTTCCATGTATGTATTACCCAGTGGCCCTAGCTGCGCATCTGCTCACTCCTGCTGTCATTGTTACTGTTATGCCTCTTTAAAGGGGAACAGTTGGCATTAAGAGCCCCACACCCAAGTGTGGTACTGGTCCCAATTTTCACTTTGTGTGCCAACACTTTTTTTTAAGTTACTGTTTACTGAAGCATGGTAGATTCTATCAGACTGATTCTTCTGACTTCTAGGCTGATGTTTGGTGTCACCAGAAATCCCAGAATCCCCTGCAGCTGGCATTAGAACAGGGCTGCAGCAGTGGAACATTCAGTAGTCTGCAGTGAATGTTAGAGATTTCATAAGCTCAGATAAGATGCTTGCCGGTCACACTGTTCTCCCAGGACTAAGTACAATCCTCTGTGACTGTACTTAGCCTAGGGAGGACAGTGGGACCAGCAGACAAAAGATCATAGCTTATAAAAATTATAACATGCACTGCAGGCTATTAAAACTCCCACTGATACAGCCCTGCTCTGATGTCCGATGCAGGGGATTCTGGGATGTCTGATTACAGAAAATGCCATCTTGGAAGTCAGCAAAGTAGTTTGATACTGTTTACTGCAGTATAGCAGACTGTAAGTAAAAAGTAAAAAAAATAAAATAACATAAACATGCTTTTGCACACAGTGTGTGATTTGGGACCAGCCCCACACTATGGTGTAGGTCTCTTAGTGTTGACTGTTCCCCTTTAAGAGATGCAGGTTAGGACTGTGTTTTTAGCTGTGTGCAGAATGTTAGTAGCCGATGTACTCTCTGGAGCATTCACACTTGCAGTTGTTCACTGTTCCCAAAGTAGCGATTCTGGCTGGTCAGCTTGATCAAGAAAGCATGAATAGTGTGATGCGAGTGTTAGGTACTTTAATCAGAAAACACTTCAGGTGGTTGGGAGCAGCTACGTCAAATCCAAAAACAACTGCAGCATTCTGTGGTTTCAGCCTCACTTGTAGCTCAGTGAGGATTAAACAGTTTTGGTCCTGAACTATCCTTTTTTTCCCCCACAAGGGTTTTTCTGCCCTTGGAGCTGACCTGCCTTTGGCCCCAACCCACCCCCAGCTGGCACATACCTCCCCAGGGCTTACTAGCTAGATTCCCCTATGGATTGCCCCACCCCCTTGGCGAGACCAGGTAGAGGAGGTCCGTCCTCCTACCACCTGGTATTCATATCCAGAATTGCTGGACCTGGGTGGCAGCGAAGTCTGGGGAATGAAACAGGCTTCATACCCCAACTTCATTTTTGCCCTGCCCGCCTCCCTAATGTTTGGTATAACCCACAACTGGCCCACACACTGCTGATGTGCTCCTGCAGAGGAGCAACCTCCCCAGCCAACCACAGGTGTCACCAGAGTGGCCGATCACAGCGCCTTTCTTCCCCAAGCTGGAAGCCCTGCCGTGCAGCAGCACCTATCCAGCCCTTGGGCCTGCGTGATCCAGCTCCAAAGTCTGCTCCCAAACCTGGGTTGCCAGCACAGGAGTGCAAAGTACTTCCCGCTGGGCCATCAGGCAGCCTGATACTGAACTGTCTTTATCGGCCAAGTCCGTAACTAGAGTAAGCTGGTATTTTTCTAACCCCAAAACATTGCACAGTAGTGAGTGTAAATGCACCACCCGTTCTTGGGTCAAAATATGGCATCCTGCTGAGCCACGTGTCCTTCAGTTGCTGCGACCTGGCCGACAATTTACAGTTTGTGTTAGAATGACTGAGAAGTGCAATGACTGACAGATGCAACTCTTCATATCTAAAGAGTCTGTTGGTATATGCATATAAAAGATCATTCATAGATGCCTGTCAACTACAAAGCGGTCCGTTCCACTGAGCAAGAAAGAGACCAAAATAAGTCACAAGAAGAAAGATTGACTTTTTCCCCAGTTTCATAAGAGGAAATAGTTTCATAGGATAATATTACCACTGATTGTTTACAGGTACTCATAATTTATTGGTTAGATTACATGGTTAGATGAGTATTAAAACACTTTATAAAATGGGTCAAGAAAGTCCAGTAGCCAGATTTGTTCACACTTGTCACCGGGGTGTTTGTCAGCTCTAGCACCTGCCACAGTAGCCTGGAATTCTTTTTTTTTTTTTATCCAAACAACGTTTTTCTTTTAAAAAAACAAAACAAACCCACCAAATCACTATTTGTTAATCAATCTTTTTACCCATCCCCCTGCCACATTCTCTTTCTGCACTCTTAGGCCTCCTGGTGGTGCCCTTCCAGCACTGAACCCCCGTCAAGTCAGCAGGGACTGCTGTGGGGTGATGACCGACAGTGCCACTGACAGTAGGTGTGTCCCCACAGTCTTTCCTGTAACGTTGGGCAGTACACGACCCGGCCACACTTACACATAGCCATGCCTATGCAGAAGAGCAAGGCTTCCTGAACCACCACAGGGATCACTGGGGTGTTGGGACCTTGAGTCAGTCCCCAGCTGGGAATGCTTCAGTGTAGCAGTGCCACCCCAGTTCCCCAGCTACAACAGTTGGCTTCCGAACTTGGGAGCATGATGCAATATCCACTGGGTCATCGGATGGCCCTCCTCAAACCGCTGTTTGTAATCTTTTATTTTGAAATTACCCATTTTACAAGCCGGAGAACACAATTCGGTGTCAGCAGTCATTTGGAATATATGCCCTTCTGTAGTGCCTATGCATTTGGCTACACCTTGTGCCTAACAATCTCACAAGGCATGCACATATTCTCCAGTGACTACACACTTTGTTTTGTTTATCCCACACTGCCATACTGAGTGCAGAAGCTTTCACAATTCACAAATTGCTATTCATGGACCTAGCATCACCCGTGAGTAACAATGTGTGAACTGTGAAAGACTGGTTTTTTTTAACTTTATTTCTGCATCCACTCCTCGGACATCCTTCAGGAGTGCCCACACGGAGTCCGCCCTACTCCCAGCCTGAACCCTCGCATCTCCCTCGATCTCCTCCCCTGAATGACCCCAGGCAGGCTCAACCCCTGGTACCATGTCCGGGACTGATTCCACCCTCCCAATGTGGTAACCTCCTAAGTGTAATGTGCCTACCTTGGTGTCATCGGGTCGTCTTGGAGGAAGATCCGGGGTGCGTTGGGCCGGCAGATAGGATGTGGGCGAAGTCCCCTTGGGCCACCGTCATTTCACCGACGAGCGGAAGGTATTTCTGCTTGTTAGTACCCTCCCCTCCTTCCCTGCGGAGCCCGGCCAGCAAGGCAACGTAATGCCGTGGCTCCGCCCCAAGCATTACGCCGCGCTGCTACACTGGCGATCCTCCAGCCACGCTGGGAGTCGCTGCAAAACGGCGCTTCATTCTCCACCCCAGGAAGAGAGAGCAGTCGGCGGATGCTCAATCTCTGTCCCGACCCAGCGCCCTGGCTCATTCCCCAACCCGGGTCACCAGTGTGATGCGAGGTGTGGCGTCCAGCGCCTCACCCCTCAGCGCCACTGGGCCGGCTGTGAATGACTGTTAACTGTGAAAAACAAGACTTTACATATTTATTGTAATCTGAGGGTAGTGGTGGATGGGATCAACCATTTAATGTAAATAACTGTGAGAACAGTCTAATGCCTCATTTGTGCACACACAACAGTTAACTTCCAGAGCAGTTAACTCCCAGGACACTCTTGGAAATGAAACAAAATGGTAATATTAAATGTACACTGAAAATAGAAAGAACAGTTAAAATCAATGTTTCGACCTTAGTTCTTTTTTAGGAATTATCTAAAAGAGGAAAAAAACAAAGTTAGTTTTTCTCTTTTAGATAATTCCTGAAGAAGGCCTAAGGTCGAAACATCGATTCTAACTCTATTTTCTATTTTCAGCGTGCATTTAGTATTACCATTTTGTTTTGTTTTCAGACTACACGCTGACACAGCACCTTTTTTTTTTTTTTTCTTACTCTTGGAAATGGGTTGTTTTCAGCCTGTCCAGGTTTGAGGACTTAAATTTAAAAATAAGTCTTGGCAGAGTATTGCTGTTCAGTATGAAATAACAATCCAGGTAAGCGTCACACTCAGGAAGTTGAGGTGGTGCTGAGCAAGGCAGTCAGCCAGCTAGTCTGAAACAAGGAAAATCCCTGCACTCATGGATCCTGATAAAACAAATGTCTGGGCAAACAAATAAGTTTGAGTTCTATTTATTGTGTGGCTTCAGTAAAATAACAATCCGACTAGGACCCTGAACCCCGGCACTTCAACCCTATCCTGGTCTTTGTCAGGGTGTGGGTCTAGTACGCATCAGGATTCCACCATTTATGTGGTACATTTAAAATAAAACACATCTTATAATACATTACCACATTTCATACTCTGAATCCATGGCTTGACAGATAAACATAAAAAAACATGGTGGAGATATAAAACACAAAAGAACCCAATTTTTTTACTTAAAGAATTGATACTAGGAAGATTAAATAAGGAAATTAAATTGTTGTATTCTGTTTATACAGTAGCATCAAAAATGTTTAAATCTCTTCAATTCTTCCAAGTTATATTAGCACAAGAGAACTTAAGCTAATATGTCAAAGTATTTTGCTATTAAATAAGCAATACTAAGGCTGGTCCAGAAGGGAGATAGTGCTAAGAACATACCGGAGGAGCAAAAAAATAGTATTTGATGAGAGTAAAGTTAGAAGAACAAGTGGAAGTGAAGACCGTTAGTGAACTATATTGAGGAAAACATAGTCAGGCAAAATAATTAGTAGGGAAGGCTAGTGTTAAAAAGGATAATTCGAAGAACCAGAAATGATAGTATGGACAGTATAAGAGACAAAAGGAAACAGAGGTAAAAACAACTACTTAATAAATAGTGTGTAAAACAAGACCCCTTAAACCGTAATAAGTAGAGATCCTAATTGGAATGCACTGAAGATCTCCATAAGAAAGGGGTCATGGAAGCTTCTGGCAAATATTTATTCAGTTCACTTAATCAAGTATTTAAGGAGACAAGTAGCTAGTATAAAACCTGGCATAGACACCACCCAGAAATGGGACCTCATTAGGTTGGGACTGGTGGAGGCCACTAACTCCTGTACTGTGTGGAGAAGTAAGAAGGCAAGGTCTAACAGACCAAGCTGGTTGACCAGGGACGTACAGATGAGGGTGAGGGAAAAGAGGGAGGCTTTTAAAAACTGTAAAAGGACCTGTAAAGAGGCTGATAAGGAGGATTATATCAGGAGTTCCAGGGAGGTGACCAGGGTGGTAAGGACAGCCAAGGCTGAGAAGGAAGTACGGCTTGCTCAAGGGATTAGTCAGTGTGAAAAGGGGTTCTTCACATATAACAGGGAGAGAAGGAAGTGTGCAGGGAGCAGATCTCGAGAATTAAGACTGATGAAGGCTGGACAGACAAGGGGGATAAACAGGCAGAGGTATTTAATGAATATTTCTGTTCAGTTTTTACTAGGGAGAGAGGGTTACCTGGTCATCATAGGCAGAGCAATGAGGGGAATGTTGAGGAGGCAAGGATGGTGGATGAGGAGATCCCTAGGCAGAGGGTACTAGAGAGTCTAAGGGCTCTGTGAATTGATAAAACACCAGGACCAGATGGGATTCACCCGAGGGTTTTGAGGGAACTTGTGGAGGTGTTGGGGCCTCTGATAGACGTTTTCAACATGCCCCTTCAAACAGGATGTGTGCCCCAGGATTGGAGAGTGGTGCATGTGGTGCCCATCCACAAAGGAGGCGCTTGGGATGGTTGGGGGAACTACAGGCCGGTTAGTCTCACATCAGTTGTTGGCAAACTATTGGAGATAATCCTGAGGGAAAAGATTATGGCATTTCTGGAGGAGAATAGTTTATTAGATGAATGGCAGCACGGGTTCACACAGGGAAGGTCTTGTCAGACCAACCTTGTGGATTTTTATGACTGGGTGACTAGGGCTTTGGATGAGGGTAAGGCAGTGGATGTTCTGTACTTAGACTTTAACAAGGCCCTCGACTTGGTGCCACACACGGGTCGGATAAGCAAACTGAGGGACCTGGGGGTTAGCAATAGGGTGGTTAGATAGATTAGGAGCTGGCTGCATAAGAGGCTGCAGATGGTGGTGGAAAGGGGGAATATCAACACCACGGGAGGTTGTCAGTGGGGTACCACAGGGCTTGGTGCTGGGCCCAATGTTATTCAACATCTATGTAGCAGATATGGTAGATGGAGTTCGGAGAAGGATTAGTATGTTTGCTGATGATACCAAGGTGGGAGCAGTGGTGGATGGGGAGGAGGGTGCTGCAGAAGGACCTAGAAACCTTGGAGAGGTGGTCAAGTACCTGGCAGTTGGGCTTCAGTACTAAGAAGTGCAGGATTATGCACTTTGGGAATAGGAATCCTGGATTCAGTTATAAACTGTGTGTGTGTGGGGGGGGGGTGCAGTTATTGGTTATCCGTTGAGGAAAAAGATTTAGGTGCGTTAGTAACACGCCATATGAGTCACTCTGTACAGTGTAGGAAAGTGGCAGCAAAGGCTAACAGGATGCTAGGGTGTATAGCTAGGGGAATCACCTCAAGAAGTGAAGAGATGATCCTGCTGCTGTACAGAGCATTGGTGTGGCCTCACCTGGAGTACTGCGTGCAGTTCTGGTGTCCCTACTTAAAAATGGACATCAGACGGTTGGAGGTGGTACAAAGAAGAGCAACCAAGATGCTGAGTGGAATGAGGGAAAAGACCTATGAGGTTAGGTTACAGATGCTCAATATGTACTGTCTTGAGGACAGAAGGGACAGGGGATATGATTGAGACCTCCCAAGTATTTGAAGGGCATTAATAGGGTAAGTCATGAGGGGCTGTTAAAATTAGAAGGGAAGGGATCACAAGGGGGCATAGTCTAAAGCTTGGGAGGGGGGAGGTTCAAAAGGGAGATGAGAAGGCACTTTCAACCTGAGAGAGTGGTGACAACATGGGATGCTCTGCCTGAGGAACTGGTTTTGAGAACATCAGTGGGGGAGGTTAAGTGGAGGTGGGATAAACTTAAGGGCAAAATGGGGAAGGTGGGAGATGGTAAAATAGTGGGATAATTTGGTGGGGAGGGCAGAGGGAGGTGTGGGGGGCAGCATCAGTGCATGGCACTGAACGCTGCACACTTTGGTGGACTCAACAGACCATTAGGCCTTTATCTGCTGGTATCTGCTGGCTTCATGTATGTTCATAAGTAGTTCATGATCCACTATGAGGCTTCTACAAAAGGCAAGGAAATAAGTAAAAATGAAATTAGTCACAAAATTAATTGTTAATCACAACTTCAATAACAAACATTTATTTTTATATTTTTATGCATAATGGTATAAAAGATGGTGGCCAAGTAAAAAAGGGGGGGAGGGTAGGGGACAGGGTGGAAAAAGGCTAAAGGATCAAAACTGGATGAATCAAAGTAATATGAATTAACTTTAACTGTAACGTTACAAAAATGGAGTAAAGTCCCCTTCCTTATTTAACCTTGCAGGAAAGGTAGTGTTCAGTGCCACAGTAATTGTCATTTAGTTTCTTTCTGCAGGAGGGTATGTAGCCTTTCCCCTCCTCTTGGATGCTTGGGTACATGCTCCAGAATCATATATCTAAGGCAGTCTGGTTTAGAATTATGTTTCTCCAAGTAATGTGCTCCAAAGCCATTATTTTGTTTACAATTTACTATTGTCCTGAAATGTTCCTGTATTCTGGCCTTAATTGGTCTTCTAGTTCTCCCAATATATTGCATATTACAGGAGCAACAGCTCGTGAAGGTATGTCATCTGAACATCGAGCCCCCGACAGCGAAACCAACACATCGACAACAACCCGTTCGACATCCACAGTGTCGAACGGGTTATCAGACCGATGTACCGATACACCGACTCCCGGTGTTGGCCGCTCTCGCCCAGAATCTGACCCCCTCCCAAGCTGGTAATCTGTAATTCTGGGGGGTGCAGGGGGCGAAGCCCCCTCTCGTCCTGCAAACAGTAAAGGACTCTGGCGCTGTGACAGTATGTTGGCACTTTGCCACAGTGATCTGATTGCTGTTGGTAAAGTGGTGTTGCTTTAAAGTCGTTTGGCAACTTTGTTGTCAATGCGACTTGGTGGAATCGCTTATGTATACAACAAATGGCATTATGCAGGTAATAAACTGAAGTTCATTGATTTATTCTCAGTAGTGTGCCTGTTCCATGGTTTAGTGTGTTTGCACATGTTTCACTCCCACACTTAAAGAAGCCCACTCGTTTTATGGTTAGCCATTTCAGTCCATCTCTGGTAGTGTCAGTAGCCACAAAATGGCTTTTTGTCAGTCTATACCCAACATATTTACCTTTGCTAAAGGTCACTCTAGGTTTTGGGGCAATGTTATTTTTCAGGATCAGGTCAGTTAATACTATTGGCTGCAATCTGTGGACCAAATCACCCACTCTGCTGCTAAAGTACTGAAGTCTATATCAAAGGTTACCACAAGTGGTGTGTTAGACAGTGTTTAATAATTTAGTTGTCGGTCCAGTGGTGCAGAGGGTTGCGGTGCTGGCGCCTTAACTCAAGCCACGCCGGTGACCAGGGTTCGGGAACGGACTCGGGACGCCGGAGGCTGGCAGGGGAAGGAGAGGACTGAGCATCCGTAGGAATGCTCTCCTCTCCTGGGATGGGTACAGGGCCCGCATTGCTCTGCAGCGGCCCCCGGTGGAGACCAGAGGCACTACAGACTCAACGTAGGAGGGGAATACCTCTAGAAAAGCGGAAATACGTGCTCCATGTTCGGCCAGATGACAGCTGCCTGGCTGTCCAAGGCCATTGATCTCCCACAGAGACAGCAGTACCCTGGGGCCAAGCATTGTGCTGGTCTGTCCCCTTGGCCAGTGCCTTTCACCTCGGAGGAGGAGGACCCACCCCACGAAGGGTTATGTCGGGGTTACCCTGGGGTCGGCTGCTATATGGAACGGTGGATCGGGGGAGTGAGATGGGTCGGATTCAGCCTCGGCTCATGCCTGAAGGAGTGGCTGAGATGGAGCATGTAGGAGGGATAAAGAGATAACACAAAAAAAAATAATTTAGTTTTTGTTGACCGGGTAAGTACGTTAGACAAATTCTGCCTATTTTTAGGCATGACCCTGGGAGGAGGATACAGATGAATGCCAACTGACCTTGAACCAGATTAAGCTGTTGGTGGTATTTTTAGTGAATGGGGAAAATTTGGCCAGGGCACCGGGGAAATTCCCCTACTCTTTTGGGCAGGTGGCACTGTGGAGCCAAAAGTGAGTGTCTGGTTGCAGATGGAAGGAGAGAGTGGAGGAGGATGGACGACTGCCTACCCGCAGCAGCATACATCCAGCGAGGGGAATGGTATGGCTGGGATGCACCCAGGAGATGTCCAGCATATCATACCATCCCCCTTGCATCAAGATTCGTAATCGGACGGTGCAGGAGTCACTGGTAGAAACATGATAAGAGAGGACCCATTGAATCGGGCGGAATCGGTGGAAAACCATAATACGAGCAAGCACGAAGGAGTGCACAGTATCTGAAGACAACGTTGAACAGGATTATCACATGGAGGGACCATTACATCGCCTAGAGGAAAAACAGAGGGTTTTGGAAGCAGCCACTGCAGATTTTTGGCTGGTGCAGTTGCTGGCTGAAGAGGAGCTCAAGAAAAGGAAATGCCCCAAGGTCGATTCTCCCTTGGGCATTTCAGGTACCGAGATTAAAGTTTTTAAAAACATAATGGCTATGGAACCCTCAGAAATACGATCCCCGCCCCAGACCTCAGCCGCCCAAATGGGTGAAGTAAATGTTACCTGGTCACCAAAGCAGGCTCCCGAAGGAGCGGGCTGGCTACAGCTCGAATCGGGCCAATGGATTGCGGATCCCGCAGTACCGATCCATGGGGTATTTGGGGTGGGAGGGAAGCTACATAAGGATCATGGCCCACAGTATGAGGTGGGAGTACAGAATCAAGAAGGCACAGTAGCCCACAATGAACAACAGCCAATTATTTCTGGAGATACTATAAATATTGGCAGCCCAAAACAAAAAATTAGCACAGTGATTACAGGGGAAGGGGAGGAACAGGGCCACACAGCCTCCCAAAGCCCAATATCATATTCTCCTATAGAAAGCTTCTCTCGAGAAGAAGTACATGCTGCCAGCATGATAGGGGAAGCTCCCTGTAGTGCAGTGGCAGACCAAGTGTCACATATGGAGAAAGTGGTGGAACAACCTAGCTTGTCGGCCCCTGTAGCTGCATATGCCAGCTTATTCCAAAAACCAGTAACTCTGGCAAGGAGAAGGAACGCGGTAAAGTTGCGTTACGTGGGCCCTACAGACAACTTGCCTGATAGATTTTACATGGGCAAGGTACTAATAAAACAAATGCTGGCTTTTTCTCCCAGCAAAGTATATGCCCTGATACACACACCAGAAGATAATACTTATGACATCAGCTTCAGAATGCCAGATATATTGAACAGATTCTGGACGAAGTATGCAATATTAAAAACGAATCCCACATGGTCCCACTTCCAGGCTATCTCCCTTACTAAACAATCATTTAAAGTTATTACAGTTCTGTTCCAAAACGGAGGGGTTAATGTCGAACATATTACATATTGGCTTGAATGGAAATGCAAACTCCAAGGGAATCCAGAACCAATTCTTGACATAGAGGGTTTCCGGAATGGGGGTTGGAGGTACAAAGTTAACTTGATGCAAACAGATGAAGGGCTACAGCATCTGCCTAGTTGCTTTTATCTGGGCCGAGATAAGGGCTTTATTTTTTTATCCAGTACAACCACACTATTGCTACAAGTGTGGCTCAGGCAGGCACCTTAGCAGAACATGTGACATAGTAAAATGTGTCCAGTGTGGTGAATTGTGGCTTGTAATGTCTGTCACCACCCAGCAAAGAGCTCCTTATGTGAAGAGGCCCATTCTTATGTGGATTGCCCGGTGCAGCCCAAAACAAAATAAATGGAGATTTCTGTATCCAGGACTTTTATATTAATACAGCGGTCAATGCAGCCCAAAGGCAAAAGCCTCCACTCCCACCCTTTGGGAGATCCCCGATGCCTGCTCGGGTGGGACAGCCGGACCTTCCGGCAAAAGAAACAGAAGTACCAATGCAAGGGCCTAGGGCCTCACCGACAGACCCAGTGGAAGTAGAAGGAGATACTCCAAGGAAGGATCCATCTACAGTACGTCCAACACATCAGTGCCCCCACCTTTGCCACCAGAAGAGGCCTTTACAATAGTCTTTGATAGACGTCGTAGCCTGAGATCCAGGAACACTGGGAAAGCGGTGGCTGAGCAACCGCAAATCCTCCTACAAAATGCGTACGTGGTATTTCAGGAGGACATAGGTACAGAGTTGGATTCTACATCAGTCCAATCCTCCCAGCCAGAGGGGGCATCCGACATGGAACAATCTTTGGAGCACTTGGATACTGTTAAAAAGAAAAAGCCCGATTAGGGACAAGGAAATGGGCTAAGAAAAAATAAAAGGTTCCTAGTTTAAAGCATTAGGATGGCAAGCAGTATGGGGTATCTGATAACTCTTCTTTGCATGACTATGATGTATAAAATTTGTGTACCATTTCTTAATGTAAACAGTATCCAGTCGGAGAGGAAGAGAGTATTAATATATTCCTTATTTGAAAATGTGGAGCAGGATGTAGTATTTTTTCAGGATACCCGGCTGTGTATGAAAGTTGACACAGAACAGGCATCAGCAGGGTGGAAATGGGGGGTTACTTACTGGTCAGTAGGGGAGGACATGTGCACAGGAGTAGGTATAGCTGTGAATAATCAGACAGCTCAGTTAGTGCAACTTGTGGATATTATACCAGGACGTGTGCTGATGTTAGATATGGTAATAAGTAGTTTGCACTGTCAATTTATAAATGTGTACGCTCCTCAAGTCAAATCTGCAAGAATTGGAAGTATTTAGAGCTATTCAACCTTACCTATTTACATCTAAACATGTTTTTTTGGGAGGGGACTAAGGTTGTAGCAGGTACTGTACGGATAGAGGGTGTAGAACAAGGAAAATGTTTTGTGTTGCTAATTGTTTAAATGATTTGCTTATTCAGATGGGATTGGTAGATGTCATGGCCATAACAGGAACTCCACAAAAAACATTCTTTCACAGTACTAAAGCCACAAGGATAGATTTCTGGTTTTTGTCTGACTCCTTGGGGGTGCTAAAAACTAAAACACTACCGGTTGCTCCATCATACCATGCCATTATAGAAGTCAAGGTTGATAGTAACGAGATGATGCACAGAGGACCGGGTTACTGGAGGTTAAATTTAGAGCTAATTATTCTTCCCTCAGTAGAAGACTGATGCATGGCTCTATTAGAGGCAAGAAAAGCGGTAGTATGCCTATATGATGTATATAGGGAGTGGTGGGAAGATACAAAAAAGGATGTCCAGCAATATTTTCAAATTATAGGGAAAATTAATAGAAAATATAAGTCTGACAAATATCAAGGATAAAAGGAGCAATTCCTAGAATTACACTTTCAGGCTGCACAGGGGAACAGGACGGTCCTCCCAGAATTAAACAACATAAGGAAACTAATGAATGCCACACAATATAGCCTGTTAAAATCTTTGGACACAGAGTGCAGGTTTGGTTCCCAGGGTGGTAAAGCCTTTATGGACCCTTATCAATTTTGCGCCCACCAAAGATAACAGAAATATATGGCAGAGATATGAGACCCAATGGGGAAGTGGTGCACGGCTAAGGAGGACATTATGCATGTCATAGATCAACATATACATATGTTGTTCGGTCCTCCTGAAATATCAGTAAATGCACATAAATCCTGGTTAGCTCAGAGTATAGTACCACAACTTTCAATACATAAAGATATGCTAGTGGCTAAAATTACACCCCTAGAAGTATCAGCTCTACTTGCGCAAACAAAAGCGGGTACAGCCCCTGGAAAATATGGGATGCCTTAGGAGCTATATAAAACCATTTTCAAAGTATTACAGGAGTTCACTTTGGTCTTACAAGAGATTTTGGACTGTGGGATACTATCAAAAAGTATGAATGAAGGCCTAGGAATATTTATGTACAAAAAAGGGGATAGAGCAGATTTAGCAAACTGGCGACCAATCACACTGCTCAACACAGATTTTAAAATACTAACGAAACTAATGAATAATAGGCTACTGCTAAATGCAGATTTTTTTATTAGACACAGCACAAACATGCTGTATTCCAGAGAGAAAGATTACAGATGGTCTTGTATTGCTATGTGAAATTTTACAGAGGGGGACTATGGGGGAATTTACAGGCCTAATTTTTAGCTTAGATCAAGCCAGGGCCTTTGATAATATAAGCCATTCACATTTATAGAGTTGCTTAGAATTATATGGGGTACCATAGACCTTTGTGGACTGGATAAAGACATATTACAGGAATGCAACAGCATAAGTATATTGTAATGGCTGGTTGGGGCAAAAGTGTAAAATACAAAGGGGGTTCGGCAAGGTTGCCCTTTAAGCGCACTTCTGTATTTGTTCACAATAGAGCTGTTAATCAGATAGGTACACAGCAACACAGACATTCATGGAGTGTCCTTTTCGAGTGACGACCCTGAAATAAAATGTATAGCGTATGCAGATGACATCTGTTTTATAGTGGGAGATATACCCTCTGCAAGGAGGTTAGAACAGATTTTAAATAATTTTATGGGAAATTAATTATGGGAAATTTAATTGTGTTCCCCTTAGAGCTGAGAATGTGCAGGCTACACAAATAATTGGCATACCAGTTGTTAGGAAGACATGCACCATTTTGGGGGTATTATTTGAACAGGGATTTAGCATATCAAAATTGTCTGGTCAAACTCCAAGAGACACAACAAAAAGTAAACTTATGGAATACATGGAGATTATCTAAATTGAAAAGGGTACAAATGATAAAAACATTCTTATTACCTGGCTTTCTTTATCTGAATACAGTTTTTAGTCTTCCTCTGTCCCTGGAAACAGAAATGTATAGTTGATTTTTTTCCTGTATATGGGTAGTAGATTAAACCCTATAAAAAATGCCTCTTACTACGGGATAGGAAACATGGAGGCTTGAAAATGGTGCAACCAGTCATTTTTTTACCATGTTTGTTTATTCAAACCTACATCCTTTAGTATCCCAAAGTAACAAACGGTGGACACCTTGGGTTTTAGATTCTTTGGGACCTATTTTTTCAGCGTGGCCAGCACATGCAAATATACCTAGACAAATGTCTATTATGCATCTCCCTGAAACCTTCAAAGTCTGCTTTGGAAAGATTAAAACATTGGATATAGCAAAGGAACATATAATAAAATTTACTAGGAAAGAACTGTATGAATTTCTGATTCAGAAATATTTTCAGGAGGAGACTGTTTTCGATAAGTACCCCCCTCAGGACAAGCTCCTAATTGGCAAGATGTTAATTTCTACATGTATTCCACATTTTATATGGGATGTTGAATGGTTAGCCTTACATGGGAAACTAAATGTGAGAGGGAATCTGAAGCATAAGCAGTTGTCTGAAAGATATTGCCCAAGGGATACATGCCGTACTATGGAGGAGACGATGGAACACTTATTTTTAGAATGCTCCTTTATTCAGGGCTTTTGGCAGACACTCAGACAAAGATGGCCCACGTCGCTGTTTTTCGATATGACCTTAGAAATTCTGTGTTTGGGCATATTGCCTTTTTTATGGACCAAACATGACAGAGCAACAATGTGGTTATTCCTAGTATGTTTTAAATTTTATATCTGGTATGTTCACTGTATGTTAACCATACAACAACTGCATTATACATCTGAAGAGTTATTCTAGATAATTGAGAACTCGATTAATAATTTAAAATTATAGGAATCAGCTGCGGTATCTGCAGCCCTGTTTTATGCCATATGGGGTTCAATAGACTGGATTAAGTAAAACATTGGGGAAGAGGGTAGAGAGGAGAATATCAGAGGGCATGTCCGTACCGGGACATCCAGGATTTGAAGGTGTAATAGCCTATGTTTAGTAAGTAGATCCATCATGTAGGATGTACGTTTCCTTTGGTGAGATGGGAACACAATTTGTAAAGTGTAGTTTGGAAAAAAGTGAGGAAAACTGCCCTCCCAGACTCTCTTAGGAGAAGGGGGAGGAAGGTAGATAGTAATTCTGGTATTTCTGTTTGGATACCAACTTGTACCTTAATAGGAATGTATGAAGGAAATACATATTTTGATTTATGTTTATTTTATGGTTTATGATTGGTATAAGCTTGTCTGAATTAACACTGATTACAACCCTTGCTGGTTTGGAAAAAAAAAAATATCCCCCACTTTTTTAGTGGGGGGTGGGTTGCTTATTTGCATGATTTACATTAGGTTCAATTTTCAGTTGAAAGAAAATATGACCGTGTATGGATGTCATACTTATTTTGAGTTCTCGTCTTATGATTTGTATATTTTGTGTGAAGTCAACACTGCTTGTTATCATTTGTTGTTTGTAAGTTATAATAAAAATTCCCCTACTCTTTTCAAGAAGTGCCATGGGATCTTTAACATCCACCTGAACTACCACCGGAACAAGCAGATGGAACCTCTGTTTAATGTGTCATCGGAAAGATGTCACCTCAGAAGTGCAGCACCCCCCTCATTCTGCACTACAGTGTCAAGATTGGGATTAACTCAAGTGCCTGATGTAGGAATAGAACCCATAGCTTTCTGATCTCCCAGCCTCGGAGGCGAGTGTGCTACCTGCTGAGCCACTGACACTGTAGTGTTGTAGCCATATGCACAGTATTTGTGGTTCAGATTTTCTTGGGGATTAGTAGCTCCTGACAATTCAAATCCATGACCTTGTTAAATGCCACTTTGAGATCATGTTCACTATAACCTCTGTGGAGAAATCTGTGCTTAATTTGTGACGCTTGTTTTAAAAATGTTTCAGTTTCTAAACTACTGCGTTTCAGCATTTTTCTCTAGGGTATAGAATACATTTCCGATGGGCACTCCCTGTATGCAAAACCAAGTTTGCTGCTATTTCTTTTCGATAACCTACAGTTCTAGGAACGTGGATATGTTCTTTCCAGACTCTCTGGCAATATCCTTTCCCCTTTAAGTTGTGCCGGAAAGTCTTCAAGCTGGCTCCTCCCACACACCCGGGTGGTATATCCCTCGGCTGTGCCCCATGATGCCAGATCTTCCTTTCCGCTGGAAGAAGCAGGTTCCCTCCTTACTGCTGCCATGGTGAGTAGGCCCTAGTGCTTAAAATCTTCAGATTTACTTCCAAAACTTTGAACTCTCTCAAGTTTCTGTCTTCAGTTTGATCATCGATCATGACCCCAATGGATGAAAAGCCCTCACCCGGATTTCGCCGGTGCCCTTGCGGGCAGAAGATGTTACGTACCAACCCCCATGCCATGTGAGTCTACTGCCTGGACCACGAACATGATACCAAGGCCTGTGACATTTGCTGATCGTTTCACGCGAGGGTCCTCGAGGATCGCCTCACCTGACTTAAGTTGGTCCGCTCGGAAAAACGACATCTGCCATTCAACTCTAAGGACGCCCATTGGGTGGTCTCCATGGCTGCGGGGTCTGCTGAGCAGTTGGAACATCTCATGGCCTTCGAGGAGGAGGTGGCTCAGGCCGCTGCATAGTCCTCCTCGGATTCTGCCTTTATTCCGCTCCAGTTGGGCTCCACTTATTCAGGCTCCTTCAAGGAGCTGTGCCAGTCCCTCCTGACTAAAGAGCAGGATTCTTCTGGGTCATATAGCTCTTGCAAGTAGGAGTCGAAGAAAGAAAAAGAGAAGTCTCACTGTTGACGTTCCTGTGTCCGGGAGTGTTCTCGGTCTCAGGACTCTCACAGAGACCCCGTCAGGCCAGTTGGTTGAGACACCGGCTGATGATGCGACGGAGATTTTTCTTGACCCCGTCTACCGGTTGTCATCTGAAGAGGCCGACAATTCTCTGTTCAGGACTCCGGTCCTGCCAGTGACCTCTGAAGTGATGGCTCAGCCCATTGAGCTGAACACTCCGTTCACCGACCCAGACCAGGAAAGAGCTATGGCTCTCCCTGGCTCCCTCTGAGATCCCCTGCCAGCACCCCTGGTGGCTGAAGTTGAGATCACGGTTTTCCTTATCCAGTGGATTGAGCAGCTCCTGCCATCATCGGCGACCCCACTCTAGATGCCACAGGAAGCGGCATCGCCGCTATTCTTTGTCTTCGTCCTAATTGGGTGAGGAGAGGCTTCGGCGCAAGTTGGGTCGACACTATGAAGACCTCATGTGGCAACAGTTGGTGTTGGCCGGTCTGAAGCTGACCCTGGCTCCCACACCGGCCATCACTTGACTGTCACCAGACAGGCTGACTCAGACTCCCCCGGTGGGGCTGGTCGGCACATTCCTCCCCTCAGCGGAGCTGGACAAGACCATCTCGGTTTTGCCGAAGCCAGCCTCTCCACCAGTTGTGGTGCAGCCACCGCCCAAGCAGCCGCCCACTGGCACTCCGACTAAGGAGTCTCGGCCAACCAGGAGGCTTCCCCATCGGCTGTCAGTCACTGTCACACCTGACCGCCCGTGGTGGGGCGAAAGTGACTCGGGCAGTCGGCCACTTTATGCGGACTCCTCTGAGTCAGAGGATTTACCACTGCACTTCTGTCCATTCGACGTGGAGTCCATGGGGATCGCTTGATGGAGGAGAGGCCCACTTCCTTCATGGGCATCCTCCACCTCATTTCTGAGTCCATGGGGATGAAACTGGAGTCCATCCAGAAGCGGACTCTCTATCCTGTCACAGAAATCCTGGACAGAGGGGACTTTGATGCAGGCTTTTCATTGTTGGCCCAGCCCTGGAGCTTTGGCAGCTCCCCGCGTCCTGCCCTGTGCCCTCAGCCCGGATGGCCTGCAAGTATGCTGTACCCACCGGTACCCTCTCTGGTTTCATGGCGCACCCCTCGGCCGAGGGGTTGGTGTCTGACTCTATGTTTCAGCGCTCGGGTAATACCAGGTATGTCGACAAGCCACCGGACAAGGTATCTAAGAAATTGGACCATGCAGCTAAAAAAGTCTATGCTGCTTCCTCGCTCAGCCTCCGCTCTGCTGTCTTGATGGCACGCTTCTCCCATGCCGTCTTGGGCTCCTTGGATGAGGTGATTCCTCACCTTCCTGCAGACCTCCAGAACATGGTCAAGCAGGTCTGTCATCAGGACCAGGCTGTGGCCAAGCAGCAACTTCAAATGTCCCTGGATATGGGGGGATACCTGTGCCCACTCATTGGTGGCCACAGCTGCCATGCACAGTAAGGCTTGGCTGCGGATCTCGAACTTTATGGCATACACTTGGCACAAGCTAGCGGACGTCCCATTCCTTGGTACCAACCTGTTTGGGCCCAGTGTGGAGGGTCACCTCCAGCATATTGAGAAGTCCAATGCCACCTTGGACTCCGTGACATCCGCCCAGAAGGATCCCAAGGGCACCAGGCAGCAGAAGCGTAAGCCCTTTCAGTCCTTCACTCCTGTGGCAAAACCAGCCCAGCACCAGTTTGGCAAGCAGGTTCAGTCTTGGTGACCCAGGCCCATGTCCATGGCCTCGGTAGTCCGAAAGCCCGGAGGGAAGGGACCCAGTGGCTCCTCAGCGGGATCCTCCTCCTCCAAGCCTGCTCAGTGATGGGATGGGGGGTGCCACCCTCAAGCCCATCAGACCTCCCCGGGTCCTCCTGTGGGGGGGGAGCCGGCTTCGTAAGTTCCTTTCCACCTGGTCCGCTGTCACCATGGACATATGGGTTCTGGAAGTGGTCAGTCAGGGTCTGCCTCTACAATTTGAGCAGTACCCTCCAAGCCGAGCCCGCACCCCATGGGAGGACTTGATATCCGCAGACACTGTCAGCTCTTCGAGACGACCTAGCTCACCTCCTCCGCAGGGAAGCCATGGTCAGAGTAGCGGATCCCCTAGAATACCCAGGGTTTGTCTCCAGGTAAACTGGACATGGTAGCAATTAGCAAGACGTGGTTTACCAGTAACCACACTTGGGAGACTTCAGTACCTGGCTATGTACCGTTCAGAAGAGACCGAGGTGCAAAAAGTGGGGGGGGTGGAGTGGCCCTGTATGTCAATGAAAATATCAAAGCTACAGAAATTCAGAATACACATAAGGAGCCAGAAGAACTGTGGGTCACCCTGGAAACAGGATATGGGACAACCATACGAACTGGGGTTGTCTATAGGCCCCCAGGCCAAGGGGAGGACACAGACACATTTCTGTTAGAAGATATACAAAACATGACAGCAAAAGGGGAGGTTCGGATAATGGGAGACTTCAACATGCCAGATACAGATTGGTCAATACCAGCAGGAGCATCTGCCAGAACTAGACACATGGTGGATTCACTGCAGGGGGAGGGCCTCACACAACTGGTACAACAACCCATGAGAGACAGGGCTATCCTAGATCTAGTACCGACTAACAGGAAAAGAATCACAGATCTCTAGGTAGAAGGTCACCTGGGGGCCAGTGATCATCACATGGTATGGTTCAATTTGGCCACTAGAACTAAATCATCCCATTCCAAGGCACAATTATGGGACTTCAGAGGAGCTGACTTTGATAAGATGGCCAACAGAGTTAAGCTAGCCCTGGCAAAAAGAAATACAGGTGAGGGGGTACTGGCAAAGTGGGCAAGCATTAAGGATGCAATACTTGAAGCAACATCCCATCGTGTTAGAGAGAGAAAAGGAAGTGCAAAAGAAGAAGAAAACCACATTTGGTTCTCAAAAACAGTAGCAGAACAGGTCAGAGCCAAAAGGCTGGCCTTCAGGAAATATAAAAGAACGCAGCGGGATGAAGATAGGGAGTCATACCAAACTTCCCTCAGGGAAGGCAGTAAGGCAGGTAAAGGCCCAAACCGAGGAAACACTAGCACAAACAGTAAAAGAAGGTGACAAGACTTTCTATAGATACATTAGTGAAAGGAGAAAGTCCAGAGGGGTTATTGCTAAGATCAAAGGAGATAAGGGGGCATGTGAGGAGGATGACCATGTAAAAGCATCTATCCTAAATAGATACTCAGTATTTACTGAAGAGAAGGTAGGGCAGGGCCCACAGCTCAGCACCATGGACACATGGGGGAGGGAGATGTGCACTAGTCCCTTCACAAAAGAAAGGGTCGTACAAGAGCTTGATAAGCTCAGGGTGGACAAGGCAATGGGACCTGATGGCATACATCCCAGGGTACTAAAGGAGCTGAGGATGGAACCAGCAGAGCCATTATCAGAACTGTTTAGTGAATCTCTGAGCACAGGAGCGGTCCCAGAAGACTAGAGAAGGGCTCATGTGATCCCGCTCTACAAGAGTGGTAGCAGGGAGGAGGCAGGGAACTACAGACCAGTCAGTCTTACCTCAGTAGTGGACAAGATTATGGAGGCACTCCTTAAGGAAGGGATAGTGCAACACCTGGAATCCATAGGAGCACAGGATCCAAGACAGCATGGGTTTACAAAAGGAGGTCCTGTCAAACTAATTTCATAGATTTCTTTGACTGGGTAACCAGAGCGGTGGACCAAGGGGAGCAGTTGATGTCACCTACCTTGACTTCAGCTAAGCTTTGATACTGTTCCACGAGAAGACTGATTAATAAGCTGCAGGCTCCGGGTGGTCAGAAGTTGGTCAACTGCGGCAAACTGTTGAACGGGCAGAAAACAGAGTGGTGATAAACGTGTATACAGTCAGAAGAGATGCAAGTCACAAGTGGGGTACCTCAGGGATCAGTCCTGGGGCCAGTCCTCTTCAATATCTTCATCAGTGACATAGCAGATGGACTGGAGGGTAAGGTTTGTCTGTTTGCAGATGACACCAAGATCTGCAACAGATTAGATGATCGAGATGGGGTAGGCAGAATGGGAAGAGGTCTGGATAAACTGGCAAAATGGTTGGAAGGTTGGCAACTGGGGTTTAATGCAAAGAAGTGCAAGATCATGCACATAGGGAAGAGAAACCCAGAAGCCACCTATAGGCTGAGAGGGGAGTTGCTGGCAGTCACAAGGGAAGAAAGAGACTTGGACATCATCATCACCGATGACTTGAAATCATCCAAGCAGACCACTAAAGCAGTAGGTAAGGCTAGGGGGATGTTGGGGTGTATTAGTAGAGGTATCACAAGTCGTAAGAGGGAGGTAATAATCCCTCTTTACAAGACACTGGTTAGGCCCCATCTGGAGTACTGTGTGCAGTACTGGAGGCCACACCTTCACAAGGACATTAACCAAATTGAGGCAGTCCAGAGAAGGGTAAGCAAAATGGTGCAGGGACTACATCAGAAAACATATGAGGATAGATTAACGGAGCTCAGTATGTATACCCTAGAGCAAAGGAGGGAGAGAGGTGATATGATCGAAACATTCAAGCACCTTAAGGACATTAACAAGGTGAAAGAGTCCAACATGTTTCAATATAAGAAAAAATAGCAAGACAAGATGACACAGCATGAGATTAGAGGGAGGCTGATTAAGGGGTAATGTGAGGAAGTTCTTTTTCACAGAAAGGGTGGTGGATGCATGGAACGACCTACCTCAGGAAGTGGTGGATATGAATACATTGCAGGGCTTCGGATAGGCATAAGGGAGTAATGCAGATGAGTATGAATAGATAGGCCATTGACAGAGCAAAGGCCGATGCACATTTATAAGGTATAAAAAAGAAATGGGCAGACTGGATGGGTCTTGTGGTCCTTATCTGCCGTCAACTTCTATGTTTCTATGTAAAGCGGATGGGGGGGGGGCTAGCGCCCCATTCTAGATCTGCACGACCTGAACAAATTCCTCTGATCCTGCACCTTCAGGATAGTAACTCTGTCCCATATCATACCACCTCTGGAGTAAGACATGTGGTTTTGCTCCCTGGATCTCCAGGATGCATTCTTTCACGTCCCAACCCATCCGTCCCATCAAAGGTTCCTCTGCTTTTGAGACGAGGGAACCCTCTGTGAGTTCTGAGCCATGGCATTCAGCCTCTTCTCGGCCCCCAGAGTCTTCACCAAATGCATAGCCGTGGTGGCAGCTTACCTGAGGCGCCGAGAAGTCCGGGTGTACCCCTGCCTGGATGACTGGCTGATTGCAGGTTCCTCCAGGCCAGGAGATGGAGCGGTCCAGGGATCTGGCCCTCCAGACCTGCACCTCCCTTGGTCTCCTTGTTAATGAGGCCAAGTTGGAACCCGTGCCTTCGCAGGTGATCAGCTTCATCTCCGCAGAGCTCGACTCTTGCCGAGCCAGAGCCCAGCTCCCAGCGGACAGGGTGGAGGTTCTCTCTTCCTTTGCCCGATCATTTCTGGTTGGGCACTTGCGCCCTGCCCAGGACTTCCTCCACCTTCTGGGTTACATGGCAGCATGCACCAGCATGGTCCGATGGGCCCATTGGCATATGCACTCCCTGCAATGGGAGCTGGCCAGCCAGTGGTCTCAGCGCAATGGTCACGTCGACAAACTGGTCACTGTGACCCAGAAGATGTATGACGCCCTCCAATGGTGGCTAGTCCCAGAGCATCTGCAGGAAGGGATCCCATTTGTCCGCCTCAGGCTGATGGTCATCCTAATGACTGACGCATCTCTCACAGGCTGGAGTGCCCATCTGGGAGAACACAGAGTCCAAAGGCTCTGGACCCCCGAGGAGTCCCAATGCCACATCAACCTGCCGGAGCTTCAGACAATTCAGCTGGTGCTGACTGCATTTGCTCCATTTGTTCGGGGTCAAATGGTCCAAGTCCAGATGGACAGCACCATGACCATGTACTACCTCAACAAGCAGGGCGGGACATACTCCCTGCCTTTGTGCAAGGAAACCCTCCGTGTGTGGACCCTCATGTGCAGCCTGGAGGCTGATCTCCTAGCCATCCACGTGGCAGAAGCCTCCAGTCAGCTGCCAGATGCTCTCAGCTGGGTGGGTGAGGTGTCTCACGAGTGGTCTCTCCATCCGGAGGTAGTTCACAGTCTGTTTTCCCAGTGGGGCACCCCTCAGGTGGACCTGTTCACCTCTAGGGAGAACACAAAGCTGAGGCTGTTCTGTGCCTGCCCCCCTCAGCAGGGCTCGCTGCAGGGGGGATGCCTTCTCAAGGCCTTGGACCCCAGGCCTCTTCTGTGCCTTCCCTCCACTTCCTTTGATCCACAAAGTGCTACTCAAGATCAGGAGGGACAAGGCGCGGGTGATCCTGGTGGCTGCAGACTGGCCATGTTAGTTTTGGTACCCCTCTCTTCTCAGCCTCAGCAACAGGCTCTCGAGGCATCTTCCACTATGCTCTGACCTGCTCTCCATCAGTCAGGAGAAGGTACTCCTCCCGGACCTTCAGTCTCTGCACCTGACAGTCTGGTTCCTGAGCAGCTAGATTTCCGGGCTTTGGATCTTTCCGAAGATGTCCTCACCATGGTGGAAACATCTAGAAAGGAATCTACCAGGAAATGCTATGCCTTCAGATGGAAGAGATTCTCCATTTGGTGTCAGGGCAAGGGGCTGGATCCTTTGACCTGTCCGGTGGCCAGCATTTTGGACTACCTGTGGTCTCTCAACCAAAGGGGGACTTACATCGACGACCCTTTAGGTGCACCTGGCAGCCATCTCTGCTTACCGGGTGTGGGCTGGTCAGCAGTCGGTGGTGCAGGAGAAGGTGGTCTGGTGCTTTTTCAAAGGCATAGATCACATTTTCCCTCCAATGCGGGAACCACCACCACCGTGGGACTTGTTGCTGGTTTTGGCAAAGCTCATGGGCAAGCCATTCGAGCTGATGCACAGGTGTGACATGTCTCACCTGTCATGGAAGACCACCTTCCTGGTGGCTATCACGTCAGCCAGAAGGATCAGTGAGCTCCAGGTGCTTTCGGTGGAGTCTCCTTTCCTGGCCTTCCACAGGGACAAGGTTGTCCTGTGCCCCAACCTGAAGTTCCTCCTGAAGGTTGTGTTGGAGTTTCACCTGAATCAGGTGATGACTCCTCCAGTGTTCTTTCTGAATCACACCTCAGAGGCTGAACACAGGCTCCATACTCGGGACCTGAGGCGAGTGCTCGCTTACTACAAAGAGTGCACGGCTGGAGTTCGGGGAGAGGTTCGCCATCTGTTCATCACCTATGCTGAAGCCACACCTGGCAGACCTGCAGCCAAGTGGACAATTGGCAGGTGGATCACATCCTGCATTGATCTGTGCTACAGGTTGGCGGGTAGGGAGCCTCCGGGAGGGCTAAGGGCTCATTCCACCCGCCAAACTGCTGCGTTGGTGGTTGCTTCTAGGGACGTCCCTATCCAGGAAATCTGCAGGGCTGCTACCTGGAAGTCAGCACACACCTTCATTTCCCATTACCACATTGAGCTTGAGTTACTCCGGGATGCTGGTTTTGGAGCCTCTGTTCTCCAGTCTCTGTTTCCTAGATAGGGGGTGTGCGCCTTGCCTCCCTCCTCCCGGAGAACTGCTAGGAGTCTGCCAGAGAGTGTGGATAGAACAACATATCCACGTCCCTAGAAACACAGGTTGCTCACCTGTAACAGTAGTTCTAGGAATGGTATATGTTCATCCACACTGACCCACCTGACCTCCCCTGGCTTAGATGCACAGCCTCTACTTCCAGTGGGCAAGATCTGGCGTCATGGGGCAGATCTGAGGGATATACCACCCGGGTGGGTGGGAGGAGCTAGCTTGAAGACTTTCTGGCACAACTTAAAGGGGAAAGGACATTGCCAGAGAGTGTGGATGGAACAACGTATACCACTCCTAGATCTACTGTTACAGGTGAATAACCTGTGTTTTGGACAGACTAGGTGGACCAGAATGTCCTTATCTGCTGACAGAATCTGGGTTTCTATGGACCATTTTACCTGGAACACCTGTCCATTGGCGATCCAGGGATTTTATGGTATGGTCATTGGACTCGTATATAAACTGCAGGTTACAGTCGTTACTGTTAAAACAGCAGTACTATGAAAAAAAAATTGCTCTTTTTTGACAGTTTATTCCCTGTGCCCTGCTAATCATATACCTGGTACTCTTTCTCGCCGGCATTGCACTATCACCGAGTAATTTGCTCAGTTATTCTCTGCTTTTGTTTACATTTCTGCCACTAAGCATGTTGTATTGGAACCCCCTCTGCTGCCAACTGCACATGTGAATGACTTGCAGGGACATCGGGAATGGTCAGCAGAGGGTCCCTCTGCTGCTGTTAAAAGATGTGATGCGACCTGAAGAAAAAGCGCAGCTGAAATTAGTCAGCCGCCATATTTGTTGTAGTGCTACAACACTTCAAATAAATTGCAAATATCTAAAAAAACTAAAGACAACTGGAAAAAAACATTTACAGGTATGGAAACTGGAACTTTGGCTGCATGCTTACAGCCGAAAAACAGAATTTTGATAGCTCACTTCCTGATTTCGTAGTACTGCTGCTTTAATGTATGTGATACATTTCTCAGTGATCTCCATGTTTTCAGTCCACAAAACAATTATGCCATCAATAATTGATTACTCATTTCATTGTGGATATACTTTTCTTCCCAATATTCCATGAAAAGCTTCACATGTGAGGAGGCAGATAGATGCTGCCCCCATAGCGGAACCACATTTTTACAAAATGAATTCTTTTTTAACATAAAGTAGTTATGTGTTAAACAGAATTCAAGGGAACTGAGAAGAGAGTGTTTTGAAAGGTTCAGTTTATCATGGAAGTAATACTCAATCGCATCTAAACCGTTCTTATGCTGGATTTAAGCGTGTCGACAAGATACTGTACATCAGTTGTAACCCAGCTGTACTTCACATACCAAAGTTACTGAACTTATTCATTAAGTTCATACTGTTTCTCAAGTACCATTTTGATTTAAATACTTCTGGCTGTAAAAAAGCTGTCAACAAAAGTGGTCAAATTTTATGTTAAGTGACCCCATTCCCAAGATAATGGGGTGACCCAATGATCTTAAAAGGTTTTTGGAAGAATATAAAATGATAGGTATTATGGGGTGCTCACTTTTCAAAAATGCAGCTTCTTTCTCTGTTACCCAGCCACAACTAAGTGATAGATTGATAAATTCAAACAATTCCCCCTAAAAATTGGTGATGGGGGTCACAAGACAGTCTCATATAGGTCTCTCTGATGTTAAAAAATTAAATACCTTTTTCTTCTGTCTGATCTTTTAAAATGAATTACTACTCCCTCCAGCTGTTTAATTGCGTTGACTTTGTCCCCATTTTGCTTTATACTAAAGGGGAGAATGGTATTAGAAAACATTTTCCTTACTTCATTTAACAGTGATTTCTCAAAAGTTGTTATTGCTGGACTAAATGGGGGTGGGGGGGCAGAACAAAGATTGTATGAATAGATAGGCCACTGACAGAGCAAAGGCCGATGGCACATTTATAAGGTAGAAAAAGAAATGGGCAGACTGGATGGGCCTTGCGGTCCTTATCTGCCATCAACTTCTATGTTTCTATGGTCCGAACTTACTTTAAGTGTCCCAATGTGTTCTGTGGGAGTCACAAAAGAGTAAGCCAGCTCAGCAAAAAGCTGCTAAATCTGCTTGGTCATCCAGGGGTGGTCTTGTCCATGATCCCCATTTGATAACTCCAAGAAATTTTCAAGATGTTCGTCCATGAGATGCACATTAAAGTACGAGTCTCGTTCTCACTGCTGTCCCGAACTTAAATTTGGACTTGGAATGTCATATAGTGGCAGTTCCATACGACCCTTGTAGTCAATATGATTAGGATCAGACTGTGAAAAGTAATGCCTGAGTTTTAATTTACAGATCAATTTAAAAATGTCCACCCTTACTTTAAACTTGTCAGGCGTTGGTGTAGGTATAAATGTAAAACCTCTGGTCAGAACTGATTTCTGTTGTAAGCTCAGTATCTGTAGGGTTCACGGTGGTAATGTTTTGCTCCTGAGTATCCCCTGAATGGGGTTGGTGTCTGCGTTTATGTCCTCTACCCCATCTGTTTTCTTTTTCTTGCATTTGTTTTTAGTTTTGTTTTTCTTCTTGTTTTGCTGCTTCTATTTGGTCTGAAAAAAATCTGTAAAATCCAACTAGAAGCACATGAGCCCACTGTACTTCCTTGTTCAGATGGTATGATCACATTAGCTGATTCTTCCATAACTACAGTCTTTGTGCTTTTCGTTTTGTGACTGAAGTAGTACTTAAACTTATTTTTTCACCTGGACGTTCGTTTTATCATGATCTATGAGTTCAGAGCTTTTCCTTGTTTATTGCTGTGGAGTGCAGTGGTTTCAGAACTTCACAGTTGCCAGAGTGTGTCACTTTAGGATTGTCCTGGGAATACACACACATGTGAAATCTTACCACATATTACTGTAAGAGGGTTTTCTTCCTATAGGCATTTCCTCCAGTCCCTGATCTGCCCCTCTCCTGATGGCACCCCCACCGCCCTGTCACTGACCTTCTCCGAGGCTTACAGATAATCCACCATTTACCCAGGACCACAGGTATAGTTGGTGGCCAGCCCTGTCCGTCATGCGTGGGCCAGCAGGAGGTGCTAGCCTTGTCCTGGAAGACCAGTGATTTTTCACCCCCATCTTGTCTCCTGATGGATGCTTACATGAAATAACATGCATGCATGCATGCAAGTATGCGTGTTTTGGCGTCCGTTGGCTGCCCCCCCCCCCCATCGATGTGCACTCTCTGTGCTACTACCTGGCCTCCACCAGGTGGCAGTCATAGGAATGCAGCATTCTCGGACATCTGATCCACCCACCCCTGACCGGCCCCTGAGTGAACCGAGTCCTTTCCCTTACCTTGATCATCAGCATAGCAAGCGGTAGTGTTTCTGGGCCTTCTTACTGTAAGAGGTTTTCTCAAAATACACAAACATTTTAAACACAGTAAATCAGTTTACCTCGGAATAAGCATGCCACGTACTTGATTTGCCCACAAGCAGAGCTGTGAATATCCACATTCATTTGCCTGGGCCTGAAATATGTACTGTATGGGCTTGTATCAGTAATGTCATTTTAGATCTTGGTTTGGGCGGGTGAAAGTGCAGTAACATATCATTAAGGTGCACGGTAATAACTATGATTGTGAGTATATCCACCCTATGCTGTTGGTTCCGTGTCTGTGGGCTCACAGCTCAGAAAATTATATTTCTTTTTCCCTGCGTGCAGCGCTTGGTGCTATATAAAGAAAGCCTGTAGGTAGATGCTGCTAACAGTTGAATTATCTCAGTAGATTACTGTAGACTGTGTGGGTGCTAAACAAAACAAACAAACTAAAAAAAAAAAAAAAAGCAGTAATTGAGTCTCAGACTATTTCTGCTGAGGATGCTGCAAATGATGCACAGAAGGGCTCAGATTTCATCATAGCAGTGCCAGTATCTACTAGAGTGCAGTGTACAAGCAGACTAATTCATGGG